>CM040464.1:11731670-11745161 GCA_022758105.1 Pangasianodon gigas | reverse complement strand
GCCTCAAGATGGTAGGAGGAGGAGCTTGTAGCCTCAAGATGGTAGGAGTAGGAGCTTGTAGGTCTCATGGTGGCTGGCATTTGAACTTGTAGGCCTCAAGATGGAAGGAGTAGGAGCTTGAAGGCCTGAGGGTAGTAGTAGGAGGAGCTTGTAGCCTCAGGATGGTAGGAGCAGGAGCTTGTAGGAGTAGGACCCTGTAGGCCTTGGGATGGTAGGAGTAGGAACTTGTAGGCCTCAGGATGGTAGGAAGTGGACCTTGTAGGTCTCATGGTGGCTGGAATTTGAACTTGTAGGCCTCAGGATGGTAGGAGTTTGTAGCCTCAGGATAGCTGAGGAGGAGTTTATATGTCTCAGTATGGCCTGAGGAGTAGCTTGTAGCCTCGTTAAGGTAGGAAGGGAAGCTTGTAGGTCTCAGGATGGCTGAAGGAGGAGCTTGTAGGCCTCGTCATAGCAGCAGTAGGTGGTTGTAGACCTCTGAATGGAGGAGAAGGTTGTAGGACTAGAAGAAATGGCATACAACTACAGTTGAAAATAGAAGATTTGAGCACATCTAATCTCCACTGGCTTTTTTTTATTTTTGTTTTATACTGACCATCTTCTGAAATGATGAGAAGATTCGGGATTTGAATAAATGTTACAGTTGTATTTGCTCTAAAATGTGAAGAGACACAGGGTTAGTTTTTAGAAACACATCCACTGCAGGAGGCTCCAAAGCAGGAACAGTAAATTGAACATGACCTTGAAATCTTCGAGGTGTTCATGGACTTTTTATTTTGAATCCTACAGCCAAATCATGAGGAACTCGATGCTACAACCTCGAGCCGAGTCAGCCTGAAATTAATCTCAGCAAAAAATGTCAGTCTCCTCAATTTAATACCAGGAATTTGCTAGCGGTTTTTACGCCTATTGGCCAACTCTGAGATTTCTTTAATTCCATTAGTGGATATGATGGCCTGTGTGTGTGTGTGTTTGTGTGTGTGTCCATAGCATACATATACATATTAAAGCTCTAGATAGGCCACAGAGTGAGCACTCGGTAGCATTACAGCTCTAGTGTTGCAAAAGTAAGTGCTGCCCTCCACCATAGACAATTGTTAATTGTTACAGGTGTGACATAATCAAAGGGTTTTTGTTTTCTGAAGAGAACATCAGATTTTTTTAAATAGAGTGCACATTATTTAAAAAACAATATTTATTTATTTATTTATTCAATTAATGATTAATGTAAATGTAGCATTATTTAGCTACAGTACATACAGTATGTGCCATTTGTGTGTGTGTGTGTGTGTGTGTGTGTGCGTGTGTGTTGTAACTGTATGATGGTGTTCTGTTTGTATCACACACATTAAAGCTATCATCGGTGTGTGTTAGTCACACACCCACACTGATTAAACCATGACTGAGTGTATGGCTGAGTGTGTTGAATGGCTGAGAGCAACCTGACACACACACACACACACACACACACACACACACTTCTCTCTCTCTCTTTTTACCTTTTTACTTACTCTCTCTCTCTCCATCTCTTCTGACCATTCACTTTATCTTTTTATCTCTTTCTCTTCTTTTATCTCTCTATTATCCTATGCCTGTCTTCTTCATCCATCTCTCTCACTTTCTTTCTCCCTCGCTTCTCTTTTTTCTTCTATTCCTTCACTTATTGTCTCTTTCCTTCTGTCTTCACCTCTCACTTTTTCTCTCTTTTGTCTTTTCTCGTCCAGTTGCTCTCCTTTACACTTTACACACTCTCTCTCTCTCTTTCCTAACTGAATAAAGAAAAAAAAGAAAAAATATCTACCTGCCAGTCTTTCTTCTTCTTTTTCATTTTCTCTCTTTCTTGCTTTCCGTACCCTAACCTCCCATCCCCCCCTTTCTCTCTCTCTCTCTCTCTGGCTGCACGAGTGATTTTATCGCTTCATGTTGCCGTGTTTCTGTTTCTTCAGGTGCTCTGCGCCAGCCGTGTCTCTTTCAGCGCCGCTCGCTTTCATCTGTCCATCTCTGCATTTCAAGCATGGTGGCCTGACCATATCCTCGCTCCAAACAAACATCATCCTTCCATCTCTCCATCCCTCCACCCCACAGTACACTCACTCACCAAACTGAGTGCTACTGAGCCATCAAGAAAGCAGATGCTTATCAACAACTCCCACACACACTGACACACACACACACACACACACACACACATGTATATATGAAACCCGGTTCTCAAATCATGTAGTAATCAAGGCTGAAGTCACTCAAAGGAAGTCATGATGAAGTTTGGAGTGTTCCGTAATTTACCTGGTTTCTGATTTATGGCTGAATTTCTCCATGCAGTTATACATGTGTGTGTGTGTGTGTGGGTGTGTGTGGGTGTGTGTGTGTGTTACATTATGTGCTAACACAGTGTGATTGATGTGATTTTTTAACCTGTGCTCGTCTCCATTCTACAACTAAAGTGCACACATTTATAGATTTATAGATAATTAGTCTCGTTAGTTACCAAAAGGAAAACAGTTCTTGGAAAAGCTTTATTGTTCACCTCATACACACAACTTTCATATCTCCAAAATATGTAAGGAATAAAACACTTTGTGGTGCTTATTTTCCTATAACAGCACGTCCCTACATTTTAGTCCAACAATTACAAATTTTATTTGTTAAGAATGACACATCATCTTTTTTTTTAATCAGTTGTGGTTATTTAATGTTGAGGAACATCTCTGAAATAGTTCCTTTTCTCACTTACGGAGCCAATCAAGTGGCCTGCACAGATCCCTGACCTTAACCCCATTGCACACCCTTGGAATGAATTGAAACACCGACTACACGCTCAGCTTTCTTGCCTGACATCAGTGCCTGACTTCACTATTGCTCTTGAGGCTGAATGAGCAACATCCCCATAGCCATGTTCCAAAATCTAGTGGAAATCCTTCTTAGAAGAGTGGAAGCTGGTATAGCAGCAACTGGGGAACAACTCCATATTAATGTCATGCCTTTGGAATGGGATGTTCAGCATGCACATATATGTGTCATGGTCAAGTGTCAACATACTTTTGGCCATGTAGTGTATTTTCAAACCATGTACATATTATTAACGTGTCGCTTCATTAACATGGCAAGCTCCATAACAGAGAGCGGCTGAATACAGCAGCATCCCGCTTTATTTCAGCTTCACTGCAGATTATTAAACAGACTATTTACACTAGTCTGTTTTCCTTGACAGATGTAGCGTAAGCACAGTAACAGATCTCTAGCTAATAACTTGAGCGCAAGGTGACGCTGGTCAGTGCTGATGTATTAGCGTAATATTGCATTGTACGATAGTGATTGTAACAGCTCTGCCACTAAATCTCTGCGGTGCTTACTTGCTCTTTAAATGAGAAGACATTACACTCTGCTGTGTGGTGTGTCAACAAAGGATCATGGGAAAAGGTCACAATGGAGATTTTTCACTACTTTTACTCGCTGTGCAGCAGCAGGAAGCTTTGCTTCATATCCACTACACGTTTCTGCCTCCCTGTAATTTTCCCAAAATGTCAACTGTTTAACGTATTTACTCATAATAATATAACATTATCTGCACCTCGCAAGTGCGTCGAACTTGTATATGACCTGAAACTCATTCTGAAACTTCAAAGCTGAGACGTTTGACATGTTATTATCACACTTCCGAGGTAAACCGCACACTCCCGCTGCCTTGGGCCTCATTTGTACGTGTGTTTATGAAGAACAAACAGTTTTATTTGAAGTTAAGGTGCACAGGAGAGGTCAGAAAGTTAAAGGAAGTGAGTGATTACATAGAAATACAGGAGATAATAGTGCTTCTCTTCCTTTTTTTTTGGCTCGCATTCAAAAACAATCACAAACAAGCAAACTATTTGCCAAAGGAACTTTCTGGTTTCTGGTTTTTGAGCAGCAAGGATTCCCATAGTACACACACACACACACACCTATTGTGTTATCTCTGTCATGAACCGCGAGCAAACATCTGCCTCGCTGCCCAGGCCGTTTCTCACCTGGGTGGGCCTCGACTCAATCCTCTGTTTGGATTAAAGGCAGCGATTAACAAGACAAAACGGCGCTAAATCTGAATCGAGTGCCGATTGTCGGAGCCACAGGCACAGGAAGGACCGGAGCGCAACCTGCTCCCATAAAAACAAACAGGTAGTGCACATAAAGGTGCCATTGGATGATGACTCACCGTCGTACCAGGACAAGTCAGGTTTCATTACTGAACTCTGGGTGAACGCGGCGTAATAAAAGGGGATTAGACAAGACAAAGAGCGAAGTAGTACCGAGAGGATGTCGAACATCCTGTGAGAGACAAAACAAAAGTGTACGCCCGTACAGAGAGGAAATATCAGATTTACAGGTTCAAGGTCAATATTGTGTCTTTCCGCATAAACAGAAAAACAGCATGCTGACACTCTCACAAATAGAAGAACTATTTTTGTTTCCTGAAGAACTTTCTCAGATTCTTTCACACCATGCTAACAGTAACCTTCCTTTCAATATTCAAGATTCTTTATTATATTTATTATCTTTATTATCATATGCACAAGCTTTGTTCAGTTAAATTCTTACTTCATTACCTCATTCTCAATGAGGCGCTAGTGAAAAAAATTAAGGATAATAATAACAAAATAAAAATTGCATAATATATTGTGCACATTGTTTATATTGTCATGTGGTCATATTCTTCTTGACAGACTATCAGAGTCTAGTCTACACCCTGAGAAATAAAAGGTCAAATCTAGGACTCTTAGAGGTTTCAGTTTAGTTTCATCCCATGCTGGGAACCCATAATGTTTCTCATACAAGTTTCCAAATAGAACTTCTTTGGAAAGCTACAACCATCACTAAACCAAAGAAACATTAAGGAACCCACTTTTTATGTTTTTGTGTCATATTATTGTTCACAATGATCACTATCAGAAATTATTCTACACCCCTAGAAAAAAAGGTCAAATCTAGAACCCTTAGAGGTCTTTCAGTTTAGTTTGTCCCTCTATGGGAAGCCTTAATGGTAGAATGGTATGTAGAACTCTACAAGGCTCCAAGTAATGCCTCTTTGGAAAGGTACAACCATACACAATCCAAGGAACCCTAGAGGAACCCACTTTTAAAATTTTTCTGTCATCCTCAGGGCCTCTACACTCATAGAGGGTCAAATCTAGACTCCTAGATTATTTTCATGTCATATTGTCATGTTTTTCTTGGCCACCTTATAGCCTGTTCTACATTTTTAGAAAAAAAAAAAAAAGTCAAATCTAGAACCCTTAAGGGTCCTTCAGTTGTCCCTATGTACGAACCTTAGTAGGGTTTTACATGAACATACTTTTGAAACATACTTTTGAAAAAAATGTCCAAAGAATCCCTAAAAAAACCACACAAATTAGTTGTAAGTATTGCAACGATTCTCGCTATTTCTCGGTTCTCAATCATAAAGCGCTGTGCACCGTTTGGTTCATAAACAGTACTTTAGAGGTTTATAATGTGTGTCAAGGCTCTCGGTGGATTGAAATGCTGCTGTCTGGAATTCATCACTCAGTCAAAACATCACACACACACACACACACACACACCAAACCCGACCGAGGCTTAACTGTGACTGTGTGTGTCCCTTACCTGTGGCAATTACTGCACACCTGTGTAATGTGTGTGTCCATGTCTGAGTGTGTCTGTGTGTATGTGTGTTTGTTTGTAGAGGGACGTGTGTAGCCAGGAGATGAATTTCATAAGTTCCTAGAAATCAAGCTCGGTACACACTTTTGAAATTAATTTGGCATTGAGTTGAAAGTAATACCTGTTCTTGTAGTTATACTTTCTTCTTCTTCTTCTTCTTCTTCTTCTTCTTCTCCTCCTCTTCCTTCTTCTTCTTCTTATTAATATTAGTAGTAGTAGTAGTAGCAGCAGTAGTAGTAGTTTAAAATAGTTAATTATTTTTAAAAAATATAGAGTGGACTTATCCTCCTTTCTTCCCATTAGGATTAAACTGGGGTTACAGGCTTGTTTATGTGAAAAAAGGTAAAAATATTATAATGAGTATTTTTACTCAATTAAAAGGAAAAAAACACATTTATTGTGCTTTATCATTTCATTACATCAACAAAAAATTGCCTTTTGTACCTTGTACATTATAAACCAGAGGTGTCCTAGAGGCTTGAGATGCAAAAAAGCTCGCTCAGATACGCTCTAATAAAGGCAAATAAAGGTACTAATCTGTACTTTTTCCTTGTCACTGGTGTGGTACCGTTAGTGTGTATCTTATCTGGAAACCTTTAAAAATTATTTACGGTTCATAATTAGTCCTTAGGGACCACCACTCTAAGAGCTCCACATGCAGGTACCACATGCAGGTACCACATGCAGGCACATGTACCCTTGATGGTACCACTCCAGCAAAGGAAAGGAACAGGAAAATAATGCGTGGTTGCTGAGGTTTAAATGTTAATTTGTTAATAATTTGGGAAAGTTTGTTAGAAAATATCACAGGAGTGATATTTTAATACTTTTATCTTTCGTGCCTTTAGTATGAATTTTTTTTTTGCAAATGTGAATATAAAATACTAGAGATGGCATGATACGAGTTTTTCTTTTCCAATACTGATACCAAAACCTTCAGTGTCATCAGATACCTTTAAAAAATTATTATGCATAATTCCTTTATTTTCTTATGTAGGACGTCATTCTATCTTTTACATGATCGATTCATTTTTTTATGTGGCTGCACATTATTCACATGATGTTGCATGTATTTATGTGTCAGAGCACAATATAGTGGAAATTCACCTGTTTTTGACATTTATATTAGTCATATGAAGACATGAAAAAGGTGTTTGATTTTTCTGTATGGGACAAAAGTGAGTACTGAAAAGATCAACAGGCCATGACTGAGGAAACTAAGCACAGAACGGCTGAAAAAAAAAAAAAAAACAGAGGAAACACACACACACACAGACGGGGTGGAACATGCTGTAGCTTGCTGGAGGCAGAGTGTTTGCGGCAGACTGGAGCATTAGGGGTTTATCTAAGGTGTGGTCCAACTTAAGCACTGGTAATTATCCAGGATACGACTGACTGCCCTGCTTTCACTTAACCCATGAGAGACGTGTGTGTGTGTGTGTGTGTGTGCTTGCGTGTGTGCGCATGTGTTGTCTAACACACAACATTTTCACATTTCACACTAAATCTTGGCCCTGTTTGACCTAAATCCCGTAATGAACCTGAATTTTAACTGCAGTAGTGTTTTTCACTCCTAAATCTCTGAAACATCCATTTCATTCCATGCTTCTTCAGTTCAGTCATAACAAAGCTCCAGGCAGTTATTTATATCACCCTGGCTAATTTGTGTGCTCCACAGTCACCCTACTATGGACTCACTAAGGGGACATGGTGATGGAAAAAATATGAGATGGGAGGAAATGTATATTTCAGTTCTTTTGCGTTCGCTTGCAAAACTTTTGCGTTCCCCTGAGAAACTTTGTGTTCACTTGCAAAACTTTTGTGTTCCCCCAAGAACCTTTGCATTTGCTCGCAAAACTTTTGCGTTCCCTCTTTTGCGTTCGCACATATCTTTGTGAGAGAACGCAAATATCTTTGCGAGCGAACACAAAGTTTCTCAGGGGAATGCAAAAGTTTTGTGAACGAATGCAAAAGCATTGACATATAAATTTTCCTCCCATCTCATATTTTTTTCCATTACCATGTCCTCTTAGGGGCTCTGTACCCTACATACACACCATTTGTATAATAAAGCAATAGACGAGTGTTCTATGTACATGTGCAACATGGAGTTGAATTGAGATTTTAATGTACAGACATTACAAAGAAAATAAAGCTTGGAAGGAAGTAGCAGAGATTGTTGGTGCTTCTTGTGAGTATACGTAGTTACTACATTTAGCTTGCTTTGCTAATCTAATCTGAGAATGAAGCTAGTACAAAGTTGAGCATGTAACATGGAAATTATGTAATTTGTGTTTAGCTAATTAGCTTTAGAAGAAATATATACTGTAGTCACTACCATTTCTCATTGGAACTAAAAAAACAACAACACAAAAACAGGCTACACCCTCAAGCAACAAACTACAAGAAACTTATTGTTTGTAAATATTAAATTGAATTTGTGTGGTAAAGAATGAAAAAAAACTTGTTTTTAATCCTAGTGATTTAAAAAATCAAACCACTAACTAACATCACTTTCATGTATGAAATTCACTGTCCAAAATTCTTTTTGTAATAATATTTCTACACAGCAGCAGAAGGGCTTATATCACACCATTAGCCTTCATCTCTAAATATTCATCCATCCTTTTCATCACCATAGACCATAATGATGCGCCAAGACAGCAACATGCTAGTCTTGCAACATGTAACTTGATGAGGGACTGAAAGCAACTTTAACCTGTTCCTGTAGCAGCCGTTCAGGGAAGAAAACATTCACACGAATTTAGCGAGACGTGCTAATGATGGTATTCTCTGCAGAGGATCTGGCAGAGAGGAGATTTTAGCAGTGTAATTAGATTATTTATATCTCCAGCCTGCACTAACCTGATTAGCGCACATACTAACGCTCACACCGCTCCCGTTCTCCTGTCAGCATCTAGGTGACTAGCTTCACACTACCAGCCCTTAATAGGCTTGTGATGATGTTAGCCTATTAGTGCTAAAGTGAAGGGGAATTAGCCAGCTATGATCTGTTTGTCCATCAGCGTTAGTGCTGACTGGAGCTCGCTAAACGCTAAACAGGAAAATCTGTCAGGAAAACAGACGAGTGTAAACATAAACCCTTCATTAAAACACAGATAATCCTCAGTGAAGCTAAAGCTACATGCTGAAATGAAGTGATCAGTCTCTATCCGCTAAGTCAGAACTTAGCTTTTATGAAACTCGACGTGTTAATAAAGCAGCACGTCATGTACATGCTTTGAAAATAGCGTGAAAGCTCATGAAGGCTTTCACAAACATAGTGACTGCTGTGAGCTGTTTGGTGTCAGAAGTTTTTTTTTTAGTTTTGTACTGCTCATGTTAGCTTGCTAAGCTTGTTAAGATGTTAGTGAACTAGCTTTTTATGAGTCTGACTCAGAGGAAGTTCAGATTAAAACTCCAAAATGTCATTAATGTGAATATGGCAATATCATGAAGTCTCATTTTCCTCAAAAGTTCCTTTAACAGAGGAGAGTAAAAATGAATGTCTAACTTCACATTTAAAGGAAAAATACTTATATTTAATTGATCTTATATGTAATCTTTTTGTCATTAATTGTGTTTGTATTTTTTAATTGGTTGATTTTGTTTGTATTGTCTGTATCTGTCTGTCTGTCTGTCTGTCTGCCTATAACAATCTGTCTGTACCTTCCTTCTGTCTCTGTCTGTCTATAGCTGTCTCTGTGTCTGTCTGTGCCTGTCTGTCTGTCTATGTCTGTCTGTGTCAGTCTGTGTTTTTCTGTCTCTGTCTGTGACTGTCTGTCTGTTTATATCTCTTTGTATGTGTCTGTCTCTGTATGTTTGTTTGTGTGTCTGCCTATCTGTATCTGTGCATGTCTGCCTGTCTGTAAATGTCTACCTGTCTGTCTGTCTATATTATTTGTCTGTGTTTGTCTATATTTGTCTGTATGTCAGTCCATATCTGTCTGTCTGTCTAGGTATGTCTATCTGTCTCTCTATGTCTGTATTGTTGCCTATATCTGGTCCTGTCTGTGTGAGATTGGAGTTTCACTGCAGGAGTAAACAATAATAAAAAACACATTTCCTTGCTGGCTGAAACACATCTCTTGAATGGCTGCCAGAGAAACCATGGTATTTTTGTTTCTCCTTTGCGGTCTGTAATTTTGTTTTCATATCCACCTGCTGTCACAACTCTGCACTAAAAAGAGAAGAAAAAAGGAGAGGAGGAGAAAAGACAGAGGCGTGCAATTTGCCTGAGTCGAGCCACGAGTGCTTTTCGATTGAATAATGTATTCCCCAGCCCATTTCGCCATTTACTTTCTGCTCCTTCTTGTTATTATGACAGAGAAAAAAAACGACATTAGGCCTCTTTAGCGATTTTGGTGAGAGGCCGGAGGAGGTGGGATTGCGAATGGCGTCTTTTTTTTTTCGCGCCTGTATGAGAGTATTTTTCCTTCGTCTCTGGGGACTCGGCGAGCTGAGAGGATTAAGCGGATGGCATATCAGTACAAAATTCGGATCAAAAGGCTAAGTTGGGGCAACTCGAGGGCCACGGCCTGGCAGCCCCATAAGGCTTTCAAAGCCTCCTGCGTTAACAGAAAGCTCTTTTTTATCCACAGCCACCCATCGTGTTGGATGTTGGAGCATGACAATGGACGTATAGACCAAGCTTTGTTTCAGGTTTTATGGATAGATGTTTGTGAGGAAGTCCACTTACTTTAGGGCCTCTTTTCCTAGGAGCTTCACTTTAAAGATCAGCAAAAATCATCATATAGAAGTTGGTCTATATTTATTTACTCCCTGAAAAAATGTCATGCTGTTATAGTATAATAATCAGTGATGAAGTGGTGTGATAAGGCAGAGTCATTCTCTGCTTATACCACAGCAATCTGCCAACAATGACAATTTTTTGTATTTATTAAAGAATAACACATCGTGTTTTAACCAGTTTAATGTTGTGGAACATTGGTGAAACAAGTTAGTTCTTATTCTCACTTAACTTATAGCATCTATAAAACTGTCGTTCCCTCACCAGCCTCTTTTTTTTCTCTCTCTTGAAGGTAATACTCCTCTAAACTCCTCCTTTAAACTCCTCTGTCATGAAGATGTCGGAAAATTAACAACTAACTGTTACATGCTGACACTGTAAAACTCCTTTCATAATTGTTAAATAAATGTCTTGTTACAGAAAACTTCACCATATCATTGATTTTTAAAATCTGTTTATGTGAAACGTCCACCATACAAGTCCCTGCAAATGAGTTGTTACTACAGAAACGATAACAGATTAAAATGATTTTGCAGCTGCGCTACTGTCAGAGCTGCTGTTATAGATAACTAATCAACATCTTCTGACCAATTAGAATCTAGTATTCCAGAACAGAGTTGTGATGTTGTTAGTATGATATGGGATTGTAGAGAAAGAGTGGAAGCTGAGCCAGATTAGGGTGTGTGTGTTGTGTAACATAGGTATCTGTGTTGTAAAACCCCTGCCTCATTACCTCAACCCCCAAAGCCTGTGTTTTTCTCCACGTCTGACCCGAAGGTCACCTGCGGCCCAGCGCTAATCCCTGTGTTAATAAGGCAGTGAAGAAGTGAGAGCTGGGCCTCTTTCTAAAAGCTGTTCACTCATTGTTAAACACTTTTACTTGTTTTTAAAACCTTTCACTTGTTTGCAGGACCTTTGATGGCTCTGTGAGGCACAAACGTTCAAGTGTTACTACAGCCACCAAACCTAAGACACATTTAACCTGTAGGACACATTGTAAATTCCATCCTAGTTTACATCAGAGATGGTTGCTTTCAGCTGGATTCAATGTTGAAGTCAGTAGTCAGTGATGATTTAATATTGAAATTGCACATATCAATATTGAGACCTCACACACGACTCTGACCTTGAACTTAAGTGCATGTTTCTTGATATCGGCTTGAGTGAGGAGCAGTATTAAATCCAGAACCACCATCTGACAGTGTGATACAACCACAATATGTCACGCTGGAATTTATTGTTTTGACCTGTGGAATGTCATTAAGGTCCAAAATTAAATACATAAATAACAAAATGACACTATTAATGAATTAATAATATCATTTCTTTAAAGTTCTTGATACAATTATCTTTCACACAAAGGACATTGGAGAAGATGCATCTTAATCAGAGACATTGCAGAGACATTACTCTTGAGGAGTACATTTTTTATGGATAAAATTATGAATGAACTTAAAGTGAGCTGTAAGCGTAACAGATGAGTGCTCAGTCAGCTTCTCCTTCAAACGTTTTCTTTACACGAGAGCACATTGAATGAAATAAAACATTGCCATTATTTTATTAAATTGACTCAAAATATCATTTTAAACACATGAAAGAATCACCTACGTCCCGCCCACACATGATTTCATGACCTTTCATGAATATGACCCTTGGTGGGAAAGTTAAATGTACCGTTACAGTTTATGTGCAAAAATGAAAAAAATATTGTGGGCGTGTACTGAAAAAAGACAACACTGCACAACATAAAGCAAAATTAACAGATATTTTTTAAGGGAATTAAATAAGGAAATCAAACCCAGTTTTCATCAGGATTGTTTATATTGATCATTAATGAGACGAAGGTGAAATAGAAAAAGAAATCAGTGACACAAACACACACACACACACAGCACCTGATGTTGCTGTGTGATCAGTGTCGGGGTGTGAAGCGGATCACTGCGGCTTGCTGGCCTCGTTTCAGTTCTGGATTAAAATGTTTATCAATTATCGCTCCATCAGGACTCGCTCTTCACTCCATGCTGCGCTAATTGAATCATTAAATAATTTCTGCCTCCTCAGGAGATGCGCGCACACACACACACATACATACACTCACACACAAAACATTTGCAAACACGGCCTCGGTTGCCAGATATGTTTATTAATTCTCCCCCCAGAGTCTGGAGGCCATGCCAGCCATGTGTCTGTCTCAGCTGGAGGTCCCAGCATCGGAAATAAATGGAAGAGCTGTGATGGAATACAGAGAGAAAAGAGTGGAGAAAAAAAATGGATAAAAGCCTCCCGTCGAGTAAATGTGTTGTTATCCCAGGAAGCAGGAGTGAGGAGTGTGTGTTTGGGGGGTGGGGAGTAGGGTGAAGTTAAGTCATGAAAAAACAGGAGCACAAAACACATTTTATTGAATTGTCATTGCTAGTGATGTGAGTTGGAAAAGTAAAAAATACAAAGGTCGTAATAATAATAATAACAATAATAATAATAATAGCAATAATAATAATAACAATAAATTTCAAATGCAGCTCAAAGTTCATCCACACCTAAAACAGAGCAGAAGGTCATGAGCACATGCTAACATCTACACATTCAATTATTTCTCCTTCAATGAATTCTTTCTTTCTTCTCCTTCACTTCTTTCTTTCTTATTACTCCCTCAACACAACTAACTAAATAGCCTAACTTGTCGATCATAAACAGATGTGCTAAGCACTTTACTGGTTACACATCACTTCACCCGGCTAATTTTACAAAGATTTTCCTCAGACATGTTATTAAGTTTCCAAAAAAAGGCTCTGTACAGCTAAAATTATATTCTAAATACACTTAGGATCAAATGCTAACCAAAAAAGATCCACCATATTGAAAAAGGTTCAGCTGTACTACTGTCAGAGCTGCTATTATGGACAATAAATCAACTCCTTCTGACCAATCAGAATCCAGAATAATTATTGCAATATAGTTATAGTACGAGATCATATTCCTCAATAAATTGGTCCTATAAACTTAATTCAAAGAAAAGACTTCTCCTTTGTGAAGATTGTGTGTATGTGTATATGAGAGAGAGAGAGAGAGAG
>CM040464.1:11684761-11730704 GCA_022758105.1 Pangasianodon gigas | reverse complement strand
ACTGCACCTTCATCTTTAACCCCTCTACTCTGCTGACCTGCCCGCTACTGACCTGCCCACTGCACCTTCATCTTTAACCCCTCTAGTCTACTGACCCACCTGCTGCACCTTCATCTTTAACCCCTCTACCCTACTGACCCACCCGCTACTGACCTGCCTACTGCACCTTCATCTTTAACCCCTCTACCCTACTGACCCACCCACTACTGACCTGCCCACAGCACCTTCATTTTTAACCCCTTTACTCTACTGACCCATCCTCTACTGACCTGCCCACAGCACCTTCATCTTTAACCTCTTTACTCTACTGCCCCATCCTCTACTGACCTGCCCACTGCACCTTCATCTTTAACCCCTCTACTCTATTGACCCACCCACTACCCACCTGCCCATTGCACCTTAGTCTTTAACCCCTTTACTCCTTCATCTTTAACTCCTCTACTCTACTGGCCCACCCACTACTGACCTGACCACTGCACCTTCATCTTTAACTCCTCTACTCTACTGACTCATCAACTGCACCATCTTTAATCACTATGCTCTACTGACCTGCCCACTGCCAACCCACCCACTGCACTGCCATCTTTGATCCCTCTGCTCTACTGACCCACTCACGTCACCGCCATCTTTAACCCCTCCCTGTTCTACTGACCTGCCCACTGCTGACCCACCTACCACACTGCCATCTTTAACCACTTGACTCTACTGACCTGCTCACTTCACCAGCATCTTTAATCCCTCTGGTCCGCTGAGCTGCCCACTTCACCTGTGGCCTCATGCCTACAGCCAAATCACAGCCGTGCTGATATTCAGTATAACTTCACTCTTACTTGTGAGATATTGTTTAAGTTTTTTGGTTAGTGTAGTTTATTAGTTGGTGTAGTTTATCAGTTGGTGTCATTTATTAGGTAGTGTTAATTATTACAGATGGATCTAAAAGGCTGGGTTAATTCTCTCAGTTGTTATGGAAGTGTAATACATTAACTAATTTAAAACACTGTGTGCTTATTGGCTGAAAGCAGGAACTTGAACACACTGTGTGTGTGTGTGTGTGTGTGTGTGTGCAAAGGCAGCTGTTGACCGTCTCATGAATACACTGAGGCAATTTGTTCACAATGCCTTTAATCCTTATATTCAAATCCTCTCACAGGCTCGATTTAGCCTCGACTCCATCAACGAGCTGCTATTTTTAACCTCCAGTCATTCACTATTCACTACACTGGAAGCTTAAACAGAGAAACTCGCCCTCGTTTACCTTTTTACCAAACAGAGCTCTGAAGAAATGTCAGCAATTTGTTTTCAAAAGCCACTCTTAAGCAGCAGTGATTTTCACTCACACAATCTCCATCTTCTATTTTTGCAAGCAAAGCGCTAAATCTTAGATTCAGGAATCGGATGTGTTGTGTGTCAAATCATAGATGTAGCCTTAAGAGAACAGAAAAATATGCAAATATCAATCCAACCAACCAACCAACCAACTATCCGGCCTGAGGTCGATTCATCTCCCCTTTGATTTTTTTTTACCCCATAACACCACGTGTGTATTCCACGAAGAGCAATTACACCAGTTGACTAAATATCGATTTACTCTCAGCACTTTAAAGAGGGAAAAATAATTGAAGAACGTTACTACAGGACATTTGTGCAGAGCCAGTGACGAATCAGACGCAAGACGCCGAGGCTGCAGATTTCACACGCTCGATGGGAGGTTTGTGAAGTCAGACACTTGATATGTTATCCATCTTTCACCTCAAAAATATGCAGAATTACATTTACTCTGAGCGCACTCTACACTTCCCCAAAGTGTGCACTACCGAGACAGGTCATGTCCTGTTCACCCAGACTGACTCTTTACACTTGCTCAATATACCAGAGTTTCACATGTTAATAATAACATAATTAACACATACATTTTACACATGTGGTTTTTAGACACTTCACATGTTGGGTTTCACACATTTCACATGTGTAGTGCATGTGGATATATAAGTTATGTTTACACTTCATGTTCTTTAGCAGAACTGAACTAAGTGCCTTAAGTTCCATTTTTTTGTTCAGAGCTGTTTTACTTGTAAACAATTTCTGTTAAATGTGTTCAATTTAAACAACAAATTAAATGCAGCAGTGTATGTTAATAAAAGGAGCACGTGAAGGTCTGAGTGTGTTGTTGATGCTGATGATGTGAAATTCATCATTTGTCTGTCATTAACATCGTCGCTCGGCATGTTAAGTCTGATTCCGTCACTCTGTAACTCAGGCTGGAGCTTTACTGCTAACCCAGGCATGTAATTAGAGCTAAAAATAACGAGCTCATCATACACAAACAGTGTGAACTGTATTTGTGTGAAACATTCCCGTCCTTGTGTTGGAGTGGAGAAAGTGGAGTGAGAGATATAATCATCCTGATAATGTACTCACACACTCGCTCTCTTCTTCCTAATGGACGTGTAAAGGAATGAGGCTATGTTAGCATGTTTACGATCTCACTGTGTGTCCTTGTACAGATGTAATTGGAGTACATGTTTAACCCTTTAAAATAAAATTCCACCCTGAACCATGTCACCTGATTTGTGTTTCTGCTGCTGATTGAGTTTAAAACAAAAATGTTCTTTCTTTCCATTCCTTCTTAATTTTTTTATTTATCTTTCTGTCTTTCTTTCTTTCTTTCTTTCTTTCTCATTTATTTATTTATTTATCCTTCATTTTTATTTCCTTGTTTGTTTGTGTGATTACTTCATTTTTTCTTTTTCTTTTCTTTCTTTCTTTCTTTCTTTCTTTCTTTCTCATTGATATTTATTTACTTATCTTTCATTTGTGTTTGTTTATTTGTTTATATATTTCTTTCTTTTTCCTTCTCATTCTCTTCTTTCTTTCTTTCTTTCTTTCTTTCTTTCTTTCATTCCTTCCTTTCTTTCACCACCTCCTGATAATGTATTCATTATAGCCCCGCCCCCTTTTACAGTTAAGCTGCTCTTTACCAGGTTACCAACACAATTTATAATGCTTTCATCATGATCATAAAAATAGGAATCTTTATCTCCTCTCTAAGCCGATCAGCAAAAATAGATCAAAGTAAAGATTATTAGTAAATGTCCTGATTATATATTTTTTAGAATGTTTTTTTTTATCCCAGCAAACAAGTGTTAATTTATGGCTGATGCTAAAAAACACAGTTCTTGACAGACCTCACACTGCTATGACGTCTCAGGTAAAGACATGGTGTGTGTGTGTGTGTGTGTGTTTAGCAGCTCAGGTGCTTCTTTTGGGCCTGAGCAGGCATCCCAGTGCCAGGAAAGCTAATCCTATTAATAAAACAAAAATCAAAGCAAACATGGCAGCTGTAACCTCTCTACACTCCCCTGCTGTGACCCTGAACCATGTTGGAATCTCACCAGCCATCCAGACAAGAAGTGTGTTTGTGTATGTGTGTGTGTGCGTGTGTGTGTGTGCAAATCCAGACGAGTATCAACAAAACGAAGCATTGCAGAAGCACACAGTTTTTAGCAGAAATGGCCTCTCACACAACACAAACACCAAACACAAAATATGATTTAGCACACCGCTGCTGATTCCTGGATTGTGATTGGTCAGATGGTGTTGATTATTTTCTGTAACAGCAGATGTTTGTCTGAAGCTGAACTATATCGTTACCCTTTATCCAGGTTAGATTACATCTCTCTCTCTCTCTCTCTCTCTCTCTCTCTTTCTCTCTCTGTGTGTGTGTGTGTGTGTGAGTGTGTGTTTTGGTAGTCACAGCTCCGGTTTCCTTATGTGTCTTTACCTTAGTAGCCACCTGAGCTCTAATAGTATGCACACTTAAATATCTACACACACACACACACACTATCTATCTATCTATCTATCTATCAGCAGAGATATCAATAACAATACTGATACAATTAATAATAAAAATATCAATAACAAATTATACAAATATTAATAACAGTACTACTATTAAAATATTAGTAAATACTAACAGCAGTCAATGTCAATAATAACAAGACTAACACAATAATAATAAGAAGAAAAGGAAGAAGAAAAAGAAGAAGAAATAAGAACAATAAAAATATAAATAACAATACTAATATTAATCAAATCTGAGAACAATTAGTAGTATTCTGCAACACACTAAGCATTAACAATATTTATAACAAAGAATACTAGCAGCAAACAACCATGACAGCAATAATAAAACAGTAACAATAATCATTTTTCTATCTATTCATCCATCTATTTGTCTGTGCTTCTAAAACAAACTCTGAGGCCAAACAACTAGAAAAGGTCAAAAGGTCACAGAGGTTGCAGTGGCAGCCATCTTCTTTAACCCCTGTCTCCTTGTCTGTTCTTTCCTCTTCCTGTGCTTTCGTATTGTCATTCGCTCCATTCATTCCTCTCTCAGAGAGGACTCACTATATGTTAATTAACACTTCCTTCAGTGCGCTCAGTGCTTCAGGGCTCACATTCATCAGGACTCATGTTCCTCTCTTCCTGTCTTTCTCATGCAGGACTCGGACACTTAACACACACCCGGCCTTTCCCATCGTACACACAGATTCATTAGCTGAGACAAAAGCTGATTTCCACGGCCTTTTGCACACACTTTTCATTTCTCCTCTCCGCCTGTGTGTGTGCGTATGTGTGTGTGTGTAGCAGGTGTCTGTGATCCTAGAAAAACGCTCGCCTTGACTTCTTTTAACTCAGCATAGGATGAAAAGACAGACACAAACACAAAACCTAAGCAAATGTTTGTGGTACAAAAAAAGAATCTGAGGATGAGGACGAAGACGAGGAGGAGGAGGGGGAGGAGGGCGTTGTGGTTGTGTGTCCGTAAAGGCCGCATTGTTATTCACTCCTGTGACGACTTAATCCTTGTAAACAGCTCATTTGATTACACTGGAGGTATCGTTTTTCCACATTAAAGAAAAGATACACTGCTTAGTGAAAAGAAGCTCTTTTGTGTCAGAGCTGAAAAAATACAGCATTCAGGAGCTGAAAGAGATGACATTGAAGGAATACACACACGCACACACATAAATACATACACACACACACACACACACACACAGAGCCAGTCCTCTCCGAAATCGTTGAGCCATGTCACCAATGTGACTTTATATATTTAATGTATACATCTATATATAAAAATATATCTACTGATACTGATATATCTATATATTTTTTAGCCATATTGCACCAAAATGATACTTTTTTTAATGCACTGAAAAAATTTCAAGCCTCTCCAACTTCTAACATAAAATTTTCTAGTGACCTTTAAAAAAAAAAAAGTTCAGTGAACTGCTCGTTTTAAGTTCTGGTGACAACCCTATAATGCTGGATGAAATAGAAATAGAAAGCTGTGTGAGTTAAATACATATATAGTTTTAGACTCACCATATACAGCTAGTTGTTTCAAAAATATGATTTCTGTCCTAATAGCTATTTTGTTTAGTTCACCTAACTATTACACCAATATCAGAAAGTTGACTGAGCTATAAATTTACACTATTTTATACACAATTTGAAAATTTTTACTTTTTATTATTTTTTACAAAAAACATTTTGTGCCAAAAAAAAGAACAAAATCAGAAGTATTTTCTGATATTATTTATTTTTAATTTTTATGTTTCAAAAAAATCTTTTTCCTGATCTGGGTTGCAGTGGAACCTGCAGGAAAATTCAGGGCACTATGCGCGCACACACACACACACACACACACACACACACGTATATTCACACCTACAGACAATTTAGCATAGACTTGGTGTGTAAATTGAAGTGAGAAAACTGGAGAACATGAAGGAAATCCACATGAACACTGGCAGAACATGTAAAACTCCACACACACAGTAGTGTCAGGATTGCCAGGTCTCAGGTCTCAAAATTTCCATCTCAAAAACCACACAAAATGACCTGAAACCAGCCCAAAAATTCGGACATTGGAAAAAGGAGACACTTTTTTTTTCTCAGACTTTGAGTGGGAAACAAGTTCACTGTTGAGTAAAAAGGTTTGCGCTATCTGCCTTTTAATCATCTCCTGGTATGGGAATTATCCACTCCATAATCCCTTCTTTGCTCTCTCAATCTTTGCAAAATATCTTACAACAGATTGTTGATTCAGTACATGGTAGATACACTGTTTGCCAATGCCTATGTTTGTGAAACCTCTTATTTTCTGTAAAACAACATTCTGATAGCCATGGACTATTAGCCCAAATTTTAAAAAATGCCACCTGCGAACTTGCTTTTTCTACCTGGAACCTTATTCCCAAATTAGACCAATTTGTCATAAAATAAAAACTCTGGCAACCCTGTTATACAGTATTACTTTCATTTAAAAAGCACTTGGTTAAAACCCAGAAAAAGATGGACCCCTTGTTTAAAGTTTTTTTAAGTAAAGCTGTGATATTGCTAGAGATAATTTTGTAGTCACATGGTTATGCCACTGCAATGACTCTCGACTTCCACTGAACAGAAAACAACGCCTCTGCTTCAAATGTCAAGTGTGTATTACATGATTTATGCACAAGGTAAACAAACACAGCTCTGTGTGTTCACACTCACTCACACACACACACACACAAAAATGCGTAGTATCTGTACTAACATCTTTGATAGTAAATAAAAGGTGCGATGTTCTTATCTTTATAAGATCCATAAATAAGCTTTATAGCCACAATTTGTGACATAAATTAGTATAATACCTAGTTATTGAATAACACAAACTCAGTAAATCTTCCACCACTGTACATGTGTGTGTGTGTGTGTGTGTGTGTGTGAGTGAGTACGTGAGTGTTTAGCATTTAAAACTAAAATATTACATGGACCATTTGGACTTGTGCCGATCCTGTTAATCCTATTTTATTCCTCTTATACTATAGCAGTTTGCCAACCATTAAATATTTTTATTTATTAAAGAATGACACATCAGACTTTTTATCCATTTATAGTTACGTTTAATGAACCAAGTTAGTTACTGTTCTCACTTTCTGCACATTATAGCAGCTATAAACTCTTGAAGTTAATAAGACAAAAAACGCAGTTTGTCATGTTACTGAGAAACCGCAGAGCATAACTATGAGTTTCAGGAGGTGGGATGTTCTTTTGGAGTGGTCCTTCTTTCCAACTTTATTTATTTCATAATTATCCATTATGAAAAATGGACCTTTTCTGTATTTCAGTATTTTGAATGAATGTTCAATTTGTCCCTGTATTTATCATAACACACGTGTTGCTAATGTGCCGTATCTGTATCAGAACCAGTTTAAACATTCACAAGGAATACACACTGTCCGTGACCACACACCTCTGATTGTGCGTGTGTGTGCGTGCATGTGTGTGTGTACATGGGTGGTGGCATGTGTACATATGAAGGTCAGCAGCATGTCAGTGAGTGACGTGAGCACCAACACTTGAGAGGAATGAGAGGAAAATCCTAACACTGAAGAAAATGTATATCTAAATATATAAAATATTCATAAAACTATATAGATGTACAGTATAGTAGTATAGTAATATGCATATAGTGTATAGTATTGTAGTAGTATGCATATAATATATAATAATAGTATAGTGGTATACATAGTATACTATACTATAGTACTATAGTACATAGCATAGTAATATGTGTATAGTGTGCATAGTAGTAGATTAGTATGCATAAAGGGTGTATAGGATGTATAGTAATATGCATATAGCATTTATAGTAGGATGCATATAGTATAGCAAAATCATAACACTGAAAAACCATACTGAATATACTGTATACTACATACTATATCATTATAGTAGGATGCATATGTTACATATATCATAGTATAGTACTATGCATATAATGTGTATAGTAGTATACTATACATAGGTACTTATAGTATTAGTAAAGTAGTATGCAAATAGTGCATATAATAGTAGAGGATTAGAGTAGAATTATAGTATGCATACAGTACTCATAGTACATATAGTAGTATAGTATGATGCATATAGTAGCATAGTACTATGCATATAGTATATATAATACTATAGTACTATACATTAATACTTATAGTATTAGTATAGTAGTATGCATATAGTATATATAGTAGCAGAGTAGTATGCATGTATGTGAGAATTAGCATTTGGGAACCTGCACTGCAGTCCCACTTGTCAATCAAATTCACTGCAAGACACGGGTTCCTCAGAATTAGCCACATTTTAGCGACTGAAAATGTACAGTAATGACTTATAACTAGCATAAACAGCATATTTTCTGTTCTGTATTATTTCCAGTCATGAACATTTAAGAACTGAGAAGATTTTGAGGAAAATATCTTAAATATCTTAAGAACTTGAAAAGCTAATAAATATGAGTAAAAATAGCAAGCTAACCAGCTATTTATCCATTGCTAATAGCTATCAGTTAGCATTAGCATGTTCATATAAGCAGTAAATTAGCTAAAGTAGCACACATTTTGATTATACAAAACATTTAGTTGAAAGCTCACTGCAATCTTTCCCTGTTACCTTCTTCATTGCTGTTTTTTGTTTTATTTGTTTGTTTGTTGCCATTAACACTGTGTTGCATTGTAGGATGCAGCAAAGTAAAAAAAAACTGGCCACCCAGGTATCTGAAACTAATCATATTGCTCACATACTGTGTACTACATTCTGGGTTTTGTTGGTTTAGTATGAATAGTATAGGTATTAAACGGCTATAGACAATTTTGAACAGTTATTTTTATTATTTTTTAAAAATGGTATCACAGTCTCTTACTTTTGGATGAGGCTCGATGCAGACAGACAAAAAGAGAGAAAGAAAAAATGAAGAAAAAAAACAGCCAAGCATCTGTGTTCAGCTTCCGTCTTCACCACTCTCCCTTTTTCCTTTTGTTTCTCATTCCTGTCCCTGTTTTTTCAGCTAAATTGATTTTTTAATTATCTATTGTTTTAGGGCATGATTGACACCGTCAGCTAGTTAATGAATCTCAGTCCGGCTTGTTCATGATTTTGAGGATAAAGCTGAACTTCCTTTTTTCTGAATACATGGAATACTTTGTATGAAGAAGGTAATTAAATGTGATTAAACAGCACAGAAGCGATTTCAGAAGTCAAAAATGTCTATTTGGACATTTTTTATTAAATTCTGAGAATTAGTCATGTCACATCATGTTAAGCTCTGAACTCATTTAACTTCTGGGAATTTAATCATCAGTAAACAAATTCAGGCCTCAGTCATTTTGATGTGTGTGTGTGTCTTAAACAAATGGGACTAGTAGAAATAACTGTATTTGCTGGCTCATGATCAAACTGCAGTCATGTACATTATTGATATCAAACTGCTTGATGTTTGTAGATCAATTATGGTTATGAAACTATTTATACATTTCACCTCACTCGAACACACAGCGTTAAACTACCCCTGAACATTTTAATCCTTAAAAATCTATGCAAATTCATAAATAGTTCTTAATTTGAACAGCAATGTTGATTGATTCTGGATTGTGATTGGCCAGAAGGTGTTCATTAATTTTCTATAACAGCAACTCTGACAACAGTGCAGCTGCAAATCACAGGTTTATATTAATGCATTTGTGTTAATACCGTATTGCTTCTACAATGACAGCTCACAAACTGATTAAAAAACGTGTAATCATAGATATGGTGAAGTTTTCTGTAAGGAGAAATGTGCTTATTTAACATTTATGGAAGGAGTCTCCAGTGTCAGTGCTTTGTAGCAGTCAGAGGTAAAGCTGTAAGTATCTTCAGGTCTCTGTTTTAAATGTAAAAAGGTGACTTTAGCACTGTCTTTACATTAATTTACATAATTTAAACATTACATTTTGAGTTCTTGTGCTAGTTCTTAATGGCTAGTTAGTACACTGCATTATCGTATTTATCTCTAACATACCCTCGACGGAGAACCTGGAAGAAACTCACACACACACATGAGGAGAACATGCAAAACTCTGCACAGACAGTAATCTGAGCTCATGAGCAAACCAGGGACCCTGGAGCTGTGAGGCAGCAATGCTACAAGTTTCAAATATGTGTGAATAAGAAATAATAAAAAGTGATGCCTGGAGAAATGTTTATCAGAATTTAGGGATTTGGGGTGAATGAGATTGGTGTATTAACAGCTATTACAGTGTATAAAGTTAAGCTAGTTAATGTAAATCAATATGTGAACACCGTTTAACCAGGACACCCAGCTGGCTGACTAAAAAGTCTTGCTGCTTGGTTTTATTAGGTGCTTGCTTGCTTTTTTCTAAGAATTTTTCCCCATTTTTATTAACTATTAATTTATTAACTATTTTAGGAGAAGGAAGACCAGACAGAAGCAGTGTGGTTTGCCTGGATGGTAATTGATGGTATGTTCACTCTGTTCTCATGTGTAAGCCATGAATAAAATCACCTTCAGAATAATGGAGCAAATAAATGAACACATCATTACACACAGTGAACCAAAAATGCAAAGTAAAACCTCATGACTGGATTAATGCGGACTTATCTATTTGTCTATGTATCAATGATTCTATTAACCCATCAAACCTGTCAGGACTAACACTCTCTGAGGCTCTCACCTCACCTCCTGAGAGAGCTTTATCAGCTCATTCGTCTTGGAAGTGTCTCAGTTCCGAAGCGGTCTGTTTGCCTTGGGCCATGATATGGGCTCAAAGGGAACTGGGCGTAGTTCTCTTTGCATTTAGCAGCAAAGGTAAATGAACTGCGGGGCTCCTTATCAAAAGAACCGAGCCGGGAGTTCAAACGAAACGTGTGGTGTTTAAAAAAAGAAAAAAAAGGGGAGAGTAGGAAAGGTTCATGCAGTGCAGATGAAGCCTGAAGTGTGGATTCATCCAGCATTAAAAAGGAACACAAATCAGTAAAACTATAAGATTTACACTAATGTTCAAAACACACTATAAACATAGTATATGTACATAAAATATCTATTCATATTGACACTATACAGGATTTATACTCCATGATACTCTATACGTATACTAATACACTATATACTCCTATTGTATACAATACGCATACTTTAAATACTCATATATTATACACTAACAATATACTACACCATATACTCGTTTTCTATACACTATACATACACTATACTGTGTATTTAGATTCTATACACTATACATATACCAAAGCAGTTACTAATGCTGTTATTTAAGAAAAAAAAGACCTGTATGATTGAATGAATGAATGAATGAATAAATAAACAATTCAGACAGATAATTCAGGAAATGGATTTGAGAGAATTTTTCCCTTTCTTCCCATTGTATATTCCCAAATAAGGGTGCCAATATAATTTTTTAATGTGTCTATCTTCCATTATGGATCATGCAAACACTCCTGAAAAAGAGAGAAAGCTCTGTATTAGAGGTGAATAGTGGGATTATGGGATGCATGGGTAAGGTAAAGGATGGGGATGTACTCGGGAAGATAACTGCAGCTTCATTAAACACACTCGAGCACTTTCCTCACTCCAGATCCTTCAGCCTTCAATCGAAACACGGCGCTTGATTTCCATAAGAAAAACGAGCTCCTGAGCCACAGGTAGAGAGCGAGAGGTAGAGATGGGGAGAGAGAGAGGGAGAGAGAGCGAGAGAGAGAGAGAGAGAGCAACCCCTCAGCATCTCCACCCATCCAGCAGCGTTCATATCACCTTCATTATTAATGCTGTGCACTTGAAAACTAGGAGGCGAAGATTCCAGAAAAGCTTCAATTACGCTCACTCTCCCTGGGCCGCATTTATTAAGTGGTAATTTTCCTAAGCAGGGCTAAATAGAGGGAAAATGCAGGTCTGCGGCAGACATAAAAGCCAGCGAACATTCTTTTCTTCTCCACCAGCCGTCTAATCCGAGTAGATGAGAGATGGGCTCTAGCACAGACGCTATGGATTATTTGTTTACGTGAAACTAAGTGCACTGCATTTTTTAAAAGATTTGTGGCGCTAACAATATAATCGTGTACTCTCACCCGCCACACTAAGTGGAGTTCAAAGACGAGCGTTTTTTCAGCATATTAGGATTATTAATCAGCTAATGCTCTCCCTGTGCTGTTAAAATCCTCAGAGATGGGCTAATTGTAGCTCAGGAAAAGCAGAATCCTGTGGAAATGTGACCTTAATGCAGTGTAGTTCACAGAGGAGTATATCAGAGTGTAGCAGTAAATATTCTATAAAATGTTATCATGCATGTGTGTGTGTGTGTGTGTGTGTGTGTGTGTGCACATGTGTTGTATGTGACCTTGTGTGACTGATATGTGACACAATTCATTTCCTATTACACATCAAATGTGGAATTTATCACAATAAAGTTAATATACTCTACATACTCTACATACTGTACAGTGTACATACATAAACTACTTATTCAAACTGACACCATAGTATTTATACACTATGCATACACAATATATTTATATTCTGACACTTTAAGCTATACATACACTATGCATTCAAATTCTGACATTATACACTATATATTCAAATACACTATACACTATTCATTACACAACATACATACCCTATATGTTCATATTCTGACACTATACACTACATACATTATATATTTATATTTTCACACTATACAGTACATACCCTGTATGCTCACATTCCTAGTCTGACACTATATGCTAAACATACACTATATTTTCATATTCTGATGCACTGTAGTACATTCATATTATAAACACTATGCATATTGTATGCTATATATTCCTATTCTATACAGTAAATATATAGTATATTCATATTCTGACACTATACACATGCGATATATTCACATTATATAGTCTATACATACACTGTATATTCATACCCTGATACTATACACTGAACTTACACTATATTTTCATATTCATATTATACTGTTTATTTACTGTATGTTCTATACACTATATGCAACATACTTTCTGTTATTTAAATGACAATACACATACAGAAACACAAAAATATTTCTTAGAATATGACACACACTTTTACGATGTAACCTCACATATATTTCTCTGGCTAATTAAAGCCCAACATAAAACCGTGGACTGAAGAAGCGAAATCTCCATGTGAAAATAAAATGGCTCTTTCTGGCTGCATGCCACCGTCGCTTCCCATGCTAAAGCTTTAAAAGCCCCAGATCAGTGCACCTGCACCAATTATTATCCAATTAGTGAGAAGTACTCTATAATTACGGGCAAACTTTCACAGCGAGTCGTAAAAATGCGTTTCAAATGGAGCAGTGTGAGTATTTTGGGAGGATTAGCTGTACAAGATTAATCAGCACTGATGATCAGTTGCTCGTCTTGCCAAGTGTGCCATCCTCCATTTGTTAGCGTTTAGAATTTTATTATGTGCAGCGTGATTTATTACTTATGGCTTTGGGGTGAAACAGAAATGTTCTGTTCAGATCTTGTGCTTTTTTTACATACTGTATATACTCTATATGCTCCTACTTATGGTTTAATATATAGAATTAACACAATCTAGTTAATTCTGAAGTTGCTTGTGTTGTACTGTAACACCTGGCTCCGCCCCTCAACTAATTAAAGCTATACACCTGACTCTCTCTCTCAATTCATTAGAGCCCTACACTTGGCTCCAAGTGTAATAGAGCCATATAAGAGCCATACACCAGGTCCCACCCCTCAATTTTCTGGAACCATACACTTAACTGCGCTCCTCAACTCTTTTAAGACATACCCTTGACTCCACCCCACCTGCTGTCAGAGAGATATACTGTACACCTCTCAACTCTCTAAACCATACACCTGGTGCCGCCTCCTCTGCTCTCTAAAGCCATACACCTGGCCCTTCCCCTTTACTCTCTAAAGCCATGCACATGAGTCCACCCTCTCAGCTTTCTGGAGCCATACGCCTGGCCCTGCCCCTCAATCCTCTGAAAAATGCTAGAGTATTTCTTTAAGTGTGAGAAATGCACTATATAAAAATTATTATTATTATTATTATTATTATTATTATTTAAGTTTTGTATTTGTTGACTGTACTTTCTGTAAAGCAACTGTGGGTTTAATAAAAGGTGTTAAATAAATTTGACCTATTTTTTTTGTCATTCAAAATCATTACATATAACATGCTGATGCCTTCGGGCAAATTTGAAGCATGCATGTTGTAATACATATCTTTCATTTTGACATCTGTCACATTTGTCAACATGGAGATGGCTACAAAATTAAAGAGCAGAGAAAAGCCTCAAACCCTTCCCATGCAATTTAGTAACATTTTATTGGGGATATGATCAGCTTCATGTCTGACTTTACGTGCATCGTCATTTTCACTCTGTGAACAGATGCAAACTATCAGAAGCGAGTCATATTTGCTTTAAAGTGTAAAATCAGGTGTTTCATCTGTAAAAAATGTAGTTGAGAATACATATTCAAATTGCAGCTCGTAAATTGGGGCTCCGTTCCATTTCCGACATGTCCAGGTGAGATTGAAAACAGGACAAAAGGAGGCTACTTGAAGAAAAGCGGCACGGTGGCACCTTCCCTAATAATTTGGGAGGCCTTGTGTGATCTGGCTGTCAGGGAAAGAGGAGAAGGAGGACGCTGAAAGAGTTGTAATATATGTCAAAACACTGCTTAATAGGAGGCATGTAGGGGACGTAAGAAGGGGGAGGAAGGAACATTAAAAAGAGTGTCGTTCAGCAGAGCTCTGATTTCAGATGAAATGCCAGCTTTGCTCCAGGATAGTGGAGGAGTCGAAACAGATGGACTTGCGTCAAGCCGAATGTCTGGAATTTTCAATCTTCCAATTAGCGTTTTTTTCCCTAATGTTTGACACATGGAATGATTTCAGGTTTACTAATTGTGTTGGAATTTTGTATAAAATGTCATATAACATGTCAGAAATATTCAGTGACTCTAAAACATTTAGATGATTGAAACTACAATAATGTTAGTCACTGCTCGATGGCTGACGCTAACTTTTAGGCTAAATACCTGCTGTCATGCTTCAGAACCTACTACCTATTTTTCATAATTCGCTGCTTCGTCATGATAATTCAACCGAAAATACTCAACACCTCTCCATCACTCCAAACTGCAATCATAACTCCTAATCAACAATAACAAAAAATAGATAACAAACTCCTAACTTTTATGCACCCTTAAATCCCTCGGTGTTTAAAGTTTTGGATGTTAACAGCATTTTCATTTCTGGGTTTCTTAGATTACAAACAAATGTGTATCCATTGCTTTTGCGCTCCAAAACCATGTGATAAACATGGCCATGGATGTTTGATAGTCTTGTTTCCATCAACAGAAGAAATACTCAGTGACTGTAAAACATTAAAATGATTAAAATCTTCTTAGACGCTAATTCTGAATATTTAGATTTGAATGTTTTGCTTTGGGTTAAATTTGTCACCACTGCACTAAATTTTGTATGGTTTTAAACCAGAGACTTTCTTTGTCTTTCTGTATAAAATTGATTCAGGGGGCGGAGTTACACATGAGCTCAGTTTGTGATGTCACAAAATGAGCACAAACATTGTTAACCTATCATGAGCTGGTATGCAAATACCAGCAAATGACAAAGTGGTAACTGGATTTTTTTTAGCTACAGAACTTGCATGCTATGGATGCTAGCTAGTGATAAACGTAGATAACGATGAACCTTTTCACATCTATTTGAAAAAGGAAAAGGACAAAAAAATTATACATCTGGTACACTATTAGATTGTAAAGTCAAAGTTGTGTGTGTCAGCGTAGTCAGAAGGAGTTATAAAAGTACTAAAGATACTAACAACACTATATGGAAAATTAAATTGTAATGTATTTTTGTCATAATATTTATGCTATCATTATAGTTTTTTAGAACAGGCTTTACAGATTTCAAGCAACACATGGCACACAGAAACATTCTGACTTCATTATCTCTGTCACTACAGCATGGTGTTAATAGTATAGCAGTAAAATAGATAGATCTATACAGTAAGTTCATTATCATGGTATATTATTCCATTGTATCATCACACAACTGGTTATAAATGTCTACTGTTTTCAGCATAACTACGCAACGCTCGCTCTGAAGTGGAAAGTACATTCCTGGCTTTCTTAACTCAGGAAACTCCCCTTATCTAAGAAACATTTGTGATTTATTAACCAGGACACATAAATGTTTGCTCTATAAATCTTACAGCGTATTTTACAGTCCAGTGTGCCACTATGACACTTCTGAACTTTTCCTGCTTATTTCGCCAGATGCACAGAGAAAGTTTTGGTGTGTTTGAGTTGAAAAGTATCATTAGTCGGCTTAAATCAATGAACACACATCTTTATTAGCAGCTTAAGTGATGCGTGAGATGGAGGGGAAGGCATTTGCTGTCAGCAACTTCTTGCTAAAATAATTACACAGCCTTTTTACAGTTCTGTGATGTACACACACCTGGCTGTGTGTGAAATGTGCCGCAGGCCGAAAACACTGCTCGCCTACTCTTGCTAGGAATTAAACGTGTGTGTGTGTGTGTGTGTGTGTGTGTGAGATTCAAAATTATCAGACAGACAGAGAGAACAAGGAAAAAGATTTATTTTGCCTAGTCTTGAATGATCGACTACATTTTGTATTATTATGATAACACACACACACACACACACACATATAAATATATATATATATATATATATATATATATATATATATATATATATATATATATATGGATTATACAATAATTTTAAAATGGATATGATTCATTTGCAAATGATTCTGTCTTTCTGAATGAGTCACTAAGTTGAAGGAATCAGTATCAGTTACTGGATGCACTGAATTGTTCCTTTTGTTTCCTTTCCTATATCCATATCCAACTTCATGATTAACAAACAGATCATATGTTTTCATGATTATCAAACAGAACATTTTACTTGGGCGTAGAATATATATATATTTAAACATCTGTGAAGTGTATGTGTTGTATTTGCAATTGTATGATGAACCTGATCTTCGTACCTTGCATCAGTGACTCTTCTGGTCATGGCCGAGGCTCGCTCCTCTGTCATTCAGAGAATCATTGTTTGAATCAGAGAATCTTTTGGTAACAACCAACATTCACTGCTCTCTCATTCAGAAAAATCAGTGTTCGAATCAGTGAATCATTCAGCTATGACTGAAATTCTCTCCTGTCATTCAGCAGATCACTGTTTGAATCTGTGATTTTTTGGTCATGGCTGAGATTTGCTTCTCTCTCTTTCAATGAATCAGTGTTCGAATGAGTCAACCTTTCGATCATGGCCAAGATTCACTCCTCTCTTGTACACTCTTATTTCATTCAGCAAATCACTATATGAATCAGTGAATGTTTCTGCAACAACCCAGATTTGCAGATTCGCATCACTGAAAAGTGCTAATCAGTACTTTTCTCAGAGGCTTAGTGAATCAGTGTTTGAATGAGCTTCGCTTTCCAGTCATTCAGTGGATCAACGTATGACTCAGTGAATCTTTTGCTCATGGATGAGATTTGCAGTGAATCTTTCAGTAAAAACAGAGATTCGCTCCTCTGTTGTTCAGCGAATCAATGTTTGAATCAGTGAATCATTCTGTAACAAGAAGATTCGTTCCTCTGTTCAGTGAATCAGATGTGTTTAATCCCATTTAGTCCCATTTGAGCTCATTCAGTGTGAGTTTGTGATTTCCAGCATTTCAGGGTATGTAATACCACTAGAACTGTCTGGATCTGAAAAATTATTTCTAAACAAAAAAACCAAGAAAAAAAACAGAACACATCATTTAACTGCAATATATATTCAAAAAGCTTGAGTCACTGAAAAAAACTCAATTTCATCTCTTTAAAACAGAAGAAATAAGAATGTGGTTTGAGGTGCTTCAAAATCATCAGAGAAAGAGAGAGAGAGAGAGAAAGAGAGTTTTAAAAAGATGAAAGAAACAAAGGTATTCCATTACAAGAGAGCCAATAAAATGGCTTAATCAGCTTCATTAAAAAGGAATCGTCTCAGTTTTAAAGCTTTGGAGCTCTCTCTCTCGAGCTCTCTCTCTCTCTCTCTCTCTCTCTCTGTCTCTCTGTCTTTTTGATCAGAGTACTGGTTTTCGCTGGTGTCCATGCAGATAAAGCAGGATTAGTGAGGCCTACTGAGCAAATAATTGCCCTTGCTTTGAAATCCTGTGTTCAGAGAGGAATGTACACTCTGATATTTTTCCCCATATCGCTCTTAATAACCAACACTTTACGTCTCAGCTAATTCACTCTTCTCTCTCTCTCTATCTCTCTCTCTCTCTCGCTCTCTCTTTAATACGTAATTGATAAGCTAAATGCTAATCAGAACTTTTCTCAGAGGCGACTCGATTGCAATCCACATTCACCAGGACGTGAACTTCAATGGACGCAGTCAATTAATTAGTTACGTCCTTTATCTGAGTTTTTCTTAATGATGTGAGCACCTGTGGAGCTCAAGCTTCTTAACTCGTTCTACAGAATATAAATTACATTTGTGAAGTATACATTATATAATAGGATAATTTTTATATAGTTTTACACACACACACATAGGATGCTAGGATAATTTTACATAGAATACAATGCCCAGACAGCATTTACCAAGATTGATGTGGAAGATCCCTGCCCTCAACCCCACTAAACACCTTTGGGATGACCCTTTAGGTGTGCTGATTGCACACCAGGCCTCTTCGCCTGACCATCAATACATGACTTCAATAATGCTCTTGTGGCTGAATAAGCACAAATCTCCACAGCCACGTTCCAAAATATAGTGTAAAAAAAGCCTTACCATAAGAGTGGAGGTTATTATAACAGCAAAGGGGGAACAAAATCTGGAATGGGACGTTCAACAAGCACATATGATTGTGATGGTCAGGTGTCCACATACTTTTGGCCATATAATGTTTATACAACTTTCAGCTCATAAACGCAACATACAGACATTTTTTATATACAGACATTCATGAACTTGAGCTGAAACACACACTCTAAATCTATTTTCAGTAATAAAATTAAAATAAAAAAAATTATATACACTCAGATGCCAGGTTAATAATTATACCACAGCGGACCTTAAGTGCAAAATAATTTTATAAATCTGGAAATAAAACACAAATCTCAAAGCAAAATGACAAATTCTGAAACAAATTAAGAAATAAAATTAATAGTTAATAAAAACATGTGAATACTAAAATCAAACCAGAAATTAAAAAAAATGCAATGAATATGAACTTTTAAATAAGCCTGAGGTGTAATCAATAGAGAAAACATCCAATAAAATGACTAATAATATAACATACAATGCAAATGTAATAAATAGATATCTGTTGATGAGACCACACCCACAACAAAATTCCAGTTTTCAAAAATAGCAAACATGAACTTCTCTAAAAAGGATAAAAATGTAGCAGATCTTTTTTTAGGTGCTTTTAAATAAAACCAAAAGGTCGTGTTTGAGTTTTTGAGCCATGACTTCACTCTCGCTTTCACGTTAAAGCCGATTTGTGGGCGTTAATTAGTCATTTGTCATGTGACTCTGGAGACACAGCCTTCTAATCCAGTACTCAATAACCACACACACATACGCGCGCACACACACACACACACACACACACACACACACACACACACACAGAGAGAGCTCCCCTTGGACACGGACACCCCCGGGGCACGCCACTGAGAAATGTACACAAAGCTGCATTTGCTTAAGATGCCATCTTGTGTGTATGTGTGTGTGTGTGTGTATGGGTGCATGTGTGTGTATGTGTAGAGGCAGGGCAGGGCGTGCTTTAATTAAATGCCACTATTCAAATATGATTTAAATTTCCATAATATTTACATTTTCAAATGAAAAAAAAAATCACATTTGACTGTTTAAGATCGCCTTTTAGTTTTTTTTTGTAGAAAATGTACTGTATTGTTCTTCAAATTTTCTGCTAAATGTGTCACATGATATACAAAAAAAAAACAACTCAGAATGAATGCATCATTAATGCCGTTCTTTATGTTCACATAATTTTACGTACCGTCCCATGAATAACATTTTAAACATAAACAAAGTCTTATCGGCTTGCTTACCAGCTTGGTAGCATGCTAACAAGCTGAACCATATTCTTCAATTTCCTTTATATCTAAAATGCTATATCAGTTGCTTACCTGCTAGCATCCTTGAACCAAACTCTGTGGTGATGTGTACAAATTTCTTTTTATCTACATACAAAGTAATATTAGTTTGCTAACTAGCAGCTGCGCTAACTAGCTGGGTAGCTGAACCAAATTCTGTGATGATATTTGCTATCAATCCATTCTGACCTACATTAGCTAAATAGCAGTTACCTTAACTAGCGGGGTGGTGATAATTACCAAATTTTGTTCTGCTAGCTATCATTGCTTGCTAGCTATCTGTCAGAATAAAGAGATATACAGATGGAGGAGCTGGAGTAACAAAATCCAATTTAAACAGATATCCAAATCTTTTTTTTTTTAACACATGAATTGTTTTACTGGTTGCATTTACATTTAGAAATCACATTTTTCACTGGTTTAAAAAGGAAACTCTGAGTGATTTCTTCCCTGATGTCAACTCAATCAATTTTGATGATCTAAAGAAGTCCATTTGACTTTAAAAAGTACTGGAATAGCTCTTAAGGTGTGTTATTAAGCTGAGTTTCAATAGAACCCTGGTGTGTTCTCCTCCTTGGTGAACTTCTTTAGGCAGGTGAGAACATAGCAATCACACTCAGGTCTGAGAGCAGCTGAGCAAAGGTGAGCCGGTCTCACTCCTCTTTCAAGTGAACTCTAGAGAGAGATTTGACTCTGATTCAACTCGATAGCAGGAAGTGAATCAATGCTGTGTGTTTTGGGTTGCAGAATTTTTTTGAAGATGCGAGCCATTAATCTGAGTTAAAGAACAGAGCTGTAGCACTGCAGAAATGCCATGTGATCTGGAGATTTAGATGAACAGAAAAAGAGAATAAAATAAACTCTGGAACTCTGAAATTGTTTTAAACTAGTTATTTATATAATTACTTAATCATGTTTGGGTGATTTTTGTGATTTCTAGCCCCACTCTGTAAATTTTTTAAATCTTTTTCTATAGTTGTGAAACATTCAGCCCTAAACACACCAATTTTTTTATTTATTTTTTTTGGTTTGTTTAATTATGCACAATGCAAATCTCAACCAAATAGCAAATGAACCAAAAGAATCAATTTCTCTCTGATTCAGACTCGGGAAATGACTAATAGTTGTCAAAGCGATGAGAATTCAACCAATAGGAAATGGAAAGAGATGTGTCTTGCACAAACTGGAACACAAACATGCTAAGTCATTTATTCTTCAAATAAATTATTTAATGATTTCATTCCTGCACCAAATTTTACAACTTTTCCAAGCAGAGGGTTTTTATAAAACTGTTTACTGAAAGTCTGTTGTTTGTTTCTATTCGCATGTCTAAAATATGCAAAAAATAAAGATGTGGATGGATTCCCACCAAGAGTTAGCATGTTCCAAACATTGTTCAGGGTTAGAATTCTAGGATAAAGAACTTGTTAAACATCTCTGCTTCAGCTTGTAAAATAATTAAGATAAATCCCGTGATACTGGTGGATTCAAACACGCCAAATAAGTTTTTACACAACAGGAAACTGATTCCTGAAGTAAAAAGATTAAGCGCTAACACTCTTGCCAACGCAGCTTCGTTCCTCCCGATGGAAACTTTTCAGCGACGAACAATACCTAATTACACACTGAGATAAACACATCAAATCCCTGTTTCAATTGTTTCAGACACAGATTGGAGCGAAATTAGAATTAAATTGCTCCTTTATGCGACTTTATGCCGCCTTCAAACGTGACTCACTGCCACAATGACAGGACTGGATAATTTTGTAAATACACAATGGCTCTTTGTCTCTTTTGATGCTTTCGTCTTTTTAAAATCAGTTTTTATTAAAATAAAAAAATGCATTATTAATCAGCACCATCCTACGTCTGTATCTCACGAAAGAAACCTCCGAATGTCATAAAAAGTGCAATTTGCCTTGTTACAGAATGACTGCATAAATACCACGTGTCACCGTCGTGTTTGAAGATGCACCACATGATATCTTTGTCATTAAACAGGGCCGAGTTGCGCTTAAAGACAACCCGCATGCTGTCCTGTCAAAACAGCTCTCACTCCGGCTAAAGGCAGCTCGAATGAAGGCTGTAATTTACAGAGAAATTAATTATCTTGATTAATCAAACTTCTGCAAAGTGCAGAGCAGAGACAAGAGAGAGAAAAGTGAGGCGCTGATCAGACACTGAAACAGGGAGCGACAGAATTCCTGCAAAATGAAATGAACTCAATGTTAAACTTTCTGACCAAAATACGATCAGATCAGCAACGTTAATCAGGGCGGGGAAATTTTACGGTTTTATGAAGGTAACAATTCCGTAACAATTCTTACCAACTGGATTGCTTTATTGACTACTTTTGGTTGTACAGTTTGATCTGGGGTGATACATCACAGCACTGTATGCAGGATTCTGATTGGTCAGGTGGTGCTGATTAAATAACTCTAAACATTTTCCGAAACAATGCAGATGGAATGAAAATGATCTGTGGAGTTCCACAGGGATTTGTCTTAGGACCGGTTCTTTTTCCTTGTTTTTTTTTCCTTTGGTAATGTGATCAACCAGTAAGGAATTGGCTTTCAGATATATGCAAACGAAACACTATTTACAGTATTTATTTATTAATTTTGCGTAATGAACAGCAGAACAGAACAATAATAATTTTCTCAGGTTTGGAACTTTTTATAGCTAAAGTGAGAAATTTCATTCATACGTATCACAGTAAATGTGTACTTCATCATTTTAAAAGTTATGATATTTTGCTAATGTCATCTTGTGCAAATTGTTTAGCGCAACAATTTATAGTAATTCTTACCATCTGGATCATGGATTTAGCTTTCATGTCAGTTTTACTGATAAATTTACTCTTTTTTTTATATTATTAACATTAACATTTGCAGAGTTACTAATGTTATCCTGTGTGTTTGTTTAGTGTTACTCAAATGACTGTTAGCTAACAATCTCAGCTTGCTAGATTAGCCTATATTTATATGACTATGTGTTACACATCAAAAAAATACGAGCTGGTCCTCACTGTGGAAACAAAAGTCTAAGGGTGGAGCTGAACCTGACCCAAATCCTCCTACAACAAAAACCCTGCCCCTAACCCCTAACTCTTAACCGACAAGACGCTGTACAACACACTTAACCACACACTTGTCCAACCTGACTCCGCCCAGATAGGAGGGGCTGGATCAGGTCTGACCCCACCCCTGGACTTTTGGTTCTGCAGTAAGGGGTACTTGGAAAAATCAGTTGTTCTCTGCAGAGCAGAAACAAAAAAACTTTAATTGTTACACATGTTAAAGAGAGAAAAAAAAAACAATTTGCAATTTGAATTAGTTTGTTTTTATATTCAACTTCTCTTTTGTTAATTAAACCTTAAAATCTTGTGTCTTGCACCTGTATCCATCTCCACTCCTCAGTTTCATGGCTTGGTCAGAGCCGTTTTTTTCTCGAAGGGCCCCATAAAGCGGTGATGTAATGAAACACGATTCAAACTCGCATTTAATTAACCAAACGGACAGAAGAGGAAGAGAGAGAGAGAGAGAGAGAGAGAGAGAGAGAGCAAATGAAAGCTATTGAAAAGCCCAGCACATGTGCCACCAAAACCAACACGTGTCTCCCTCTTTTTTTCCATCACAGTGCCGAGATAAAGAGAACAATCAGAGATGGCAATATTTTTTCAGTGACTTGGGGAAACCAGAGATAGCATCAGTAAACTTCCAGTGAAAGGGGGGCTTGGGGGGGGGAGTTTGTTAACATTTAGGGCAGAAAGCTGAGAGATCCATCATTTTATGCAAACAGCAGGAGCTTCTTGGCTTTGCTGACAATGTTAATTTATGCTAATTCACTCTGTACAGATGTCTGCATGTATAAACCTTATGCTAATACTGTTTTTTTCTGCTGGACTATAAATGTTTTTTTGTTTTGTTAGGGTTCTTACGGTAGGTGTGCTACAGTAGGATTTATGGTAAGGTTATCAGAAGATGTTTTACCATTATCTGGGTGCTAAGGTAACAGAAAAATATCAAATGATATGGTTGAAATGGTATCACTAAAGACGCAATATTGTAGTTATAAGTTATTATCTAGCTCTGCAATGCTAAACAACAATGCAAAACACTGGAAATAATGATGATCTTGATGATCTTTGAGTTGATTGTCCTAGAAAATATTCTCGATGTGAATTAAAAATGTGACCTTATGACCTCGTGTACATTCAAAAGCCCTCTCTTTATAAATGTGTCCCTGAAAGCACAGGTTCAATAATGCCACTTCTGAATTGTACAAAAAAAATTCCCCCAACCTGCTTATATTGTCATTTCCCCCATAAGTTTTTCCCTCATCAGAAAGCTTACGAAGGCTCTGAAGAGAGAAACATGGTCTGGAGATGCAAGGACTCAGCGGTGGCCGATGAGAAAAAGGCTTAATTAATTTGAAATGGCACTCTGGGAGGGTTTGGGCTTGAGTGAGAGCCCTGGAGTGGAAAGCCGTTGGAGTGTGTAGTGCCTGGAAACACAGCACTAATCTACGGCCCAACTCATTTGAGAGGCTTACATCAGCACACGGGAATGTCGAGGTGGACAAGGGGGGGACAACGTGGGTGGGGTGCACTCAAGTCCCAGAAATACATGATAATTTGAAAAGTGAAAATTGTAGCATGGCTTTCAAAAAGATGATTTCAGTCATATTTCTCATTGATATGGATCTGTTTAGTTGATAAAGCAGTAACGTTAGCTCCCCAGCTAACATAGAACATAAATATTCGACAGGTTTTAATACAGGTAGGTTGTAGCATCCAAAAATAACATGTTCTGAAAACATCTTCTTTAATAAACGTTCCCAGTTAAACCAAAATCTAACATTAAGCATTAACGTTTGTACGACTAAAAACGTTGTCGCAACATTCAACGTTGAATGTTTGCAAACATTATATAAAAACACTTTCACAACACTGAGAAAATGTGACACTAATTAAAAGTTCCTAGAAGCATATTTTTCTGGATGTTGTAAGAACATTTTTATATAATGTTTTGTAAAGGTTCCTACAATGTTGCGACAACATTTTTAGTTGTAGGAATGTAACAGTTCCATAGTGTTAGATTTGGTCTAACTGGGAACATTTTAGAAACATTTACAATGAATTATATAAAATTTGTGTTCCTACATCATTCCCAGTTAGACCATATTTAACATTATGAAAACATTATTGTTAATGTTTAAAAACCATTATATGAAAACACTCTCAGACCATCCAGAAAAATTCAACATTAATTAAAAGTGCCTAGAAATTGTAATGTTCAGAAAACATTGTGCTAACCTAGAATTGTTAGCTGGGTCAGTAAACGTAAAGTTTGTGCCCTATAGCAAAACCCTAGAGAATTAATAAAAATGATGACTCAAGAGATTAAACTGCACCATTTATACGATTAATTAAAAATTTCAACATTTCAGTTCCAGCTTTAGATCTGTCTAAACATCCGTCCAAACAGAAAACACTGCTCTCTGTCTCTGAGGAAGGAGGCCTCCATCCTTCCCTGAGTGCAGAAACAGTCTTCTCGTTGTTGCCGGACCTTATCACATCACTGGCCTACACGACATGGTCTCGATAAGGTCCTTCACAAATGCTGCCTTTATGTCCCTCTGCAACATGAGCCGAGTCCTTGTTTGTGTATGACTGACAGCGACATCCTCAACAATTCATACTCCATTCATACACTGCAACCAGAAAAGTGTGGCTAATTTGTACGATGTGGAAGAACTGATTTCTGGGAGAGCTGTAAGATCCGATTAGCGAGTGGAAATTTTTGAGGTTTGCGATTTTTCAGAGTTTTGCTATATTACAATTTTTAGTGAGTTAATACTGTAAACATGCACAGTTTTGTTCTTGTTGGCTCATCACACAGCTTACACAATGGTAGATAAAAACAACTAAAGATAAAAATAACTAAAATTGTACTTTTACAGCTTAACCACCCGCTGCTGTTGCTGAACCTGCTGTTTATTAATATTTTAAAATATGGACTAGCCATGATTATCTAAAGCCATGTATAATATATGGTGCGTAATGTTGACAAAATGGTACTTAACTGTACCCTACTGGGTAGGGAGAGTTTTATGATGTATCATTCACCTGGAAAAGTAACTGTAATGTGTCTTTACAACTCAGTAAAGGTCATTACACTGAAGCATTGCTGACTTCTGGATTCTGATTGGTGAGAAGGTGTTGATTAATTTTCTAGAACAGCAGCACTGACAGTAGTGCAGCTGCAAAACACGGGTTTCGATCAATGTGCTCGGTCTAATACATAATTGTTTCTATAGTAACAGCTCTTTCACAGAAACTTGTACAGCAGACACTCCTCGTAAACAGATTTTAAAAAAAAAACATTGATATGCTGAAGTTTTCTTTAAGGAGGTGTTGATTTTTACTAATATTTATGGAAAGAGTCTCTAGTGTCAGCGCTTCATAACAGTCAGAGATAAAGCTGTAACTTTAAATTTTCTCACATCTTCAGGACAGAGGAGTTAACGCTTTGTGGTTTCTCAGTAAGCTGTGTTTTTTGGACTTTTTAACTTCAAGAGAGAGAAAAAAGAGAGGCTGGTGAGGGAAAGACTGTATATAGTTTATACTGTTATAATTTAAGTGAGAACAGCTCTGCTGTGTTGTTTTTTTTAAGAATTAAAAATTGTTGGCAAATTGCTGTGGAATAAGAGGAATAAAACACTTGGGGACCTGCTGTTATAGGAAAATAATGTGAACATTAGACTCTGAGTTGATGGTGAAGAAATAGAGGTCAGTGCAGTTACAGAGAATGTGTGTGTGTGTGTGTGTGTGTAAGGCAGGTTTCCTGGGGGCTTTGTTTCCAGGCCTTGATGTGTGACCAGCGTCCTGCCCACCCAAACCGCCCCAGCAGGGGGAAGGGCCTCGGCCCGGACCGAATCAAAAGCTCCCGGAGGAAAAAAAACTTTGCTTTTCAGAGCTCTGATGTGTGGGAATGGAGAGAGGGGCCGAGCTGAAATCCGGTCTCCAGGCAACGGCGGTCCGATATGCCGCGGGAATATCATTAAAGCTTGGGGAACTGAAGCGCTTGGCCTGAATTAGCCAACCTCATCAGCAACGGGTTTTTCTTTTTTACTTTAAAAAAGGAGGGATGGGACATGAAAATGGCAAGAAAAGTGTAAAAAAAACATATGATTTTGTTCTGTCCTGCTGGGTACATCATTTATTAATATTAAAGTGATATAGTTCACATTTTATGAGCTCAGAAAGGAGAAAAAGTAAATCAAAATGGAAAGTTATTTATTACTAAATGTCAAATTTTACACTTGTTAACACAATTGTAACAATAAGTAAACAACCTTGAAGTGAAAGAAAAGCAAACAGACTAATTTTTCTATTTCTTCTGCTATATCTTGTTGATATATGTATTTTTATTTTATTTATGTGTTCAATGTATCTAGTGCCTTTCTTCCACTCAAGGTCACTTTACAAAGTATGTAACACCAAAAACAAAACTTTAAAAAGTATAGAAAAAGAAGAATATTATGTGTAGAAGCACAAGCATCCTTTTAGCAAACTTTATTCACATATCAGAGTGTTGCGCAGATTAAAGTGTCGAGTTTTTTTTTTTTAGCCATAAACAGATGAGAAACTGGAAGTAAATGAAGTAGAAACGGAGAAGGCGCACAAGCACAAGCAGGTCGGTGGTGATTCAGGCAGCTGGCCCTCCATCACAAGATTAATAAGTTGCCGTTTCCAGGCCGACCAGAACCTAGTGGGAACCATCCAGCGCCGCCGTGAATTGTGGGTAACGGCCTCAGCAGAAGCTGGCCCTGGTTTTACTGGCCCCTGTTTTTTTTTGTGTGTGTGTGTGTGTGTGTGTGTATGTGTGTGTCCTGTGTGTTTAAAGTGGAGAAAAACATCTGTGACTAGAATGATGTCACTGTGAAGGGCATCTAGAGAGTTCACAAGGAGAGAAAAAGAGCCGAGAAGGCATTCCTACATCTTTGTTTTATTTACAAATTATTTAATTATTTCATCAACATAAGCTTTGGGCTTCTCGACGAAAAATTACACCATGGTATAATGAATAATGCACACTGTAAAAATGTGTACACAGCGTGCAGTGGACAAGAGATCTCTTTCTTTTATATAAGATTTTTTATAATACATTTATGTAATACATCTTATATAAAAGAAAGAAACCTCTTGTGCAATACACATTGTAGGTTTAAATGTAATAAAAAATAATATGAACTAAAATAAGATCATAGAACAATGAAAAAGCCAGGTGACCAGATTAAAATGTGTATTTTTAAAAAATATATATATTATTTTTCTAAAAATATCATTGCAGAATGATAGTTTGTTACACTTCAGAACTCATGCATTAGCACAGTAATCACTGTATAACATTTATGAACACCTTCTATCAGTCAGTAAGCTCTGTATTAGGCTTATATTAAGTATATGTTATAAATGTGTTATTATAAACGAAAACAGTTCCAAACACAACCTCAATGTGTTTTCAACAAAACTCAAAATGGGATCAAAATGGGACTTCGGATTTTTTTTTTCTCTCCTTTTTAACCCGGCTATGCAGTGGCACTGCCCCCTAGTGCTGCTTTTTTTTCCCATGAGTCTCACTTTCCCAGCAGTCTGTTAGCTTTTGCAAAAGCATTAGACAATGTGAACAAGCTCTATTCTCCCCTCACACTCAATCAGCCCTTTTGTTCGGCACACTCCGCTGAGCAAACCTCGCTCGGATATCATCAAAATGGCCACGCAAAATATTGAAACGAGTCGTCAGTAGTTGTGTCGTGCTGTGGGTCGCCTTATTTTTTTTTTTCGTTTTCCAGGCCTGAATGCTGCTTTGTCTGCATACGTCTTAATGAACCCCAGTCGCCTTTTGACATCTAAACTGGGCCTTTTGATGCAGGGGGTTTGATTCGGGTTTCATGGCACTGTAATGTAAGGGATACAGTAGGTGTAATGAAGCACGGCCCTGAGCAGATAAGAAGTCGATATTATACGTAATCACCACTCTAATGCAACTTTAAAAAAAGAAGAGAAAAAACACCCAGGTGATTATTGCACAGCCATTGTGTTTGCTCGGCACACAGGGAAGACGGTGCACTTATTAGCCGTCATATTGGGAAAAAGGTGATAATTATGTCAAATTGCACGTGTCGCGGCTCCATTGAACCCAGCGATTTGAGATGCAAAATATAAGTCGCCGTTTTCCTAATTCCTGATTCTGGAGTTCAACTCAAAAGTGTGTAGGGGTGCTATTAGCATTAGTGCTAGAATTACCATTACCATTATTAGCATCTCTTTCACAAGCAATAGGCTTGCTGATATTAAAATTAGATTTAAATAACATGAAACTTTTATGGTGGACAAAAATTATGGGAACACTTTAAAGTTAAAAATTAAAGAGAAAACAGAGAGCCTGGTGAGGGAACGACTGTTTATAGCTACTATAACATAAGCAAGAACAGGAACTAACTTGTATCATGGGCATTTCACAACGTTAAATGTAACTATAAATGAATAAAAAGTGTAATGTGTCGTTCTTTAATAAATGAAAAATTGCAATCATTGGCAAATTACTGTGGTATAAGAGGAGAAAAAGACTTCTGGACATACTGTTACAGGAAAATATTCAACTTATTTTACTCTAACAGCAGTTCTTCAGTTTGTCGTAACTATCTAAAGAATCCTAGAGGACATGTGTATGTATCACAATGCTCATATATTATAAAGTTTTGGCTCCCTCCAAGGTGGCTAACGTCATCGTGTCGAGTTTGGTCCGAGTCCTTGGCTTTATCTGCCAATCAGTAAGACAAACCGAGCTCCCAGAAGAAAATTAGCGCATTTAGCTGTCAGCACCAAGCTCGCTTTTCAATCCAGCCTAGCACTGAGAGAACTTTTTTCTCCCCCCTTCCAGCCCTCCCCTTCCCTCGCCTTTCTTTCATTGGAAACGTGATCTGTGCTGAGCTCAGAGATCAAGAAAAAAGGTGTAAACTGTGGATAAATGTGATCGACCATCCCCTCCTGCTTGTTCTTTTGCTAAATGGGAGAGTGCTAACAGTCTGAAAAGTTTGGCAAGGTCTCTGAATGTATAAAAAAAATGACCTTGCACACCACGTGCACACTTAAACGACACATTTTACCAAAATATTATGATGAAAGTTACAATATCGACCTGTTTCTTTCTTCTGTTCTCTCTCTTCTACAACAGAATTGGGATGTAAAATGGGATTCGTGATACATTTGAAGCATGCTCATGTTCTGAACATGAACTAGAATTACTACGGTCATCACTACAAGATTTAGGATTACTACAGGTAGGGGCAGTAGGGTCAGGTTTATTACTAAGGTTAGGGTTACTGGAGTTTACTAAATTTAAACTTAGGGTTAGAGTTGCTATGGGTACTCATAAGGGTTTCAGGGATTGTTAGAGTCACTAGAACTAGGGTTAATATGCTTAGCGTTAAAGCGGTTAGAGTTGTTAAGATGTATAGTGTTAGTATAGTTATGGTGCTAGGGTGTAAAGTGTTAGTATGGTTATGGTGCTAGGGTGGATAGGGTTGGTATTGTTGGGGGGTATAGGTTTAGTATAGTTAGTGTGTATAGGGAGTTTAGGGCTTAGTATGGTTAGGGTGTTTAAGGTGTATAGGATTAATATGGATAGGGTGTATAGGATTTGTATGGATAGGGTGTATAGGGTTAGCATGGTTAGTCTGTAGGGTGTATAGGGGTTAGTATGGTTGGTTGTTATGGTGTATAGGATTAGTAAGGGTAGGGTGTATAGGATTTGTATAGTTAGGGTGTGTAGGGCTAGCATGATTAGAGTCTATAGGGTGTTTAAGGGTTAGTATGGTTAGGTTGTTATGGTATATAGGATTAGTATGGGTAGGGTGTATGGAGTTAGCATGGTTAGAGTCTATAGGGTTAGTATGGTTAGGGCAATATAGGGTTAGTAAGACTAGAGTGTATAGGGTTAGTATGGTTATTATGGTTAAGATGTTAATGTATACAAAGTTAGTATGGTCATATACAGTATGTATGTCATGTATGTATGGTCATGTAGGATATGTATGGGACTGTGTGTGTGTGTGCGTGTGCGCGCGCGCGCTCTGACCCAGATCACATTCGAGTCCCAGTGCTCACACTGCACTTCTCATCTATCCGTCACCAAGGAGGCAGACAGACCTCCAAACAACACCTTATTATACAGACAGAGAGAGAAAGACAGACAGATACAGATAGATAGAGAGACAGAGAGAGAGAGAGAAAGAGAGAGAGAGAGAAAGACAAAGAAAGAGAGAAACTGAGTGAAACAGACAGACAAAGAGAACGACTGAGAAACAGAGAGAGAGAGACAGAGAGAGACAGACAAAAAGAAAGAGACAGAGGTAGACAGAGAGAGATAGACAAAAAGAGAGACAAACAGGAAGAGAACTAGGCAGGCAGAGACAGGTAGAGACAGACAGGGAGACACACAGAGAGACAGACAGGGAGGACGACACTCCTGGGAAACAGACTAATCTAGGTGCTGAATAAAAGCCTTTCATTGGCGTAAACAGAACTGCATGAGAAACACACAAACTACCAGCATCGCGCACACACACACACACACACACAAACACACACACACATATGATTCAGGCACAACATGAGCACTGTGTCACTTAACTTTATTAATAGTTGAATGATAATACAAATATTTTTTTCCAGTGTGACACTTGGCTGAGTTTCCCCAACAGACATAATTTAATAAAAATCATTTTACAGAAATGTTTAATTTCTGTAATAAGATTGCTATCTTTTAATAAATATATAACCCACACTACAGGATCTATTCCAATAACTACAGTCAAATCATGTATGTGCAGGCTCTGCACTCTTACAAAAAAAGGTTCTTTTAAGGTCTTAATACCTACAACCTGTCAGCCATTTTACATTTATCTCTGGGTACTTGGTATACTCTTGGTAAAGTTCTTTACATTTTATTTAAATAATTACAGGCACTTAACCACCTAAAAGGGTTCTACTTTTCCTTCTGACAAGGAAACCTTTATGGATTCCCATTTCTAAATCCTTTTCTAAGAGAGTATGTCTTTTTATTTAGAAAATTTATTTCTAAATTCTTAAATATACAGTGGATATAAAAACGTCTACACTCCCTTCTTACGATTGCAACTGTAACCTGGTTGCAAAAGTGTGCACACCCCTTAACTTATACTTTGTTATAGCACATTTTGTCTACCAACATAGCACAACTTGATCTGGAAATTTTATTCCACTCTTACTTTCCATAATGCTCCGGATCTATCAAATTGTGAGGGAATCTCCTGTGCACAGTCCTCTTCAAGTCATTCCACAAGTTTCTGACATTTGAAATTTACATCTGGGCTCTGACTGGGCCATTCCAGAATGTTGATCTTCTTCTGAAGACTTGGATTTGTGCTTTGGGTTTTTATCACTGGAAGGTGAAATTTTTCTTCATCTTCAGCTGTTTAACAGGCCTGCAGGTTTTGTGCCAAAATAGATTGACATTTGGACCTATCCATGAGTCCCTCTATCTTGACTAGTGCAACAGTCCAAGCCGAAGAGCAGCAGTCCCATAGCATGATGCTGCCACCACCATGCTTCACCCTGGGTATGGTGTTCTTTGGGTGATAAGCTTTCTTGTTTTCATGCCAAACTTTTCTTTTAGAATTATCCCCAAAAAGTTCTACCTTGGTCTCATTTTGCAGAAAACTATACAAAATATCCCATAGTAATGAAGATCAAGTCTCTCAATTTTGGAGTCAGCAAACATATAGAAAAAGTTCTCTGGTTTGATGAAACCAAAATTGAACATTTTGGCCTTGACACAAAGCACTATGTTTGGTGGAAACCCAAAACAGCTTATCACCGTGAGAACAGCATCCATACTGTGAAGCATGGTGGTGGCAGCATCATGTCAAGCATTTACCTTGGCCTCTTGGTTGTTTCTCTGACTTATCCCCTCTTTACCCTCTCACTGACTTTTGGAGTGATCACATGCCTCTTTAATTGCACACAGGTCGCCTCCATTCAACTAATTACATGGCTTCTGATGGTAACTGGTTGCACCAGAACTAATTTAGGGGGTGAATACTTACGCAATCACAACTATTAAGTTTTTGATTTGTGTAGATTCCTTACATAAAATCCCAATTAAGTCCGTTTCAGTTCCAGGTTGTACAACATGTGGAAATGTTCAAGGGAGGTGAATACTTATGCAAGGAATTGCATATGCCGTAAATGTACCTTTATATTATATTAACAGTGAAAACAATAAAATATTTTTTAAACGGAAACAAATATAGGAGGTGAAATAGGTTTCGGTTTTAATTAGATGTGTTTCGGTCAAAGGGGATTGGTCGATGGTGTTTCAGTTCCAATTTGAAAGCTTTTGTGCTGAAAAATCAATCTGAATCATTTCAGACAAAACGATTCGGCCATGAGGACGCTTCGCTCCTTTCCACAGAATTCCTGCTTCAGCTGAACAATAAATGTCCTTCATATCAAACGGAGCAGAAACACCACACATCTTCTCTCCAATGCGGCACACAATAAACAGATCAGAGAAGGCTTTCACGTCTCATTTCAGCCTAAAAAAGCGACAAGATGTTGAAATTACTGTCGAAACTTTCCCGCACTCGGCTTCAGATCCCGTCTATTATCTTACAGCTGAGTTAATTAAAGTGGGTGAAAGTGGAAATCAGCAGAGGATTGCTCGTTTTCTCGCTCTCTGGTCAGGAAAGAGTGACGGCCATGACACGACTTTATAAAGATTACAGACAGAGACTGGAAAAGTACCACTGGATTACACACGCAACATCCAAAAATCCCTCTGTCCCTCACAATGTGACCTCATCGTGTAATTCCACAGATCATTACCGAATTTCCCAAAAACTTAATTTTGCAATTACGTGTGCAATTAATTAATAGCTGTGCTGTCATTACAGCGCTGAGGGAGAAATAAAAGATGGCCTCTTGAAATAAAGTGGCCCGAGTGAAACCACAGGGGGCTGGAGAAGGGTGGATAGGGAGGAAAGAAAAGGAAAAAAGAAATGGTTATTAAAGGATTGCAGAGTTAATCTGGGAAGGAGGGATGTGATGGAGGAGAGGTTTTTCTCTCCATCACAGAGGAACTCTGAGTGGATTCAGCAGGCAGTTATTGAGCAGCACAGAAAGCTCCCAAAGGAGAGATTAATGAGATCTGTGCACTGGGAGATCATCAATGCACGTGCAACACACACACACACACATACACATGTTCCTCCTACTATCCTTATAAGGACCTTCCACTGACCTTCCTTGTGGGGACCAGCCAAATGGTTAAACCTGTCAGATATTCCTATCCTTGTGGGGACATTGGGTCCCCACCAAGATATGAACCTCCACAGGTTTCTGGAAACAACCATATTGTTGTAGGGTTCTGGCTCAGAGGGACAACTGAGCAACCATTAGGGATTTTAAACTTTCTGTATGTTATGCCATGAGGAAAAGAATTATTAAACAATTATCTGCTACTGTTAACATTCCACTTTATTTAAGAATAATGGTTCTGTATATTAGAGCAAATAATTCTAATATTAGGAGCAAAGAAAACAATTTAAGTGTTAGAAGAACATTCAGAGCCATCTTTTTTTAACTTCTTTGATGAGTATTTTATTAAAAATATATTACTGCAAAAAATTTTTGTTTCCTACATTAAGGGTTATTCAGTTGTCCCTTAAATGTAGAAACTATGTAGAAACTTACAACAGAGTGTTTTTCTGTTAGAGAAGACTCCAGGTAGAGACCTTTTGGAGGCTAAGAACGCTCAATTGTTCAAAGCACTTTTAAAGAACCATTTAGTGTAAAATTTAGAACTCTTAAAATGGTTCTTCAGCTGTCCCTTAGGGAATCATCTTTCTGCGTAGAACCCTACAACAGAGTGTTTCCCTATCCTATCCTATTCCCTAACTTTTTTGAATCCTTAAGGAACTTTTTTTCTATGAATGTCACTGCATGTCTAACCGCATGTTGATTCACACCAGATAAGTGATCTCTGTATGAATCACAGAGATGGACATATCTTCACCATGTACACATACGTACTACACACACCTCATTTTAATACCATAACATGACTGAGCTCAGAGACGTTCACTGACAGTTAAAGACACTTTTACCAACAAACAGCGAACCTTGAAATCCTCTACACTCATGCCATGATGCCTTTGAGCTGTGTGAATTAATCATGAAGGTTAAACACTTCCACCTCTGCTTTAACCGTCTTTGTAGTGTCATGATTGATCTAGAACCATGGTTCTCCAAATGGGGTCTGCGGGCCATCAGGGAGCCAAGAGGTATAGTGCAGGGTCTGTGGATTCTTTTTATGTTAAAATTGCTTTTTGATTATTTTATTTTTATGGATTTAATGTACCTGTCATGCCACTGAAGAGGGAGTGGCCTGAGTACTTGTCAGTCCTAGTGAAGGAGGTGTGGTCTGTGTACCTGTCAGTCCTAGTGAAGGAGGTGTGGTCTGTGTACCTGTCAGTCCTAGTGAAGGAGGTGTGTTCTGTGTACCTGTCAGTCCTAGTGAAGGAAGTGTGTTCTGTGTACTTGTCAGCCCTAGTGAAGGAGGTGTGGCCTGTGTACCTGTAAGTCCTAGTGAAGGAAGTGTGTTCTGTGTACTTTTCAGTTCTAGTGAAGGAGGCATGGCTTCTTTGCCTTATTATTCAAGCTAAAACATTTTCATACTCCATTTTACAGATCTCATCATCTGAAACCTGAAAACATTTTAACTCAACTAATAAAATGTATAAATAACAGTCAATCATCCCTGTAATGTGTGTGTGTGTGTGTGATTATTGACTGGTGAAGCTAATTACTACACTGAAACATGAGTGCTTGGGCTCTGGTTTCTCTCAGCGCACTATGCTGGATCGATCTGATGACAGCAGTCAAACTGTTCAGCTCACAATCTCTCTCTCTCTCTCTCTCTCTCTCACACACACACACACACACAATTCTGACTGGTAAGTAATTATATCAGGAACGTTGAGATTTGTCTAAAATCAAGCATTAACGTTTACAACCTGCCCTGCATACTGTGCATCGGATATCAAGTTAGTTCCTGTTCTCATTTATGTTATAGCAGTCGTTTCCTCACCAGCCTCTCTTTTTTCTTTTGCTTGAAGTTAATAAAAAAAATATAGCTTGTCATGTTACTGAGAAATCATAATGTTTGGAATAAAAATGACGTTGTGTACTTTAGCTGAATTAGTCATATTGATATAAATAAAGACATCCTGCATCTCTGCGGTGTTCAGTAGTGCACACTACAGCAGCGTTAATCCTTCTGCAGAAAAGAAAGTAAAAGAAGCCACCCCTGCAGCACTGATTACTTGTTTCACCTGAGTGTAATTTAACCCGAACACGGCCGCACTGGAACAGCACCCACGACTCCAACGTCTGCTCACAGGGAAGGAATGAGGGATTGAGTTTGCTCTCAGATGGCAAAAGAGAGAGAGACGGACAAGTGCGAGAGGAGCCCAAAAAAAGTGTGTCATGCACCGAGGGGATTGAGAACAATACACACGGCGAGAGGAGACGGGTAACGTTACTGGGTGGAGCCGAGGCCTGGTTTTAGGAAGATGTGAGAACTGAAATTCTGTCCCTCGCTCAGGTAAGAGAGAGAGAGAGAGAGAGAGAGGTGGGTAACAATGACACCAAAAATTATAGATTAAAAAGACAGAGTGGAGGACAGAAAGATAGAGAGACAAACAGAATTGGGGGGGGGGGGGGGGGGGGGGGGGGGGGGGGGGGTGTAGAGACGAGACAAGCAAGGTGATAGAGATAATGAGATGAACAGAAAGAGAGAGTAGAAGACAGAACATAAGCAAAAAGGAATGAGAGACAGACAGGAAAAGAGAGGGACAGAGAGACATAGAGACAAATAGGACAGAGAGACAGAATGGGGATCTAAAGAAGAGAAATTAGGTACAGATAGGAGGAGAGAGGTATAGAGAGGCAGACAGAAGAAGCGACAGACAGAGACAAGAGGAGAGAAAGAAAGAGAAAGAGATAGTAAGAAAGGGACAGAAAGACAGATAGTGAGACAGACATGAGGAGAGGGGATATAGAGAGACAGACAAGAGAAGAGAAGGATAGAAAAAACAGACAGGAAGAGAGGTGTATATAGAGAGACAGACCGCACTTTCTCCTCCACTCGCAAAAATCCAAGTAAATACTTTCTCCTCCATTCCCATTACAAAAGAACAGTTTCATTGATAAAATTAGAAGCAAAATTCTTCTAATTTTTAATTTAGAAGCAAAATTCTTCTTTTTTTGAGAAAAAGAGAGAGAGAGAGACATCAGACAGCAGGGTCTAAATGATAAAGTAAAAAATTAATGGACAGACATGTAGTTGGAGAGATAGACAGGTGGAGAGAGTGAAAAACATAGACTGGGAAAGAGAGATAGACAGATAAAAAGTTGAGAAGAAAAGCAGATGGATATGGGGACTAAGCGAGAGAGAAAGATAAAAAGAGACAAAAGACACAGACAGGAATGTAGGCTGATAGAGAGAGCACGATGGATGGAGAGAGTCAGGGAACAAGTGGAATGGTGGAAGAGAGAGAGAGAGACAGAGAGAGAGTGATAGAGAGAGAGAGAGTGTCCGGTGTCAGTCTGTTCCCTGCAGTCGTTCTGAGTGACTCCACCTGGGTGAAGATTCCTGCTCACCAGCTGCTGCTGCTGTAACTGCACCGGCTCAGAGGGGCAGAAACAACCCCCCCTTCCCACGCACACACACACACACACACACACATACAAACATACACACTTACACGAATCACAACCATACACACACCGCAAGACCACAGAAGACTGGGCCAAAAAAATTTTTAAGTGACCAAGTTTAAGTATATACCACAGTGCTGTTGAATTCTGGATTCTGATTGGTCAGGAGGTATTGATTAATTTTCTGTAACAGCAGCTCTGACAGTAGTGAATCACACAAATCATAGGTTTATATTAATGCACGCGTTAGAATGCGTTATTGTTTCTGTAGTTCATTCACAGAGACTTGTACAGCAGATGTGCCACATAAACGGAAAAAAACAAGTGTAATCGATGTTATGGTGAAGTTTTCCGTAAGGAGAAATGTGTTTATGTAACGGAAGATGGAAGGAGTGGAAGGAGTCTCCAGTGTCAGTGCTTTGTAACAGTCAGAGGTAAAGCTGTGACTTTAAGTTTCCAACATCTTCAGGACAGAGGAGTTAACACTTTGTGGTTTTCTTGGTAACATCACAAGCTACGTTTTTGGCTTATTAACTTCAGCAGTATGAAAAAAAGAGAGGCTGGTGAGGGAACAACTGTTTATAGCTGCTATAATGTAAGGAAGAACAGGAGCTAACATTTCACCTACTGTACATTCTACAACACTGTTGCTATAAATGGATAAAACACACATATAGTATAGTAGTACACATCATTAATAATTAAAAAATGTAATAAGAGGAATAAAACATGCTGTTCTAGGAAAATAATCAACTTTGCTATGTTAACAGTAACTCTGTTTCATCACACCAACCTGTCATGATTATTTAAAAGATGTAATTGTCACTTCATATTTAATGTTGCCGTTTCAGTCATGATATCCACCTTTGACATATGGTGTGTTTCTGTTTATTTTGGACAAGCTACTCAAGTAAGAAAGATTTTCCTCTTGTGGAAAATCTTCACCTTGCAAAACATGAGTGAGCGAGCTACAAACCCTGCACTTCGTGTGTAAAAAGAGAGAGAAATCTTCGATCGGTGTGTTTAGTGTAAAGCCTGATGACTCTCTTAAATGTGTTTACTTTAAACTTGAAATATAAAAGGATTAAAAATGATATTGCAGATTTCAAACATAGACACAGATATCAAGTGTCATCATGGCATTATGATTGAGATTCTCGCAATTATGGCCTTGATGGCCACTGCTTTGTACACCTCCATTTTTTCGGGGCCTTCGCACGCCTCCTTTCACAACACTATTGAGGAAAATTGGCTCTAACAAGCTGACATTGTGTATGTGCTTTTCTTTCAGTCTTCTTTTGCTCTACACACTCCTCATCTGAGAAGATCATTATTTCCAATTGAAGATGTTATTATAACATTTTTTTCCCTCCCGCTCCTGATGAGACGTGATCTCTCCAAGATACGAAGTTGAATTTGAAGTGACAAAGAGCATATCAAACCTCTCGGCTCCTCACAATAGATGCAGCGAGCTAAACGAGGTCGTATTGTGGCAAACAAGCGGGGTGTTGGGTCAACACATAAATCATAGATGGACCAGAATCCAAAATCTAGCCATCTTCTTACAACATCCTTTTACTAAATAAACAATAGGATATGACAGATTCTCGTCCCAAATCAGTGTGAATATGAAGTGAAGGAGGCGTCGTGTTTTTTTTTTTTTTTTTGTTAAAAAAAGAAGGTCACGTCTCTTTTAGGTGAGAGTAACGTTTCCTGTCCTGTGGGATTCACCACACCTTCATCTCAGGAGAGCAGACAGAGACCGAGAAGGATATGACTCTGTGTGTATGTGCGTTTGTGTGTGTGTGTGTTTCAGGTAGCAGGAAAAAGCAGCACTTTGATCCAGGCTCAGGTGAGCTCCCAGGGGAGGTGTCTGGTTGACCAGAAAGCTCAACTTTAGGCATCTGATACCTAAAAGATGCTCTTTCAAGAGCTCAGGATTGGCGTTATTGTCCATCATCCTGTCACTCCCCCTTCACCCCCACACCCCCACCCCAAATCCACCCCCCCACCTTCTCCGCCAACTCCTAATCCACCCCCCAACATCCCTCCTGTAGTCTCATCAGGATGCACAGTTCTCATTTTACACTTGAGAAAATTAAAAGAACATTTTTATCTAGTGTGCAACGTTCTCTCAGTGCCATTTCTGTAAGTTTTATACCAAAATGGTTAAGCTGTAGATTTAGTTTAAAAATTCAAATTCATCTTCTCTTCATCTTCAATATAGGCATTTAATATAAACACTCCTGATAGAAATGAAGCCTCAAATACACTTAAAAAAAACCCACACAAAATGGTTTATTGAGTCCTATGAATGCAGTAGATGTTATGAAATCAGCATTATCTAGCACAAGGCTCTTCAGCATGCGGCTGTCTGATAATTTATAAAATAAGTAAGGAATAATCACAGAGCATGTCATGCTGTTTTAGTAAACTTGTAAGTGAGGGGTGGTGTGATAAAGTGGAGTTACTGTTACCACTCTGAAGTTGATTACTTTACTATAACAGCATGTGCCGAAGTTTTTTTTAATCCCTCTTATACTACAGCAACTTGCCAGTGGTTACATTTTTTATTTACAGTGTGCTTGAAAGTTTGTGAACCCTTTAGAATTTTCTATATATCTGCATAAATATGATCTAAAACATCATCAGATTTTCACACAAGTTCTAAAAGTAGACAAAGAGAACCCAGCTAAACAAATGAGGCAAAAATATTATACTTGGTCATTTATTTATTGAGGAAAATGATCCAATATTACATACCTGTGAGTGGCAAAAGTATGTGAACCTCTAGGATTAGCAGTTAATTTGAAGGTGAAATTAGAGTCAGGAGTTTTCAATCAATGGGATGACAATCAGATGTGAGTGAGCGCCCTGTTTTATTTTAAAGAACAGTCTGATCTTCACAGCACATGTTTGTGGAAGTATATCATGGCACAAACAAAGGAGATTTCTGAGGACCTCAGAAAAAGAGTAGTTGATGCTCATCATGCTGGAAAAGGTTACAAAATCGTCTCTAAAGAGTTTGGACTCCACCAATCCACAGTCAGACAGATTGTGTACAAAGTAGTCGACCAACAAAGATCACTCCAAGAGCAAGGTCACAAAGGAACCCAGAAGCAACTGAAGGCCTTTTTCACATTGGCTAATGTTAATTTTTCATTAGCCCACCATCAGGAGAACACTAAGCAACAATGGTGTGCATGGCAGGGTTGCAAGGAGAATGCCACTGCTCTCCAAAAAGAACATTGCTACCCATCTGCAGTTTTCTAAAAATGATGTGGATAAGCCAGAAGGCTATTGGAAAAATGTTTTGCAGATGGATGAGACCAAAATAGAACTTTTTGGTTTAAATGAGAAGCCTTATTTTTGAAGAAAGGAAAACACTGCATTCCAGCATAAGAACCATATCCCATCTGTGAAACATGGTAGTGGTAGTATCATGGTTTGTGCCTGTTCTGCTGCATCTGGGCCAGGACGGCTTGCCACATTGATAGAATAATGAATTCTGAATTGTACCAGCGAAATCTAAAGGACAATGTCAGGACATCTCTCCGCGAACTGAATCTCAAGAGAAAGTGGGTCTTGCAGCAAAACAATGACCCTAAGCACACAAGTCGTTCCACCAAAGAATGGTTAAAGAAGAAGTTAATGTTTTGGAATTGCCAAGCCAAAGTCCTGACCATAATCCAATAGAAATGTTGTGGAAGGATTTGGAGCAACTAGTTCATGTGAGGAAACCCACCAACATCCCCAAGTTGAAGCTGTTCTGTACTGAGCAACGGGCTAAAATTCCCCCAAGCCGATGTCCAGGACTGATCAACAGGTACCGGAAATGTTTAGTTGCAGTTATTGCTGCACAAGGGGGTCACACCAGATACAGAAAGCAAAGGTTCACATACTTTTGAAACTCACAGATAGGTTATATTGGATCATTTTCCTCAATAAATAAATGAGCACATATAATATTTTGTTTCATTTGTTTAACTGAGTTCTCTTTATCTACTTTTATGATGTTTTGGTCATATTTATGCAGAAATATAGAAAATTCTAAAGGGTTCACAAACTTTCAAGCACCACTGAATTAAAGAACAACACATACATTTATAGACACATTTAATATTTTGGAACAGGCACAAAACAAGTTAGCTGTTAAAGCAAGTTAACAGGTTAAGTTCTTTAGCAACCCAGAAACCCATAACCATCCAAATAATTGTATACATACACACAGACACACAGCCAATCATGGTCCACGGTGGCTCAGATCACGGAGATGGCACCAAACACAGAGTTAAGGATACAGGGCAGAGCTAATCTCTCAAGCTAGCATTACCTAAAGAGTCTGGAACATTTCATCAATAGGCATCACTAAGACCTGCCTATTTTCACAGAAAAAGGTAATTTGATTGACCTGGCAGACAACCAATCACAGACCTTTTCCATCAGCAAGCACATATTGTTGATATTGTTTTGTTAACTCACTGCTTAACCCCTTCAAAAAAAAAAACTCTACAAAAAATTTAATGAAATGAACTTTTATGCATCCAATGATTATATCTTGCACTGAAAAACTGATCATCTCATGGTGTGCAAAAGTTTGTGTTTCTGTTAAAAACCTGCACCTGGAAATGCAGAGAACCAATCATATTAAGCATTGAAGATCCAGAAGCTTGTGACCAGAAAAGTGTACAATAGTGAATCACACACTCCGTATCCCATGGGCGAAGCATCTGAGGCTGAGACTCTGTCAGACTGAATCTCCTCGGCATAAAAATGAGAAATGGATCAAATAGAACCACCAGAACAAAACACACACAGTGATGAAAGTGATGAAGCACTTTGACCAACTCACACACAGCACACGTGTTTTTCAAGATAGACCTTGAAAAAAAAACCCATGAAAATCCACCTCTGTTTCAGGCCTGTCATAGTTCTTATAACAACCACTGTCCAGAGAATATATAGTACTTTTAACAACAGACATTGTGACAAAGTGGTTTTACAGAAATCTGGATGTAGATTTATAATTATAGCATTAATGAGCAAGCCAGAGGTGACAGCAGTGAGGAAAAACTCCCTGAGACAAGATGAGGAAGAACCCTTAAGATGAATCATACTCAGAAGGGAACCTGTCCTCATCTGGGTGACACCAGATAGTGCGATTATAAACCTGCACAGTATACAGGTGTAGAAGAGTAAAGACAAACTGTGTTGAAAGGACGTTCAGTATGAGCCATATTCAGCTCAGATGTCACACTGACAATTGCGTCTATTTTGAGGACCATATAGGGGACTGCATCAGTGTTATCGAGTCTGCGCTTCATTAAGAAGATTTATTTCCATTTATACTGATAATTGACTGGCCTAATGAATTTCACTACATAAAATACATCTTTTACAAGCACAGTCAAATTAACGACAACAACCATTATTCTCTTCTGAATTAAAATGAGTAATTTTTGCCATCATTCACCTCTAGTTATGTTCACATTGTGCAGTGAAGCCAGAAATTTGGTCCCAAGTATGATGAGAGCAACAACAAAAAAACTCTTATGATTGAAATGCTGGGATATTTATGCAAGGAAAGCTGTGCATGTTCAGAGTCGCGTTATGCACATAGTTAAGTGAATTTTAAGTGGACTATTAAAATCATGAGGTTGCTACATTTTTCTGGAGTAGAAGCATCTGAAACAGGATTTTTCAATAGTGTCTAGACCACTGTCTTTAAACACCAACACTTGCTTTTAAACCCAAAAAAGTGTTTTTCTTTGCTGTCAAATGTAACATAAAAGCAAGAGAAAATTTAAAAATTAAAAATAAAAAAAGATGATCTATGAATGAGACAAGGATATAAGATATATATTGGAAATATACTAGACTTCTGTTTGATTTATTTCAATGTTTGTCATCTTCCCATTAATATATGATTGCATGATTCTTTTTATTTTTTATTTTTCAACTTAATGTGTAACACAGCTCTGAATACACGTAACTTTCCCAGTGTAAACATTTACATGTACTTAAGTTGCCGACTTTTATGAATAAGAGTCCTTAGACAGTCCTACTAGTTACAATAACATTTGTAGCTTTTAGCTACAAATCTACAGTGTCCAGGTGAAATTAAACACAATCCACAAGTTTAAAGAGATCCAAACAGGAGATAAAGGTTAATGATGATGACAGTGTTGTGTCACTCGGCCATAACGATGCTATAAGGAGCAAGTGTTTGTATTACTTTGCAGGTAAATTATTATAACGGCAGATCGTCTGAATTTTATCCCTGTCACACTGCACAGCTGTTTGATTACAAGCCACGGACTGTTTATCTTTAATTATTAAGTTTTCTTCTTCCCTTCCATGCAGATGGTAGAGGTGAATAATTGATGAAGGATGAGCAAGTAAAACAGAACAATCTGCACCACAGGGCCACAGGAACAAAAAACAAACACCTTAAACACACAGTTATGATGATGAAAAAAGTGACTGATTAGATACTTTAGAAGAACAGATGATCTATGTTAACAAACTGTTTAAAAATAAATATCACAAACCTTAGCAAGGAAAGCAATAATATACTGTGCAACAACCATTTCTGCTTTAGCTGCTGCTTTTTTTTTTTTTTTTTAGCAAAAGCCTTTTTAGCCACACTTATTTAAAAAAATAAAAGTACTATAAAGAGCAGTAAACAGCAATAAATGAAAGTCAATATTTGGTGTGACATCCCTTTAAAAAAATAGTAGTCTCAGGTACAATTTGTGCAGTTTTATAAGGAAATGAGCTGTAAATTTTACTGAGCATCTTGCAGAAGCAGCCACAGTTCTTCTGGAGACTTTGACTGTCACACTTTCTTCTTATTTTTGCAGCAAAAATCAGCAGCCTTCATTATGTTTTTGGCTGAAAAGTGCTTTCTTTTCTGACATTCACACATTTTTCTGTTAATGTCTATTATATTATAATATATTATAAGTATTTAAATCTACTTTTATTGTGCAGTCTAACATTCACTTACAGAAAAGTCATATCGACTTCACATGTCAATAAAAGTGTAGTTATTAGACACTTTACACATTTTCTTCACATTTGATTTTATTTGTTTTTTCACATGCAATTTTTATACAATTCATTTACTTTTCACATGCTATTTTTTTTATAAATGATTCATTTATTTCCACATGTGATTTTTACATGATTTGTTTACTTTTATATGCTCTTTTTATATTATACTATTTTTTTTCATTTTATGTGACTCATTTATTTTCTTATCTAATTTTATAACAGATTAATTCATTTCCACATGTGATTTTGTCCAATTGATTCATATATTTTCACATTTGATTACACTGATTCATGATACATTTTTACTTTATTCATTTATTTTCGCATAATTTTTTTCACATAATTTATTTATTTTCCACATGTGATTTTGATTTTTTTATACATGATTCATTTATATTCATGTTATTTTTTACACATGATTCATTGATTTTGACAAGTGATTTTCAAAAATGATTCATTTGTTTTCATGTGTGATACATATGATTCATTTCCACATGTGATTTTTACACAATTCATTTATTTTCACATGTGATTTTTATGAGTCATTTTTTTGTATGTGCTATTTTTAAAAAAGAATAATTTATATTCATGCACGATCCTTTTACACAATCGTTTTAAACATGCTGGATTTGCACAGGTTCATTTATTTCCACATGTGATTTTTAACACATGATATATTTTCACGTATGATTTTTTTTTTACAAAATTCATTTATTTTTATGTGATTCTAAAAAAAATCATTTATTTTCATATGTGATATTTTTTCACATGACTCATTTATTTCCAATTTTTTTTATTTACAGTCAGGTCCATAAATATTGGGACAGTGACACAGTTTTGGTAATTTTGCCTCTGTACACCACCACAGTGGATTTGAAATGAAGCAGTCAAGATGTGACTGAAGCGTAGACTTTCAGCTTTAATTCAAGGGGTTTAACAAAAATATTGCATTAACCGTTTAGGAATTACAGCCATTTTTTACAGA
>CM040464.1:11620260-11684661 GCA_022758105.1 Pangasianodon gigas | reverse complement strand
TCTGTAAAAAATGGCTGTAATTCCTAAACGGTTAATGCAATATTTTTGTTAAACCCCTTGAATTAAAGCTGAAAGTCTACGCTTCAGTCACATCTTGACTGCTTCATTTCAAATCCACTGTGGTGGTGTACAGAGGCAAAATTACCAAAACTGTGTCACTGTCCCAATATTTATGGACCTGACTGTATATTTTTTTTTTTCAAAAAATTATATTCACACACATGCAATTCATTTATTTTCACATGACAGCATCTTGTTAAATTTTTCAGATATGATTTTATCACGATTCATTCTTTTTCACATAACACGTGCAATTTCAGGGCATAATGTGCTTTTTCACGTGAGCACATTACTCATTTAATCACATGTGAGATGTACAGTATGTGTTTAGCTGTTTTTTTCTTTCAGCATTTTCAAAGCTGTAGCAGTCTAGTAGCAAGTTAATCAAAGTGCTTTTTTTTAACAACAAGCACTGCTGTGATGTCTAGCGCAGGAAAAATAAAGGGCAATTAACATGGTGTGACTATAAATGGTTTATTTATTTATTTATTTATTTTACTACTTCCAATTAGCGTACAAAACAAGATATATGAATCGTGTAATGAGACGATGTTAACAAAAATAAAAATTGTCTTTGTCAGGGATTGTAGGAGGAGGCGGATACAAGTGCAGATAATTTGTTATGTAAAGTGTACATAAATCAACCAAAAACTGTGAAACTAAGAACCATAAACATGAACTGTGGATACAAGGCAAAAACATACAGACTACATGGGATACTGTGGGACACACGACAACAAATGATAACTACAACAATTGCAATAGCAACAAAAGATTGACAGTGAAAAACAAGAACTTAAATAGTGGTGGTAACAAGGTATAACAAGACACAGGTGAGCGTAATTAGTGACATGTGACATGCTGAGTCTGATGGGTAGTGTAGCTCAGCGCTCATTGGCGCTACCATGACAGAATCCCCTCCCTTAACATGCAGCTCCTGAAGCATGGTATATAGTTAAGAAGAGGTCCTAGACAGCCAGACGAGATGCATCTTAACTGATAAGGGCGCTTAGGCCGACAGGGCTCATTGGTAGTGCTACCCTTAGCGTAGCCAGCAGGAGAAGTGACGACCTCCACCAGACAGTGAGGCGAAGCGATATCTTCCGCATAGCTAAGGGGTTGTGCGACATCCAAGGCGGAACACGAGAACGAAGCAACATCCTCCACAAACCCAGAGAAGGGAGCCAGGTCCTCTGAGGAGCCAGTGGGGGAAGCGATGTCCTCCATGAGGTGTCCTCAGCAAAGTAGGAAGGCTGAGCAACATCCGAAGTGAAGCCGGGTGGCATAGTGACGTCCGAGGTGGAGCAGGCTGTTAGAGTGATGCCCATGGCGAGGCGTAATAGCGTCTTCTGTGGGGCAGAGAGTGTGGGAGATGGTTCTAGCTAGGTCAGGAGCCCCCTCCTCAAAAAATTTCCTGAGGGGGCACATGGCATCGAGCCATTCCCATGTGGCTCTGACCCAATCTCCCCTCACCTGTTGCTCCTATATCGGGTGGTTCTTCTCCAGGAGAGCTTCTTGGATGCTGAAAAAATCCGCTGCATCCATGTTAGGCAAAGTTTTGTGTCAGGGATTGTAGGAGGCAGATGCAAGTACAGAGAATTTATTATGTATAGGTGCACACAAATCAACCAAAAACTGTGAAACTAAGAACCATAAACATGAACTGTGGATACAAGGCTAAAACGTACAGACTACAAGTGATGCTGTGGCACACATAACAACTCACGATAACGACAACAATTACAACAGTAACAGAAGCTTGATGGTGAGACACTGAAAAACAAGAACTTAAATAGTGGTGGTAACAAAGTATAACAAGACACAGGTGAGAGTGATTAGTGAAATGTGACATGTTGGGGCTGATGGGTAGTGTAGTTCAGTGCCCACTGGCGCTACCATGACAGTCCTCTTGTTATGTAGTCTTCTTCTGTTGTGCTGTAATTAGGCTTTCAGGTAGATAGTATCGTGATGCAGACTTTCTCCCTAGTGAATGATTCTCTAATCATTAATAAGTAATTCAATTCCAGACCTATAAGATTAGACCTGAGGCTTTGATGTATTTTCTTGAGATAGAGAACAACATAAGCTCCTGACTTGATGTGGAGAGTTAACACCACTCCTCTTCTCCTCACACACTCTTTTATCTCCCCTATTGCTTACAGAGGAACAATGGAGGAAGAGGAAGATGAAAAAAAGCAGAAACCTTGTGCAGTCATATCGAGTTATTCTTCCGCCGGGTCAGTGGGGACAGGAAAAGGAGACGGGCGTCTCTCGGGAGGAGATGGAGACTGGAGGGATATGGACATCAGCACCACCCAGTCCCACAGGAGCAGAGACGACAGGAGGAATGAAGGAGAATGAACACTCCAAGCTCCAGAATATCACATCAACCACATGTCATCTATAACAATCTCACAACATCTATCAGAGTTTCAATCAGAATCTTTTAATTCACCAAGTACAAGATATAAAAGGAAATTATTTTGGAGTGGTATCACACAAAACAACAGTACAATATAATACATAATTACAATTACAGTTACAATAATGCAATGGTTTTTATATTTGATAGGTATTGTACTTTACGTGAATGAAAGTTCAGATTAAAGCATTTTTAAATGATCATTGTACAACCTACAGAAACCTAAAACCCAAAGCTTTTTTACCTGCTTAATTTATGTCCCTGGTCACACTGTCCCTTATTCATCAAAGCTGTGTATGATCAAATCTGATTGTAAAATGAGTGTACACAAATTCCATCTCCTTCCTCAATTTCATCTTTGGCACATCTGTACAATCAAAGTCATATCTGGTTGATTTTATCCATTCTTAATCTTCAGGTAAATAATCTTCAGTATCAGTATCATCAATAACTATAATAAATATTGCACGAGGATTATTATAAGTGGTAACAATAATAGCAAAAAATATTAATAAAAATTTTCATGCTAAAATACAGATAATGAGGTTTAGTGTCTAAACATATTGTGTAAATCTGAATCAGAAGCATAGATGTGGATCTTTATCTGCTCCTTAAAGCTTAATTGTGTAACAGACACATTTATGTAAAAGTGTGTGGCTTTTCGGGCAGACAGGATCTTTAAAGATGCTTGTATTTCATCGCACTTCATTTTGAGGTGATTGTATAATTTTATTTCAACAGTAAAACACACCAGACATGAATGTATTCATTTCAGTAATTCCTCAGTGTTTGATTAATTTATTTCAGTGCTTTTTTTAATGAAATAAGGATTTGTTGCTTAGCTGTATTGATAAAGAAAGACTTTAATTCAGTCTGATCGAGTAAATTTATAAATACATAATGTCCTGCAGGTGAGGTGGGAAAACAATTCGGTACTCTACCTTCTCTACAAAAAAAAATATATCACACTTTATTAACTGTCTTTTTATTTGGAGCAACTTCAGACAAAAGCATCTGTAAGGAAGTTTCACTGTAATAAATTTCTTCTCCTCTCAGTTTACTTCTTTCCTCAGATAGTTGGATAGTTGTGGTCTACTGAATGCTTTCCTTTTATTGGCTACATAAATTAAAGTGTGTTTCATGTAAATTAGATGTATATGAGGGTAAATTAGGGCAGTTGTATACAAATAACATGTAAATAAGAGGCTATTATGTGGAGTTTGCTTCCACACAGCTGAAGCTGATTCATCATTTCAGCTCAAATCACCAGAAGTTTCAAGAATCATGCACAGATTCATTTGCCCGGCATTCCTTGCACTAAAAACTGCATGCAACCTTAATGAATAATGGCCATCATCTATTCTTCAGGATCAACTGCTACACTTTAGACACTTTATGGCAAAATCTATAAAGCAAATATGTTAAAAATGGTTAAACGAAGTTTTGAGCTAACTAAATTTTGAGCTATCTTCACAGGGAGTGATGCGTGCACAACCACTGAACAACAATCTATGTGCTGCACTTCTTTTTATATTTCATTAGTGTTATTCATAGAAATTGTGCAAGTGTGCAAAATTAGAGACATAAACACTAATTTCAACATCTTAGACAGACTTAGAACATTCACTACCACATACTAACCTATTTGTATCTTCTTACTATGAGGTAAGCAGAGATAAAATTCTATATAAATCATAAAAATGTCAAAAACAGTTTTTTATTTTAACATTCATAACAACAATTATGTTATTTTATTTTTAAAAAATTCTTATAATCTACAAATCTGACACAGATCCAGTGTTTAGCCATGCGAGAAATCCTTGTATGAAATCTACACTTTTCGCTTCAGTTTTTTTCAGGACTGAAATAATTTAAATTTTTCATTTCATTGGTCACACATGAATGCATGAATGCTAATAGGAACAGTGAGAAAGCTAACAGGAACATGGCCTTGGTGAAGTTATTTCCACTCTTGAATGTTAAAGTCTTATAAAAACAAGCAACATGTTCACAGTGGAAAGGTGCCTTGAGTCGTTAGCACCGTGCATCCTGTCACATCTTTCCTGCATTTACTTTATTGAGTAAAAGGTGGTGAAAAAATAACAATGTTCACAGGAATGCAGGAAATCATAAAGAAAACTGAAGAGGCCTTGATGACATTGTGATGCTTTAGCATGAGAAGTTACATTTGCATCAACAATCTGATCAATTTGAGCTTAATTTAGAAAAAAAAATGTGCAAATGACGTTATGTGTAAAATCTGGTGAAAAAACATTTATGGTTCAAATGAGGTATTTGTGTGAGCTAATTGGAAAATTATTATAAACGAAGTAATTGTACATTTATACTGAACTCTTATATCAGAAGATTTGTACTTTACTCAAGTATCTTTGAAATTGAATACTTGTACTCTTTCTCAAATTTACTAAATTTCAAGAGGAAAAAAACTCTTTACATTTTCTTTACAACTCCTTACTTTTTCATTTTGACCTTCAAAATACAAAAGCAACTTCAAATGGTGTATTATATTTCTTTCTTCTATTTTTTCCTATGTTTTTCTTTTCTTAGTAAGGTGTATTTTGCTTGAGTTACTGGATGCGTTGTCTTACCTAAAAATGAAATATAAGCCTTTAAAATTTGTCATCAAATTTAAAAATGTATGTTGAGTTAACTTTAAATTAGCCAGCTAATTAAGTTTGGATTTCATTGCTAATGCTGCCTTAGCATTCATTCCAAAATGCTTATTAAACATTAGTTAACCAGCAAGGATGATCTGAGTTAGCAGAATATTTTCCTTAGGACTGTTTGCTTAGCAACTAACTCATCATGCAGGATGAGCGTGATGAACTTGTGGTCAGCTCTTTTCATCAGTTAAAAATACTTAAGTATGTTTAAAAGTTAACTTTTACTTAAATTCAATTTCTCTGTACTTTTTCCGCTCCTGGCGAATTGTTGCTTACAGCCATGATGATTTCAGATCTCAAAGAGACTCATGGATATAACATGAATTTAGAGCATCGAATCAATCACATTTGTTTTGTTTTTATCTAAAGAAAGTCTTGCAAGGATGTGGATTTTATTTTAAAATACTACAAACATTTAAAAAGTTTTACAATAATATTTGTAAAAATAAATTTTGTATTATAATTATTATAAAGTATAATGCTAAGACATATAAATATATAATAATTATACATTATTATATATTTGTATTACACTATGATTATATATTATGGAAAATCCAACTTATGTATTAAATGTTGAGCTCCATGCATGTTATCCTACTATTATAGCATATAATTAACAAAAATACACATAGACATCTTCATTTTTTCACTGTTTATCACTTTATTAGTGACTGAGTACAGGTGAAATGAGTATAAAATGTGATTTCCATGCTAATCACAACAGGACAGCATGCTTTACTTCCCCGATACTGATAAGCCGATGGGTGTGAACCTACGTCCGAATCATTTCACATGCAGGGCAGACGGCGCCCCCCGTATCAGAAAAGGCTATCTGCTTTCACACGGGGTCACAGAGCCATGAGAATTAGCCATCAAGTTCAGCTGAACTTTCTGCCTACGGAGCTTAAAGCGGCGAGAGTGGCTCAGGTTTCACTTCAGCCAAACAGGAAGCTTGTCAATCATTCGTTCAATCACTCATTCACCTACGCTGACCAGAGGAGGAGATCATCTTCAACAACGTCTGAGAACTCGCTTTATTCCACCTGGAATTATGCTAAATTTTGATAATTAGTATTTGGAAATATTGTTTATATGAGCTTGAAATTCTATCTAGTAAAAGAAAACTTCAAAACTAAAAAAGCTTTTTAAACAGTTAACTCTGATTAAATAACATATTCTGATTAGATAGCTGTCTCTGTTTTGGGTGAAATTTAATACTGACACTTTCTCACTATAAAACTGATTCAGAGGTGGAGACATATACAGTATAATCTCAGTTCGTGATGTCAAAAAATTCAGCTCAATGGCTTTGAACCATTCACGGTTCGATATGCAACTGATTAGCGGAAGATGACATGGCAACTGATGTTGCAATTTTTAGCTACAAAACCTGCGTGCTATGCTAGCTACCATGGTTAACTTAGCTAATGTTAGTGATGGCTGTTGTCATGGTAATATTATAGCTTGGAGTTTATTTGCGGTTTTAAATAAATAAATATGTGAGAAAATGACAATGTAAATTGAGACGCATGAAAAAAGTCAGCTAGTTTACTAGCAGCCCAATAGTTATGTGATAATACAGCATTTCAATTTGCACATTCATACATAGTCATACATATTTATGCATATTCATGTAGATATACATACATTTTTGTAAGCACTGAATAAAAGCAAATAGAGAGGAGGATATTTATTAGCTGTTACTAAACTTTACAACACTCAGATTAATCTTCAGCTTCACTTGGAGAGAAACTTTTTTCATAATTCCATGTGTTGAAACCTCGAAAGCAATGCATCATGGGAGATGGAGCAGGTCAGAACATGCTAAATGTTGTACTTTATTGTGTAAAGGGTTTAGAGGTGATGTGTTACTAATAAAACCTGGTGTGTGGGTCAGGTGCAGTCGATTAACCTTAAATGTAAATGTATTAGTGAAGTTATCCATTCATAATTTATTTCTTTGTTTGTTTATTCATTAATATATAATATAATATAGTAATGTATTACTATCTATAATATAATATAATATAATATAATATAATATATTTTTTTAAACATATATTACAAATCAATGCCTTTGTCATAATTCAGTGTGTCATAATTAAATGTATTTGTTTATTTGTTTGTTTATACATTTATTCATTAAAGCCTCAAAAATAAAAGAAACATAAGACTTAAAGTACAAATCAGAGTCTTTTCAATTCAATATCTGTCATAATTAAATTCATTAATTCATTTCATTCATTCAAATTCATTCATTTTTTTATTCATTTAAAGCTTCAAATAAAAATGTTAAAGTACAAATCAAAGTTTGTTGGATAACTCAAAATAATATTGAATTCATTCATTCATTCATTCAAATTCATTCATTCAATTAAGGCATTAAATATAAAAAAAAGTCAATGCCTCTGTCATATTTCTAACCAATACTAAAAATTAACGTCATCCTTCCCTCTCAGAGGATATGTCCAGTTATTCTCTCTTGGACATACAATTTCTCGATGAATTTCTCATCCATTTTTGCGGGAACTAATTGCAAGTAGGAACTAATGCGCCAGACCAAATGCTCCATAGGATTGGTGCAAGGAATCATTTGAGCTAATTGTTTGGATTTGTTGCTTTATAGAATCCTACCTAATTTTCATACAGTTGAGAAACTTTCAGTTCTAATGTCACTTGTTGCTGAAATCATGCCTTTACCTAACATAACACAACCTCACAGCTTACGCAGTTATGTGGCTAATTTGCAAGACACTAACTTGGCACCTGAAAGTTATCCTTAGTTAGCTAGCTATGGAATTGTGTGAACAGTACTTAGTAGTTGTGGATCCATCCTCAGCAAATAAACTAGCAATAAAACTTATGATGTGTGATGAGGGGCATCTCAGTTCAGTAATCTAATGTAGCCAATTTTCCATGATTTATTGTTTTTTTTACAATATAATTCCCAAGATGTTTTGGGATTAGGGAAACTCGGCTAGAGGAGAAACGGAGTGATTGCACCCAGCAGGAAATGACATTGTAAAAGGGTGTTATTGAGAAGCACAAACTTTGCAAAGACAGCTGTAATGTCAGCTAGGTGGTGCTTCATCACAGCACCTGTATACAAAAGTCCACTCTAAACTGTCTCTCTCTCTTTCTTTCTCTCTCTCTCTCTCTCTCTCTCTCTCACACACACACACCCACCCACACACACACATACACACACACCAGGTCTTGGGAGTGAACTGCAAAGCATGAAAGCAAAAGGTGAAACTGAAGCTGAAAATTGCAGTGCAGTGAGAGAGGAGGTGGCTATCAATGGGCTCGGCCCGAAACTGCATCGCACAGATTGAGTTTCCGCCATGTTGTCCTACCCAGGGTCAGCTGACCAGAACCCAGGGTCACGATTGGCCGGCGACGTTCACGAACCCCATAATAATGTAACCAGAGTGTGTGGGAACACTAGCTCAGTGGCGCGCCGTGTGATAAACGCTACTTTCCCACTCACAGGCCCGAGAATGGACGAGAATTAAGCAGGCCATCTTAGTCCTGCCACCGGTTATCACGAAATCCTACCTGTGCATGTGTGTGTGTGTTTGTGTGTGTGTGTGTGCGTAGTCCATCGTTTCACACACACACACTCTTTCTCTCTCTCTCTCTCTCTCTCTCTCTCTCTCTCTTTCTCTTTCTCTGCATTTTCCTGCATTACACTCATGCAGTGTGGGTGGCAGCATAAAGAACGAAATAGTTACTAATATTATCTAATTAACTAATTATCTGACATTTAGTTATTCATTGCAATTTAGCTATCTCATGTGTGGCTTTCTGCTGAAAAAAAAATACAATTTAAGAAAATCTGGTTTCCATTATATAATAGAAATTGGCTTAATGGTTTCCATCAAATTTACATTAGGAAGTATTAAAAAACAATAAAAGTTAGTAGACTCTTTTTGTGTATTTGTGAACGATAACTCGTAGCAGCATTCTCTGATGTTAAAATGTTGCGCTCCTGTGCATGAAGGTTGGCAGATCTACAATAAGCATTTTCGAACCCCCAACCCTGGAGGTGTGAGGCAACAGTGCTAACCGTTAAGCCTCCGTGCCCCCCTTATATCTTATAATAATTATAATAATGCCTTAACAAATAATTTTTGTTGCTTGTAATAAAGAAGGAACATCGTAAACATCTGGTGGGGTTATTTATTTTAAAAGGAAAGCATTCAAACTTTTGTACTTAACTGTGTATATTGTTGTCCTCTATATAGTTTTACAAACATTTATTAATTAAAGCATTTCTTTCACCATGTTGTTTTCACTTCAAAGTGAGATGAGCAAAAAAAGTTGTATTTTGGAAAAAGATTGGAGGGAAAAATAAAGTTATTTAACTAATTAATGAAATAAAAAAAATTATAAAAATGCATATTAAAAGAATTAATAAACTATTTATAAATTTTATCTCTTTTTTTAGTGTTCCATATTTAACCAACAAAAATAGTCATTTGAATTAAAACAGGAAAAAAAAAATCAAACTTTGTAAACAATGAAAAATGTAAACAATGAAAAATGTAAAATCAAAAATGTAAACAATGAAACAATGGACTGGTGCTATACAGTATGACAGAAATAATATGTAATAAACAAATTGCTCTAATAATCAATTGCTATTGCTACTGAGTTACACAGCAATCTAATAGGTGAAAGTAGCTACATTAACTACTTTCACTAACTAACTAACTTTCACTAAACTAACTTTCTATTAAGATTTTTTTTCAGGGGTACATTCTGGAAAAAACAAACAAACAGGCATCAGGATTTAAGATACACTATATGGCCAAAAGTTTGTGTACGCCTGACCATGATCTCCATATGTGGGGCTTCTCCAAACATTTGCCACAAATGTAGAGGCAAATGATTGTCTAGAATGTCTTTGTATGGTGTAGCATTAAGATTTCCCTTCACTGGAACTAAGGGGCCCAAACCTGTTCCAGCAAGACAATGCCCCTGAGCACAATTCGAGGTCCATAAAGACATGGTTTGCCAAGGTTGGTTTGGAAGCTCTCAAATGGATTGCACAGAGCCCTGACCTCAACCCCACTGAATACCAACGGGATGAACTGGAACACCGACTGCACACCAGGCCTCCTCACCCAACATCAATGCCTACCGCTCTTGAGGCTGAATAAGCAAAAATCCCCACAGCCATGTTCCAAAATCTAGTAGAAATCCTTCCTAGAAGAGTGGAGGCTGCTATAACAGCAAAGGGGGAACAAATCCATATTAATCACATGCCTTTGGAAGAGGATATTCAACACGCACATATGTTCACATACATTGGTGGCCACATACTTTTGGCCATATAGTATATGTAATGAGATAAGTAAAAAGTTTGTATTAAATGTTTTGTTTGCAAATCGTCTTTCATACAAAACAAGAAGTCAATAAGTGAAGATTGTCTCTTTTTTCTCTCTTTTTCCTTCTTTCTCTTTCTTTGTCTCACTCTCTCTCTCTGTCTGTAAATTAAAAGCTTGATCATTGATGAGCACTACAAAGCTTTAAATTCATGAGTCATTTCTAACACCCGTGATTTTGCAGCCTCCATTGCCGAGGGTCCCTCTGGACCTCCTCCTGCTCCTCCTCCTTCTCTTTCTCCACCTCTTCATCCCCTCATCCTTTCACAATCCCCCCCACCCTCCTTCCACTCACCCCATTCCCAAGTGCCCCCACCATCTTGGCCAAGATTGCGCTTAATTAATACAATCCAGGAGGCTGGAAACGGGAACACAGGCAACTCTCAGGCCCCGGCCTCCCTCCACTCAGCTGTCTGGGTAATGAGAGAGTGATGCATCGTGGGTTGCCGGCCTGAGGAGAAGAGGTCAGTGGGAATGAATTTGCACGTCTCTCAATGAGGAGCAGCTCCATGCTGAGAGGAGCTGGCCTGCATTCGCACACCTGGTCATTAACATTGCTAATTAGCAGCCATTAATCAGGGCCAGACTCTTTTCTCTCTCACTGTCTCACTCTCTCTCTCTCTCTCTCTCTCTCTTGCTGTGTGTGTGTTGTGTGTGTTAGCATGGAGTCCCATGAATAAGAAGATTGTTCCTCCTTACCTCCAGAAGAGTTGTGATAAAAGGGGTTCCCATCAATTCGAGATGAGCCAGATTAAGCATAAGGTTCCACGGCTCCGAGCTCCAAACGAAGGTAAAATTAATTACCAGTAATTAATTGCTCCGCGCTCATCTGAAAGCAGGGAACAAATCATTAAGCCTCCATCTTTGCTCGTTGCCCTCACCATCTTTAAGGTGATGATAATTTGCGTAATAACGATGAAGATAATGACAATAATTTAGAGACTGAGATCTTGCCTGGATTGAGCCTGAAAGTATCAAACATCAACATTTTTAGCAGCATTTTGAGTTATATTACTATAATTATTAAAAAGAATCCATAATTAAGCGCTTTTTGGTGCTACTTCAGAATAATTATTATTACTACTGTCATTCTTTTCTCAATCAACAGGTGGTGGCTGGAAAACAGTGAGGATTCTCCTGAGATTTCAAAAAATAATTCTAATTTTGCATTGCACAAACATTCCATCTGATCTCTCAATCAAGAGTAATAAACTCTCTTTAGTTTTCTCTATAGTTTTTTGTACATTTTCTAACCACAAACTTCAGAATCATGAGGGCTTCAGTCTGCACTTTCTTCACTTCCTGTATGGCTTGAAAATGTTCAGAGCAACACATCATTAAAAGTTGTTTCATATTTATGTTTGAAGAGTTAAAAGGATAAGCATGATAATTGCTCAAGTTCGTCAAAAGGCTCTGAGAAAAGTGACTGGGAAGTTGTAATGTCAGTCAAAAGACCGCTTCCTGTGAAAAAGTAGGCAGGTTTGGCCACATTTAGCTATGAAAATACCAGAATCTACCAGACACGCCAGCTATTTATCAGTGTCAGTGCATCAGCGAGAAGCCTAATGGCAGCGTGGGCAATGTAGCAAACCCTTAACCAAAGTGAAAAGATAAACAAAAAGTCTTTTGTCTATTCTGGCCTCAAGTTTTTGAATCTTGAGGGATGCAACCTGATTGGCTGTCTGCTCTTTCGTATATGGATAAAAATGTTCCCAGCATGATGTCTTTAAAAGTTACTTTGAGTTTTCTTTGAAGAGTTTCATGAGTACACATAAAAATCTTGCAAGCCCCAAGAGGCAACAGGCAAGCAACCACTTCCTGTTAAAAAGTACACTGGGTTTACCCACTCTTAGTTATGAAAAAACACAACAAGAAGTCATTTAGCTAGCTATTTAACTACCCATATTTAGCTCCTCCATTGACAACCTGTTGAAGTAATATGTAATGTCACTAAGTAACTAGCTAGTTACCATTAGCAGCCCTATAAACCACAATGTTTCACACACTACAGATGGCCATAATGGATGATTACCATAGCGTGAATTCATCATGTCATCCAACTTGAACAATTTTTAGTTCTATCTGTACTAAAACTGAAGGAATGCGTGTGAATTTAAGGTCCTGAACATCAAACCCCCTGGGGGAAAACACGGCTCACTGATGCAGCTCTCATTAGCATTTCGCTTGTCCGCTTTACTAAGTTCAATCCTTCATGAGAAACTCTGGAGGAATGTGCTCCATTAGCATGTTGCTGTGTCACTCAGCCACTTGTTTGTCTTCCAGGGCTCTCGCTCATTTGGTGTTGTGCCCAAAGTGGCCTCTTATTTTACTAGGAAAAATCTCAGAAATCATATAAATGTTTCTCAGACAAATGGTAGAATAAAGAGAACACTGTGTGGAGAAAACAAAGGCTCATGTGTTTTACTTTTAATTAGAGACGGAACAGGATGATGAATTTCCAGTATGGTAATTAGGCGATACAACAACACAGTTTTCAATATGTCATTGTTCAGTGTAGGTGATCAGCCATGACATTTAAAATGTGTGACATTTCCTTTCTTTAGCTGTACAGTGGAGCTACAAGAATAATGTAGCTAACAAGTAACAGAATTAATGTCGTCACTAATTATAACATAATTACAAAGCAGAAGTATGTCACTAATTGTAACAGAAGTACTGAACAGAAGTAATGACATCACTATTTGTAACAGAAGTACTAAACAGGTGTAATGATGTCATTAATTGTAACAGAAGTAATAAACAGAACTAATGACATCACTGATTGTAACAGAAGTAGTGAACAGAACTAATGATGTCACTAACTGTAACAGAATTACTAAACAGAAGTAATGACGTCACTAATTGTAACAGAAGTAGTGAACAGAACTAATGATGTCACCTACTGTAACAGAAGTATTAAACAGGTGTAATACTGTCACTAATTGTAACAATAGTACTAAACAGGAGTAATGATGTCACTAATTGTAACAGAAGTAGTGAACAGAACTAATGATGTCACCTACTGTAACAGAAGTATTAAACAGGTGTAATACTGTCACTAATTGTAACAATAGTACTAAACAGGAGTAATGATGTCACTAATTGTAACAGAAGTAGTGAACAGAACTAATGATGTCACTAATTGTAACAGAAGTACTAAATAGAAGTAATGGGATCACTGAAGCTGATTGAAGTTGAATGAAGTTGAAAGGAGAATGACTACCAATACGGGGGGGGGGACGACACAGACTGACAGAGAGAAAAAGAGGGAGAGAGAGAGAGAGAGAGAGAGACAGGGAAAGAGACAGAGAGAGATAGGGAAAGAGAAAGAGAGACAGAGCAATAAAAGGTGTGTGTGTGTGTGTGTGTGTGTCTGAGAGAGAGAGAGAGTGAGAGAGATTTTACTTTCTCTATCTCTTTATTTCTTTCCTCCTTCATGGGCAGAGGGAGATAGGGACAGACAGACACTCTGCTCTTTGCCTTTTACCATGTCCTGTTTCCGCAGGGTATAAATCTGAAGCTGCCCATGTGCATTCACATTCACATTTCATTTCATTTTCATTTCATTCATCAGTCCTGGGAAAATAAATGACAATATTTCAACACAAAACAAAAATACAAACGCAGTTAAATATAAAACACATGAGTCAAACAATCACAGTTCTTTATATACACTTTTAAACTCTTTCTCAAGCACACACACACACTGTGAGACTGAACAATGGTTGTGCTGATGCACTGCTGTCCCGCTTCATGCAACTAATTAAGCAGCGCTGTGTGTTTGCCGAGGACACCACCATTGTGTGTGTGTGGCCTGGAGGGGTGTGTGTGTGCATGTGTGTAGGTGTGTGTGTGTGTGTGTGTGTGTGTGGACGGGGGTCTTGCCACAGCCTATAGCTCAGCAATTACAGTGTGAGTCTCCTGAGAGGATTATGTGAAGTGCTTAAGGGAGAGTAATTGTTTCGTCTCGATGAGCAGAAAGCAGCTGCAGTGTTAAGTGTATGCGTGTGTGTGTGTTTGTGTGTGTTACACATCATATAGATCATAATTTACCTTTATTGAGAGTCATTAAACATTTAACAGTCTCTCTTTTAGATCTTTTAGATGATGGTGAAGTGTTTATTCAGTGTTGTACAGTCACATGACCCATGGCTCAAACAGAGTGTGTAGTGTTAAAGGTGTGTTCAGTACACACACCACACCTTTACACAGGCATCATAAAAACTCAATTATTGACTCTGGGTTTCATTTTATAACTTTTATTTCTCTTATCTGTGTATGCGTATATTTACAATATTTATGTACTACTGATTGTGAGATTATACTGGAATTTTATTTTTCTTTAAATGTCTGATTTTCATTATAGACATAATAAAAAATTACATTTATTTCTATTAATTATTATACCTTCTGTTTATTTTTACTTTCTGTAAGGCCAGAAATAACAGCTCAAAGTAAACAACAACAACAACAACAACAATAATAATAATAATAATAATAATAATAATAATAATAATAATGCTTTAATTTATTACTTTTACTGTCTTTCTGCTATTATTTCTTTTAATTTATACTGAATTTGTTACTTTTAGTTTCCAATGTAAGTGCAGAATGAAGAATTGCTCATGGGAAATTAATATTTTGTTCTATTATATTACAGTACATAATAATAATAATAATAATAATAATAATAATAATAATAATAATAATAATAATAATAATGCACACTTAAATGTGTGAATAAGAAAACCACAACTGAGATTTAAAAAGTAAGCTTTTAAAATGTCTTTTTTTTTACACTGGATGATATTTAAGAGCAAGCGTGTATTGATTTATACATTTACAGCATTTGGCAGACACCCTCATCCAGAGTGACTTACAATTATCTCATTTATACAACTGAGCAGTTGAGAGTTAAAGGCCTTGCTCAAGGGCCCAGCAGTGGCAGCTTGGCAGTGCTGAGATTTGAACTCACAACCTTCCAATCAGAAGGCCAACATCTTACCCACTGAGCTACCACAGCCCCCATATATGTGCAGGTTGCGTGATGTTAAACTGATGGTCATAAGCGAGCCTTATTTGCTAACTACTTTAGCCTCGTAGCTGCTCTCTGGTGTCAAATGCACTTGTCCAGAGTGATCAGTTTTTGAGACTAAAGCATGACAGGCTACACTGTACATTCAAATGTCACTCTGTTCGATCTTAAAAGTAATGGCACCTTATCCTGTTTACTCAGGGATTAAAAAGGAGGGAAGGAGGGGATGTGTGGGGTGTGGGGTGTGGGGTGAGGGGGGCAGATTTAAGAGGTTTAGTACACTTAATTCACTCACACACTTCCATGCGATGATGTCATCATCCTCAAAGACCCAACTAATAAGCTTAGCAACCTAATGGCAGCACAAAAAAGAAAAATTTTGTCAACAAATTGTGTTGGCATTCAGTGAAGTGGACTGGAGGAAGAGTTAAGTACAGGTGTTTAGAGCAGCTTAAAAAATTAAAAACCCCTACCACACAGGGTGCTTTCTTTTTACTTTTACTTCCAGCCATTAAAACAAGCCAAAAACAGGAAATTTGGGCTTTATCGCAGGCTTAACCCTGAGCCTCTGAGGGGTCGTTCATGGACGAGGGCCTTGTGTTTCTCTTCACACCCAATTAACACTCCTGCTTACTGCTTCACACCTAAAAAAGCCCAATGGGGGACAACAGAGTCTTTAAGTGTAAAGTACAGTGTAGCAGGAATTGTTGCAGTGTTGTTTGATATGCTAAGCGGGAATGTTATTAACAAAGGAAATACAACAGCTTTAGCGTAAAAGCCACCGCTTGAACAAACCCTGAGGGTAAATAAATAAACAAGACGAGTAAATGAGCACCCCAGGGCACAACGTTCCTCCTCACAGGATGACGCTCACACACTTACTACGAAATGTCTCAAATCAAATCTGCGAGGTCAAATTATTTGATTAGCCGCTCTTGAGGCACTTCAATAACACGTGGTTAATTATTTGGAAGTAATTACCAGCTTTGGCAAATACCATTATTTCAATTAGCTGAGTAATTTATCAGAGTAATCTCTGAGTAAGCGGCAATTACTCGACTTTGGCAGCGGCGGAGCTCCTCAAGGATCAGGTGTTGAAACAGGGAAAAGTTTTATTGAAAGATATACATGCTAGTGCCCTAGATAGATAGTGCACACTACTGGGGACCCTTACTCCAGCTGTGCATTCTTAAAATTAATTTACATTCATTTTAAAAACTCTTTTCTTTAAGATAAGTCACAGAATCAAAGATAAAGTTCTCTAGATAATATGATTTTTCAGAAATGTTTTATATAAAGAGCAACTACATTCTGGCCTTCATAACACATTCATAAGCAGTGCATAAATCTGTTATAACCCATATCCTACACATTCACCAAACTACGAAGTATCCATTGCATTCTTGCATTACATATATAGTTTTCATAAGTTTACAATGGCAGCAGCCTTGTTTATTTTTTTAAATCAATATGGGTTCTTTGCTTCCTAATGGGTTCCTTGATGCTTTATAACCACTTTATAACCACATTTATATCAGCAACTTCCTCTCATTGTTTGTGCATCAGAAATAGATTTTTTTAAAAATCAGACCTGTTATTCTATAGATGCAGAACTTTTCATCTTTTAAGCCATTTGTTTAATGACACATCTCACCCATCATACACCTGAAATACACACACATGTTGCACTTCCTCCTCAGCCATCTTTCTCCACACTCCAAACTTTTGTGAGTTTAAGACTGAAAAACACAATATTTACAGTTTTCAGTTTCATCTCCCTCATGTGTGTTGCAAATGAATATCAAATAATAAATAATATCAATTTTTTTGTTTTAATAATTTTTTTTATTATTTCAGGTGACAAATGAGTTTTATACATCTACTCTAAGTGAGTAGACTATACATTAAAGGTAAGTATAAAATAATAATTCCCAAACCAAAGCCATCATTGAGTTAAATTAAAAAAAAAAAAGCAATAATAATAATAATAATAATAATAATTATTATTATTATTATTATTATTATTATTATTATTCAAAAAAAATCTACAGATATTACAACAGCAACAATAATAATAATAATAATAATAATAATAATACATAAATATAATAACTGAAATAATCTTTATATTACACCCTTTCTAGTGCCCTTTATCTGTATTCCAACTTAAAGAACATCAGTAATTTTCTGTTTCATGTCTACTGGTCAAAAGTTTCTTGTTTTGCAGTTGAACAAACTCATCCATTCTTTACTCCTTTACTTTTTATAAGCACTGGATTCACAATGCACTTCACCTGTAACACACCTGATAACACACAATTACAGCGTTCAGTTTCATCTCTGTCGCGTGAGCATCAGAAATTAAGAAGAAAAATCCAACACCTGGTGTTAAAATGATCTCCCTTTTTGTGATCATTTTTTATTATTTTAAGAGGGTCAATAGAATTTAGATTAAAGGTAAATATAAAATAACCACCTCTACCCCAACCCTGTGGTTATGAGTTAAATAAAAAAAAATCAGATGATAACAATACAACTAATAATACAGTAGGTCAGCGATCTTCATAGTTCAGAACTTTCATATACTTAAAGTTTTCCAAGCGTACAATTTATGTGTCCTTCACTTGTATTACATGTTGAAAAATAAAAGAATCGTGTCAATTGCACTTGTTCTACGGACGAGCGAATTCATCTGGCCCCCTTTTCATCTCCCTGACACTTTATAATCACTAGATTTATAGTGCACTTCACCTGTAATACACCTGATAATACACAACAATTACAATTTCCAGTTTGATCTCTATCGCGTGCGTGCTAGAAATTAGGAGGGGGGTGGGGAAGACACAGTGTGATAATCAGACCTGTTATTCTCCAGATACAGAATGTTTTTTATCCTTGAAGTTTTTGAGCCTGAGGATTTATAGGATGCTTCAGCTGTATGATATGTATAACACACCACATTAATCATTTTCAGTTTTTTGCTTGTGTGTTGGAAAATAAGGCCCAAATTGACACCTATTGCAGTCGACCTGTTGATTCAGACCTAATCCCTTTCCACACACACACACACACACACCCACACACGCGCACACACACTGAGAGAGAGAGGTTTGAAGGTAAAGATCAAAGCTCAAACAGCTGATTTTTTTTTCATAGGGCCCGAGGGCGCAGCTTTCCAGCATTGAGCCACCGTTTTGTTTACGAACGCACCTGAACGGACGGCAGCTCCAGGTGAGCAAACGCAGGTTTCGCCGTCTCGCTTTCATCCTACCAAAAGCAAACAACCGCTTCGAAATTCAAACCACGCCAGCCAACCACACACACGAATGCACAACAAAAAGAAAAAGAAAAAAGAAAGAAAGAAAAAGAAAAAACCACACGCCGGGGCCGTGCTCACCTCAACGCCGGGCCCCTGAGACCTTTAGGATGTCTGAGAACTTCTCGTGCACGGTTAAAATGACGTTTAGAGGATCAGACGCACCCTTCGATGATAAAAGATTATTAATCCGTCCTTTGATTGTGTTTTTCGGAGTGCATGTGGGTTCAGATTTCAGACCAGTCAAGAAAGGAAGCATAGTGTGCTCATGTGAGTTTGGTGTTTTACAATAGAGTATGATAAGAGTAACCTTAGGGGTAACAAGGTTGTGTTGACTTTTCTAATGTTACACTGAATTACACAATTAGTGTATGGTTCACTGAAATATAATAATATTATTAATTGTAGGTGAATATATTCAATATTTAGTATTATAATAAATAATTCAGTATTAACCCTGAAGGCTCATGTTTATGTTATACCTGAACATATGTTCAAATACATCTTTAAAAAAACATGCTGTTAAAAATACAAAAAAGAACTTAGAACCTTCAGTGGATTACAGTAAAGATTAATCACAAACTAATAGTAGCCACACAAGCAGGAAGAAAAATATGCAACCAGCAAGATGACATTAAAGTGCACAACATATTTAAAAGCAGTAAAAAAAATCCATCCATTTTAGTTTCGCACCAAAGAGCTATACCACAACGCTGTTGAATTCTGGATTCTGATTGGTCAGAAGGTGTTGATTAGTTTTCTATAACAGCAGCGCTGACAATAATAAAGCTGCAAATGACCGGCTTGTATTAACTTGCTTGTTATCGTTAATACATTATTTTTATATTGCGATTCTATAGTGACAGTTCATTCACAGGGACTTGTATGGCAGATACATAAATGGATAAAAAAACATTGATATAGTGAAGTTTTCTTCACTGTAAGGAGATCTCCAGGGCTCCAGGGTCAGCGCTTTATAACAGTCCAAGGTAAAGCTGTAACTTTTCTGACATCTTCAGGACAGATGAGTTTACACTTTGCGGTTTCTTGGTAACATGACAAGCTGCATTTTTTTGCCACATTAACTTTAAGAGAGAGAGAAAAAAAGAACTCAGGGAATGACTGTTTATAGCTGCTATAACGTACGTGAGAATAGAAACTAACATTAAATATAACTATAAATTGAAAAAAGTATGATGTCATTCTTAGAAACAAAGAAGTAAAGAATTGTACTCACTGGCAAATTACTGTGATTATAAAAGGAATAAAACACTTCAGGCCATGCTGTTATAAGAAAATAATCAACTTCAAGGTGGAAACAATAACTTTGCTTCATCACACCACCCCATTGTCACTCAGTATTTTACTCTGAACAGGTTTACAGTGTGAAATGATTGAAGCAGGTTGTAAGGGTTGCACACTATCGAGTGTGGCAGCTTTTCAGCTGGAGGTCGTTAAGGTCACAGCACACCCATTTCTTAGACGAGGTGTTCACAAAACCGAGTGTCAGCTTCACTTAAACACTCTGTTGTTTCTGACTGCTAACTGTCATTGGTAATTAAGAAGGAATGTAGACACACACACACACACACACACAGAGCAATGCCTTTCTGATCAGCACAAACACTACTGTACACCATCATCACATCACAGTCTCCTACATCATCAGCTTACAAAAAGAATCCTATTTTCTCCTTAAAAATATTTCTTTGGTGTTAAATTTAATGGCGTACATTAGAAAAAAGAACACCAACATCTTCTCTGCATGGATCCTGATCAGAAGTCAGAAATAATATCGAGTCAAATGGCTCAAGATCAAGTTAACCTCAGCCTGCGAGTCCTTTTCCATTTTGTCCAATGTCTGGCTCAAGTCCAAGTCATGTGACTCGGTACACACCTCTAACACTGATTACTTACTTTCTAATTTTTTATCGATGACTGGCTGTTTTATTTACATCCCAGGGTTCTACTTAAAACTTTTTCTAATACAATCCTAGAAAAGGGTATTAAGGTTTTATTAGATAAAGGGTCTTAGCCTTGTAAAAATGTTCTAGTTGGAACCCTTTCAGATAGGGAACCACTCTGTTGTAGGATTCTACATAGAAACTTTAAAGGTTCGCCCAGAGGGACAAACTGAAGAATCCTTAGGATGCTGGATTTAACACCAAAACTGTATCTTATTTTATTTAATTATTTGTTTGTTAATGTAGCTATTTACAACCTGTTTTTTGTTGTTTATTATAAAAATAATAATATGCACTCTCATCCTTATGTATGGAATACAAAAGCATGAAAAATACTGAAGTGTATGGAATACTAAGTTTATGGAATATTGAACTGTATGGAATACTAAAGTTTATGGAATATTGAAGTGTATGGAATACTGACGTTTATGGAATATTGAAGTGTATGGAATACTGACGTTTATGGAATATTGAAGTGTATGGAATACTAAAGTGTACAGAATACCAAAGTGTATGAAATACTGCATATTATATAGAAAACACAACACAGTATTATTTGAATTCTTTGAATAATCAAAGAATTATTCAAATGGAATTACACTACACTGTCACAGCAGCAGAAAGACTTTGTATGGTGTGTTCAGAATACTTCCACCACATACTGACAAAAATGAGACTTTTTTCATTTTCTTTAAAAGTAATTCGTAAAATGGATTTTGGTTGGTAGGTAGATTTTAAAAAGTCAAACCAATCATTATATGAATTGGGTATTTCCGTAATATCCACTGAATGGCGAAAATGGCTGAAAATAGGCCTATAAGGATTAGCTAGCCCTATCCTTATATCATTTACTCAGACAGTAAGCTCCGGCAGATCGGCTTCTATTAAACAGTTATTGCAACTCTTTATTTTCTTCAAATCGTCAGTATAGATCCATCCCTGATTTTTTTGCCATTTCATCTAATTCCACTAGGATACTTTTACTGACAATATAAACAATGCTATAACTGGAAATACAAAACTGGCTTCGGCTATGACTCATGGAAAAATTTAGGCATGAAGAAAAAGGTGAATACTGGGTTATTTCCTGTAGCCGAGCGAGTGAGTGTGTATTACCCACAATGCACTGTGGGTGTACTTCAGGTTTAACATTGATAAATGGCTGCAATCAGTAAATTTCTATTCTATTATTTCTTCTTCTTATTATTATTACTTACTCATCTTCTTTACTTGTCACTACTGCACAGTGGGACATCGCCAGAGTACTAAACCTCTCTGACCCCTGACTCCACTTCCCATCATGCATCTTCACCTGGCTTGAGAGTGGTGGAGATCATGATTAATGTCCAGGGCTTCGTCGAGGTCATGCTCCTCGGCCTCGTCCCGAATCACAGAAAGAATCAGATTGTGAGCCAGCAGCTCAGAGAATTCTGGCAGAGATTTTGACAGCTTGTTGAAGAAGATAAATGACAATAAAGCGAACAGCCAAAGGAGCTGAGCCAAGAGCTGGCAGCTCGCTGTTCCACTGTTCATCATCAGCACTCCGACATCTGCATTTATTCCTTAATCCAACCTCACACACTCTTTAATTTGACCTTATATCAGTTACATAAGCATATTATTATATCATATAATCATTATATAATCACTACTACTGATACTGATCTAACACTGCACCATTAACATTCACTACACTGCTCATTTTACTAAATATATACACAAAAATGCCTTAACTAACATACTAATTCATCATTTTTTAATAATCGATGAGATATTATTTATCTCTAAAGAGCCAAAATCAGCTTTAATGCCTTAATTTGCTGCTAGAACAACAACAACAAAAAATCCCCCCAGCTTTTTATAACCTTTAAATAAAAATCTCATCTTAATTAGATTTTTTTTTTTCAAAAATATACCCTTATCCATTGAACAGAAAATTCACCAAAATGAATTTTTTTTGTTTTTATATAAAATGTTTTTTATAAAACTGTTAAACCAAAATGTTGCAGTTTGATCCCATTCTCATATTAGCATTATACAATTAATTTCAACCATAAGGTTTGTTTTACTAACTAAACTAAAATTTAGTTTTAGTAACCAGAAAAAAGTAATCTTAATGATCTAATTACAAAAAAAAAAAATATTTATTATAGGCTATTTATTATTATTATTATTATTATTATTATTATTATTATTATTATTATTAACATCAAGTACAGTTCTTGTCAAAAGTAAAATATTAATATAATTAATCTTTATTTATTTTTTTTACATTTTTTAAAATATTTTAAAATATTGCAAAATTACAATATCTTCAATATCAAACATGCAGCTTGTTTTATAAAACAAAAAGTAAGTAAAATGTCTTTTCAATAACTAATTTTTTTATTGTATTTAGCCTTTTTCCTTAACCAAAATGAAACTGAAAATGATTTTTTTATATGAACAGTACACCATTAATATCAGCAACACATTTTTGACCAAAATGTTTGAACCAAATTGTTGTAATTTTATATTATTTTTAATTAATGTTGTACTAATGTTGCTTAAAAACCAAAATGATTTTAAAACTGAAATCTGAATTTAATTTTTAAAAATCTGAATTAAATTTTAAAAATACTTTTTGTATTAACATACCATTAGTAATTACATAGACTAGTAACCACAGTGTCTATATTTGTTAGTAAAAGTGTGGAGTCTTGTTTTAACCTTGTGACTGAAGGGTACAGGAGGCTTTTTAGTAACAGTAGTATAAAACACAATCCTGCAGTGCTGCCGATGGTTAAACTCAGCTATAAAGTGCATCGTTTAACTGTCTTTCCTTGAGTGTTGTGTTGTTATACATTTACAGAATGTTTGTCTCTCAGCTCTCATTACAGCCCAACAGCACATTTTCCTCCAGCTGGGTTTATGGCTCCGTCCCAAACACTCTAAAAGTTCCAAAGTTTAAGTCTAGCTGGTGACGGTCAATTTTTAGAAATGTTCCAAATGCTGGAATGCATGGAATCAATGTTAGCAAGAGTTTTTGATAGCAGTTACTACAGGGTTAGTATTGGTGGGTGTCTGTATTACCCATAATGTCTGCAAGGATGTATCTCTATTAATGACAAGTGTCTTCTATTAGGCTTTAATCGAATGTGATTGGTTAGCTAGTTAGCTGATTAGCTAGTATGGTAATTATAATATCTAATTTATAAAAATAGTTTTTAAAAATCCCAATAGTTTTTTTTTTACATCAACTACCCTCATTGCAATGCAATCTAGCTCATCTACTAGCAAGCTAATGCTAGTGATTGACCTTTTTAAAGTTATAATAGCAAAATATATGTACACTCTCCCAAAGCATGTTAAGATTTTAAGACATGTTAAGACATCCACATCCATACCTTGTTAGTTAAATTTAGTAAGAACTCTTTTTTAAATGTTATAGTGTTTCCTGTGTTTCCTCCCTCGATTAAAGGTTTCTGCTGCATGTATGCTGTCTGATTTACATTTAGAAATGCAACTTTTTGATAATGTTTTAAAGGAATTGTTTAAAAAATAATTCAATAGTTTTATACTGATTTCAAACTTGTGGTAAATGTGTAGCTAAATATGATCAACTGTAATGCATTAAATTCTGTTAAAGCACAGCACTGTTGAATTCTATTTGGTCAGAAGATGTTGATTACTTTTCTATAACAGCAGAACTAATGGTAGTGCAGCTGCAAATTACAGGGTTATATTAATGTGCTCATTCTAATACGTTATCATTTCTATAGTAACAGCTCATTCACAGAGACTTGTATGGTAGACGTTTCACATAAACAGATTTTTAAAATTATTGATATGGTAAAAATATTTTAAGGAGAAGTTTATTTAAAAACACATATGGAAGAAGTCACCAGTGTCAGCGCTTTGTAAACACAGGCCAGAGGTAAAGCTGTGACTTTATGACAAGTCTTAACTTCAAGAGAGAGAAAAAAGAGACGCTGGTGAGGGAAGGACTGTTTATAGCTGCTATAACGTAGAAGAATTAAAATCAGATAGTGAGTAGTGCATATTGTGTGATGTCCAGAAGTAAGGCCCTGAGTGAGGATCCAAGTTTTGACATTTTTAAAAATGTCACAACTGATTGTAACTGACACTTGTGATGTCATTATCTACAGATATGTTCACGAAAAGAATAATGCTAACGGTAAAGCTACAGCGCTACCTCAGATTTCATCATCATCATGCCTATGTTGTTTCTGTAAAACCGTCTACAAAAGGGTTAAAAACACCGACTGTGGCAAAGAGAAAGCTTCCAACAGACAAATCTCTCAGACGGTGACATCAATAAAAAACAAACAAGCACTCAATAGCTGTGTGTAATGTCAGACTGCACCGTAGACAAGCTTTTTATCCTCCCAGAACAAGAGCCACAAATCTCTCGACTTTCTCCGATTGGTGTGTTGACACAGCAAGATACCCACTCCACATATGAGAACGTCCGAGAACCAGAGAACCGATATTTACCTCGATGTGAAGTATCAACAAGTACAAGGTGTGTTTGTGTATCAGGTGTTCTTCTTTTAGAGGATGAAAAACACAACACACACCACACACACACATACACACACACACACACAGAGTCCATCAATTGAACTCGAGGAAGAAGACTTTTGTTGAAACTATCAGAATTTCCGCTCTCGCTCAAGAGGGATTAACATCTCGTAAGCGAGTGCTATCGCTGCGGCGAGCCAAAAGCAAACACACACACACAAAGAATTTCCATAGACACAGCTGCGTGGCTTCCTCGGCTCGGCCGCCATAGTCACGCAGGTCCAAAAAAAAAAAAAAACCCACAAGGCATCAATCCACATGGCTGATTGTCACGATACACCTGTATGGAACTTGTGATCTTCACCCAATCCTCATACACAAACACTCACACACACACACACACACACACCTCCCTAGGGCTCATAGGAGGCTTAAAAAAACAGGCCTCAACTGAACCCTCTGAAACTGAAAATTGCAGCCACACACACACACACACACACACTCACACACACACTCATATAAATACAGTGCAGTCAGGGCATTTTCTCAGCAGTAGGTCTGTATTTTTGCAGCGGACGGGCAGCACAAACAGCCCGAAGGCAACATGGAGATCAATTTAGGCTTGAAAAAAAAGTCTTTCATGCAATGATGGCTACTTATCCATTTATGTCGTGGCAGTCTGACGCTATTGATCTCCTCCAGAGCCGTCATTTCACAAACTACAAAACCTCCCTGCGCTCTTCAAACAGCTCCTCCTGGCCTGACACAAAAAAGACGAGCCGAATTTACCTGCCAGCTTTGTTGGTTTGCTGCATTTACGTAAATATAAAGTACACAAAAGAAGAAGCACCCTTTGTGTCACAAATGTCTTGTTTTGGGCTCCTTGTAGCACATGTGCTAATATTTCACACAAACCCACTGATCTGCTTCACACACATCATGTCAGTAACTATTTAGATTTTATCATTGATTTAGTAGCAACCAAGTATTTAAATATATGACAGAGAGAAGGAGATCGAGAGAAAGTATACTGCATATATGAATATATGATGTAAACAATATGGAATATTTTAAGCTTTTGACTAAAACCCAAACAGGCAAAAAAACATATAAATTGATACAAACTGTATCAGTCTAATATCAGGTTTGAAACCAATTAATACAGTAGCTATTAAAACAGGGAATGGTAAATCAAAGTGGTAAATATTAATGATGTCACTTTTTCTTTTCCGATACTGGTACTGAATCCTTGAGTATCAGCTGAAATCGATACCCAGCCAATATATATATATTTTTAAAAACTACTAAGCTTTACTGAAGCTACTTAAAAAATACAAGAAAAATTACACAATTAAAAACATGACTTAAAGAAAACCACAGCATTTACACAGAAATCACTTACATCACAACATTACAAATATAATAAAGTACAAAGTATAAATATAATAAAAATCACTCCTAACAAGAAAAAAAAATTCCTATTTTCTCTTACTTTTTTTTTTTTTTTTTTTGGTTTCAAAATCAACACATATAGGCAGAAAAAATACAGGCAGAAAACTAATAAATCAGGTTATTTTCTCACTCTACACATTGAGTATTTGCTGATTTATAAAGTTATACTGATCATTTCTGCTGTTAAGTACACAGAGGCATCATTAAATAGCTGAACACACAAACTAACACTTGCTAGAAGTTGCACACATTGCAACTGATTGTAACTGATAACTGATTTTAACATACAATCTCAATAAAACCTTTATAAAATAAACTCTAATATAAAATATTTACTTTCTTATTGTTTGTTTATATCACAAAGACTTGAATGCCATGTTTTCTTTCTGTGTTTAATCTATTTATCCCAAATTTAGGTCCAGAAATTAACGCAGTAAAATTAGTCAGAGTGTAATGAATACAAAAAAAGTGTGTATGAAGTTAGAGCCAGAACCTGACAACACAGGCGTGTGAGGTTTTCCCTCAGGCTGTGTTTGGTAGATGCACAGTGCCACCTGCTGATCAAACACAGAACTGCAGCACACAGTCGCTCCTAAGCTCACGTGACTAGTCTACAGATTGCGTTTATACATTGTTTGTTTAGTTAATTTGTAAAGATGATATAAAACTATGTCTGGGTCAAGAACATCTGAGAAAAAAAGCATTCTCCAAGGGCTCTTTAAGGTTTTTAAACAAATATAAATATTTTAGGAATCTGTTTAGGAAATTTAGGGTTCTTTGTTTGTCTCTCTGGTGAAAACTTTTCCCTAAGAGAGAGGGTTCCAAGCAGAACTCTTTTTGTAGGCTAAGAACCCTTAATTATCCAGTGAACCCTTAAAGAACCCTTGTACCAAGACAGCAGTAGGTTCTATTAAGAAAAATATAATGAGGAATTATTTGGAGATTATACCACACACTTAACCAGTAGGGTTCTTTAAGGGTTAATGGGAAAATAATTAAGCATTCTTAATAAGAAAAAATATATATATATATTTTTTTTTTTTAATAAATAAATAAACGAATAGGTTGTTACCTGCAAGTTTGTTTAAGGCCATAAATATAAAACGCAAAACAGGTCTTTCTGTCAAATTAAATTAATTTTTAAGGTTGAAATATTGGTTTCCAAAAAAGTCTGAATTTTATATTAAAAAGTGGCTCCTGTGAATTATAACTGTTAATAATAATGTTAATGAAAATGTTAAAAAAAAAAAATGTGGCCTATTAGCAAGCATTACTCATAAAAAACACTAAATGCAGACTTTCTGTGATTTTGATTTTAAAGCTTTTTACTGTTTTAATCATTCATTTTTTAAATTTATTTTATTTCAGCCACACTTGTTGTCCTTAAATGTGCAATATAATTAAAGCTAACTTGACTGTGTAATGAAATTTTAGATTATTACATAGTTAATATTTTAGTCTACCATTACTTTACCATTACTTTTTCTCCCTCTCTCTCTCTCTCTCTCTCTCTCTCTCTCACACACACACAGGGGTTATTTCCCTGGTTATATTTTATAACATAAATCTGTTATAAATTGGCGGTCATTACTCTCACACACATATGTTGGAAGGCTGTTAAAAGCACTTGTTTCTTCATTCATCTTTTCACAACTAACTGAGATCAATCCATTTTTATTTATTATTTCTCGCTCCAAGGCTCTCTTTTGGTTTCCGTGTTTTTCCCTTTGATTTCATAATTACATACAGTATTTTGCTAATATTGTTTGACTTTAATATAAACTGCCAGCGAGCGTTGCGTTGTCAGCACGTGTTGAAACTTGGCAGGATTTTAAAGTGCTTGATTCTCCACCCACATTTCTTGTGTTTGTGTGTTTGTGTTTTCACGTTCGTCTACTAGCAGAGTTTTTCTCTTTCTTTCTTTCTTCTTTTGCTTGTTTCCGTCTCTCAGGTGCAGCTCAGTATAACAGATGAATCCTTAGTTTAGCATTTGGATGAAGCTACAGCAAATATTCATCCCCCTTGAACTTTTCTATACTGTAGTGTGTTATAACCTGGAATTGAAATGGACTTAATTGGGATTTATGTCATGTACACAATCTACACAAAATAACCCAAAATAGGGGATTAGTCAGAGAAGCAACCAAGAACCCATGGGTAACATTCAACATGATGCCACCATCACCATGCTTCACTGTTGCACACATGGACTCGTAGTTCCATGAGTGTTTTTTTACACTGTAAATATGGATACTTCCCACATGATGTCCTAATGTTTCCAGTCCTTATTCAGTGGAAACATGGGCCACTTCTTAAAAAAGGTTCTCTGATTTCCTGAATTCATATCCTGTTAATTAAAACTCTGTGATAATTTACTATAAAGAAAAAAAGTGACAGTGGCAGTTGACAGCTGAGCCATGCAAAAAAGTAAAGCTTAATTTCATGCAAATCATGCAAAGAAATGTGGCGACTACCAATGGTAGTGAGAGACAGTAGTAAATTTCTTTTTTTGGTTCCACATATTTGCCATACTGCTACGGGTTTGATGTGTTTGCCATATCCAATCAGACAAATTTTACCACAAATAGACAGAAGAGCAAACGTTATTTTCAACTACAGATTTTTATTTTATTTTTTTAAATTTATTTATTTATTTATTTATTTATTTATTTTAACAGGAAATATATCGGAATTGTGGCCAAAATGGGCAAGACGCCTAAAAATTTAATGAGATTGCATCTAACTTTTGTTAAATGTGTTTTTTTTTGTTGTTGTTGTTCTGTAGCTAGCTACTAGTAACTAAGGCAATCAGCAGGAACTCGATATAGGAACGTCCAACAACCAACACAGAGTGACTTCGGTGAGGTAAGGCAGAAAAATTGATAGCATAGCAATGTGGAACCTAAGAAGACTTGAGTGTTCTTTTTTTAAAGAGTGTATTTTCGTAGCTCCAGTGCAGAACATAAAGAGGCACTACACTGTACACCACACTTGTCTCTGCTAATTGACTACATCTCAGTAATGGGAAAATTCTTTAAATTCTATTTTTAGATGAACTATCCCTTTATTCTGCCATAAGCAAAATCTGTTATTTTAATGTCCACTACATTGACTTAGCCTGCATTTTATGAAAACACTAATGTTTTGGCAGATTATTAAAACCCCTCGTTTTCTTTTCATATGGGAGTTGGACTGAGCTTGGTGCTTTTTGTAGGAAAACGTTTGATCTGCAGGAAGACAGAAGTCAGCGCTTTTGGGTTCCTGATGGGGGCAAGGTGTGGTTAGTACATTCGTGAGTTTTGCAATTTTGTATTGTCGGCTCCTGATAATGTACAAACTTCAAAACGGCCTTTGATGAAACCAAAGCATTCACCTGTTTTATTAAAATTTGCCTTAGAGCAAAAAAAAAAAAAGATGCTGATCACACAAACACTTAAAGGGAGGATATAAAGGGGCCAAAAATCTGATCTACTAATACACTACTATTTATCCAACACAACACAGACGTACCTCACTAATAATAATCAGAAATGAAGTGGGATATTTAGATTAGATAGATAGATAGATAGATAGATAGATAGATAGATATTCTGACAGACAGAGATAGTGCTGAATGGAATTGTGTTGTCTGGATTTGTCATTGAGTTACACTTTTTCATCCACATCACTCACAATTTCATTGGAATACACACACACACGCACACACACGCACACCCCCCCACATCTCTCTGCTTTAAATGTTCACCAATTATCTGAACTTTCTACAAACTCAAAGCTTTATCGATTCACGCATCTTCAGAGAGCACAGAACATCTGAGCCTTTCATGTCGCCATGCTGAATAAACTCTCCAGCTTTATTGTTGTCTCGGCTTGTTTTCTAGCCTGGCCTCGAGCCAGAGAGATGGAGAGCAGTGTGTGTGTGTTACATTTCTTGGAGTGGCTAATATCTTTCTCAGATTGCAGCATCGTTGGAGGCCGCTCTCTCTGTCTCTCTCTCTCTCTCTCTCTCTGCAGGTGTGTTCAGACACACTCCAAGCGATTCCTCTCTGCCACCTAAGCAGAAAAAATAACAAAAATTCTGTGGATTAAGGTGCATGCAGGTACTAACAGCCCCTGGAAGTCATTTGGCAGGACGTTTCATGCTCTTTCCAGATGATTTCAGGACGTGTTTCGGCAAAACAGCAAAGAAACATTACGCAACTTGCTTTACCATTTTAAGGACTAGATTTAGATTCCTAATGAACGAGTCAGAGGCAACACCAGCAAGGAAAGATGACATGAGGAAGAAACTTTGAGAGGAAGGAGCAGCTCTTAGCTACAAATCTACAGTAAAACACATTTCACCTGTGTCTTGGTGACAGACAAACATACAGAAAGACAGTCAGATACATAGACAGTCAACCAGATAGATAAATAGATAGATGGACAGACTTATTTTCACTAAAGATTGACAAATTGGCACCCTTGCCTGTGTGTGTAGCCACTTAGTAAAAGTCTCGTGCTCAATAATCCACTGAAGAAATGCCTCATGCATTTTAACATCAAATCAGAGATGCATGTATTTGTTTCAAAATCATTTATTTAAATTCTGAGTATTTTATTACTTGTGCCTTTCAGTAGTCACCCTGGGTTCGGATTTGTCGCTGAGCTGCAGTGAGCCACACTGTTTGAGAAGCAGTTTTATTGTTATTGATCGCTTGGTTCCAGTTTTGCTCTCTTGGACTCCCAGCCACAGATGGCTTTGGCACCATCAGAATTTTAACTTGCAATCTCCAAATGATCACCTGCATAGGATTAGCAAACAGCTAAGCAAAAACATTGAGTTTACCTGCAGAGTTCAGTTGCATTTGACCACAACATTTGTCTGTTTTGTCTCTGAAATATCCTTGTCTTTGACAGCAGCATTTATGTATTGTAATGCATAAATCTTCTCTGTAGCATCTTCCTTCTTAATGTCTTAAACACAACAAACACACTCTGAAGATGTTTCCTTTCATTTCACCAAGCGTATTTAATGCTAAACTGAGATAGTTATCCTCTCTGACATTTTAGAGCATGCGCTGGACATGTGTGATTTACTGCTGTGAACTTGTTCACATTTATTGCCGAGGCTCAGGTTTGATTTTGGACAAATTGTCATTGACACCTAGAGTTCAGCTCCAGGTCTGACAATAATATTGGCAACCACACCTGGACTCCTCAAGGAAAGACATGCACACACAAACACACACACACACACACACCTGTTCTTACACACCTGAGAGACCATCGGCTTGTTCTGAGCCAAGCGAGAATTTAGTGAACTTCAAAGACTCTGAGAATGAAATGCTAATGATGGCGCTCCCCTCCCTGCAGACACATACCCTTATCCAAACAGAAGGTTTAAGTATTCGATAATTATATTAGCTAAAGTAAGTGTGTATGTTAACCTTTTCCACAGAAATTCTGTTGGTATTCAGTATGGCAGTCTATATAAAGTAAAAAAAAAAATGCAGGCCCAGGTGTGATATGATTTTGGATTTCATAATTATAAAACATCATTGTGTAATGGCTAGAACTTCTATGAAATGCCGTATATTTTTCCTAAAAAAATTTATCTAATGCTACACCACAGCCCTGCTGAATTTTGGATTCTGATTGGTCAGGTTTATGTTAACATACTTGTTCTAATACGGTACTGTTTCTATAGTACCACAGATGCTCCACATAAATGTATAAAAAAATCACTGATATGGTGAAGTTTTCTGTAAGGGGTCATTTATTTAACATTTATGGAAGGAGTCTCCAGTGTCAGCGTTTTGTAAAAGTCAGAGGTAACTTTAAGTTTTCTGACATCTTCGGACAGATGAATTTTTGCCCATTTTTTAGTCTTAACTACAAGAGAGAGAAAAAGTGAGGCTGCTATATTATAGCTGCTATAACCTAAATGAGGAAAGGAAATAACTTGTTTTACAGATATTCCACAACATTAAATGTAAAAATAACTGGCTAGAAAGTGTGATATGTCTTTCTTTAAAATATAGAAAGCTATAATTGTTGCTGTGGTATAAGAGGCATAAAACATTTGGGGAGGTGCTGTTATAGAAAAATAATCCATTTTGGTGTAGTAACAGTAACTCCACTTCATCACACCACCCTGTAACTCTGTATTTGACTCAGGTCATTTAAGTTTGTTTAGTTAATTGACTCATTCATGTTCATTCACAGATTCATTTAGTTGTCTGTTTTCACAATTGAGCAGTGTACAAAGTACAAATCTTCAGCTCTGACTGAAGAAGCTCAGATGGGACTCAATGGATTCACTGAATGCAAGAGTGAATCTCAATCATGAAAGGATTCACTGAATCAATGACTTCAGGATCTTTAAAAAAAAGTATGACTGATAAATATATAATGTACATCAGGGTTATTTGATGATTTTCTGATGCTAGGAAAATAGCAAAGCAGAAAGTAAAGAATGACCCCATGCAAGCCCGATACTGCTTCGTTCACTTTAGTGACTAATTTTTATAAATGTAGCATATCTATTTTAAAGCAGCACTTTCACACTCAGCAGGCTAACAGCTCATAGCTTCAGTCCATTATCTGAAAATTTGCACGACTTCCTCACTGGTGGCATGGCTGCTTTAAATCCCTCCAGACGATTGGTATGAACCCATCAGCAGTGTCTGAGGACGAACACACACTCCGTCATTAAAAGCTATGAGTGTTTGTGTATGTGTGGGTTAGGCTCAAGCTTCAACAAGCCCTGGTGGAAATGAAGCATCAAATCCCTGCTAAATTCCTCTAATAGTCGCGCAGCAGCAGCAGCTTGCTCTCGTCTGCGTTTTTAAACTCTCTAATTACATTCTCTCTGCTTCTAGTTATGCCTACAGGCTCTTGATGAGAGAAAGAGCTCAAGAGGTCTACAGACTGCCACCATTAGGCTGTGTGTCTGTTATTCTGAGATGCGTAAAGTTATTACCTGAGATAACAAAATGCATGGAATTTTACATATTTCATGCTTATAGCTCATGGAAACCTGCCAAAGTTACAGATTCTAAACTTTCAATTGATTAAAACTTTACAGTGTGACTAAAACAGTAGTCAAAAATAAAATAGTTAAATAGGCAAATAATAATGAAATAATAGCAGTGAAAGAAACAAAATAATAACAATAAAAATATTTAACAATGGTGTGTATATATAGAATAAAAATACAATAATTACAATAATATAAAAGTAATGTAAAGGTAATGTGCAAGTAAAAGTAAGACAAAAAATAAAAGCTAGTTAAAAATGAAAAAATATTTTTAAAAATATCTCAGGAATTTGAAGGAATTAAAAGGGTTAAAAAAGATAAAAGAGGATCAAGCACAAAGCCCAAATACAAGTTAAGATATTTAAGATATTTATTACTACATCACTGGAAACGTCTTAGAAGTCATAATGCTAAAAACACAATTCTCTTTGGTTAAGGTTATATGAACTAAAAAAAAGAAATGAAACATAAAAATGTTAAAAGGGCACTACTATCAATTGTCATGTTACTAAAATTTCAATTTATTTTTTATTTCTATTGTACATTATATATAAAATGGACATATTAGAAGCATTAACCTGATGTTCATTAGACAACAAGGTCTCAATCTAAGAGAAAATATATTCACTGGACATGTAGCAGAATATGAAAACATTGTTCTGATGGAACAGATAATGTGTTCTCAATCAACACAATACTTTAAAATAAACATTAACATGAACGCTGTGTGGTGCATATACAGTGTTCATTCATTCATCCTTAGTAACTGTCTGGTCAGGGCTATGCTGGTTTAATTTAGGGTACTAGTTTGGAAACAAACAAAAATAGTTTAGTACAAACAAAAATAACCATGTGGGCAGGATTATAAAAATAATCCCATCCACATCTGGAGTAGAGACCAATTATAAAGTCAAGTGATGTAGCGGAGGTTAAGGAACAGTCAGAGCCAGAATTCACACACCATGCTGACATTGTTGACATTTCTGCATCTGGGGGTTTACACTGTTTTCCAAAAGAAAGAAAGAACAAACCCTTTAGGTTTAGGCCACACCCACTTTGGGTTTAAATCCAAATGCAAATACAGATATTTTCATTGCAATACACCACTAATTTATAGTATACAGTATATACACATATAATAAAAATTGTAGTATAGTTCACAAAGGCCCTGTTCACACCTGGTATTAACATCCATCTTGAGTGATCTCATCACAGTTGGACAGCCAAGGCACATAGCCATTCACACCCGGCAGCATGAATGCTTCTCCTGTGACCTCTTGCATTCAGATTTCATACATAATTTCCACTCAAGGAAACCAAGCCAAAATATCCTGCGCATCCTATTTTATGTACATGTACAGGCTGTTTCAAAAGCTTCGCTCACGTAGTCTGCTAACAAAACTTAAGATCAGAACAGAAGATCAGACAACAAAAGGTTTTGTTTCTGCTGTTTTAGCCACAAGTCCCTGCACACTAGAAGCAGAGAGTTGTTACCAGTGGATAGTGGACAGTTATCATCAGTTCAGCATTATTTCCAAACAGTCTTGCAATGATTACTCGGTTTCCTGGAAATTTTTTAGGGCAATGATGGAGTTGATCAGGTGGTCTTTCGTTGCTGTCAGGGAGGCATTGAGGCACATTCGCGTTCACACCAAACGTGATGTGGTCATATGCGTCCCAAACCACCTCCGAATGTAGTCTGCGTGACGCGATCACAAGGTGCCTGTGAGACACGTTTGACCCCGTTCACACCTGTGCTTAGCGCTGTCCACTTACAATGGAATCATCCAGAAAGCATGTTATTCCAGGTGTGAACTGGGCCAAAGTTTCAAGAAGAACGAAGCCATGCCAGGAAAGAAGCATAGAACCTTAAGACCGAAAATTTATTAATACATTATTGTGATCAGTCCATGCTTACCATGCAAGCAAAAGCAAGCTTTGTGGTGATCAAACACTAGCTAGCAAACTCAACAATAACTTGAAGAAATGTACACAGTTCCTGATGCAAAGGAAAGTGCTGGTAAAACACACACAGATCAGTACTACTGTACATGGCTGATTTATCTTTAGGTTACATTATGAACCAGCTAGTTTCTCAGTACTGAAACAGCAACCGGTTACAAACTACTGATTGTAAAGATGTGCAAAGCAAAATGGTTTTCCTTTCACTGTGAAGGCTAACAGCTAAATGAATAGAGTATGCTAACATTAAGCTGATGTTCACATGCTAACCTCCAACTACTCTGAAATTTCCTGCAGGTGATTATTTTGCTCCTCTTCTTCTTTATATTCTGTGTCAGACTCAAGGTTTGTATTATGCAACTAATGAATATTAAAAAGCACTAATTGTCTGCTTATGAATTTTAGTGACTAGTGTATATATGCATAATATACATTACAAGAATGATGTTCAGCATAGAAAAAAAACACTTCAAACACATACTAAACACATGAAATTATCAAAGTACTTTTAATGTATATTTATACTTGTTCAGGACTTAAATATTGAATTCTCAGAATATTAATAAACTTAAATATAAATAAAAAAATGAATTTGAAAAAAAAATCCCTCTTTATGTAATAAAGTGTCTTACATAGGCATGTATGCACACAGACAGATACCACACAGTCTGGAACTTCATGGTTCATTGGCAAATGCCTGACACACACACATACACAGTGTAAAAAGAGCCAATCTGCATTAATACACTCAATATTGATACAAGACAGACAATAAATTTTATATTCCAAACCCTCCCCCCACACCCCCACTAAACACTCACACACATACAGTTTGATTTGTACGACATGAGTTGCTGTGTTACTATCCAAAAATGTGTCACTCCCTGAGAACACACACATCACATTACAATTCAGTGCCAATGTGAGTTCTAAGAACACACACACACCATTCGGTCATCCATAGAGAAGCACACAGCTGTATGAGAAGCTGCTGTGGGTCAGTGGCTGTGAGAGATGCAGTGAGGGAGGCAGGATTAACTCCTGAAGAAACTCAACCACACACACACACACTTCCAGCAAGCCAAGCAAGACCAACAGGAACCAGACTAAGTGGGCAATTACAAGTGTATTCCATTAAATGGGATTAAGGAGCAGTGAACAGAAAGCAGACCTGTACGGTCGAGCTGGACAACGTTCAGAGATGATCCGCATACCCCCCCATCCCCCCCGGCCAAACACACACACACACACACACACACACCGAGCACTAAAGTTTCTGTTCTATATCGACTGAGAAAGACACCATAAAACATGCCTCAAGAGTCGTCTTTGTCACTTGTTAATGGAACATTTACAGTTCTCATAGATTAAAAGATTTCTAAAGATGGCACTCATGGTCATGTAGAAAACATCAAAATTATGGACTTATAATTTTGTTATAATTCACATTCACCACTTGGTCGGTAATCACTGCATGGAACACGAACCTCATTCATGATATGACCTGAGTAATGGCTAAGTGACTTTGGACTTGACCTGCATATGAGGGTGATGAAACTACTTGTTTCTGGTGAAAAAGTTAATTTTAATTAAAAACTATTTACTTTTAAAAATTGAAATAAATTTGTACATTGGCATTAACTTCATTATTTACATTTGTTAGAAGCAAGAAGAAAGAAGAAGAAGTAAATAATCATAATATGATTTGTTGCTTGGAGGGCATGGTGGCATAGTAGTTAGCACATTTACCTCACACCTCCAGGTGGGGGTTCGATTCCCACCTCCGCCCTCTGTACAGAGAATTTGAATGTTCTCCCCATGCTTCAGGGGATTCCTCTGGGTACTCTGATTTCCTCCTCAGTCCAAAGACATGCGTTGTAGGCTGAGTGGCATCTCTAAATTGTCTGTAGTGTGTGAATGGTCATGCGAGTGTGTGCGATTTTGCCCTGCAATGAGTTGGCACCCTGTCCAGGTTGTCGCCTGCCTTGTGCCCTGAGTCCCCTGGGATAGGCTCCAGGCTCCCTGCAACCCTGTGTAGGATAAGTGGTACAGAGGATGGATGGATTTGTGGATTGTGTACTCTAAAATAAAACATTCAGTGCACTGACTCAGATCTAATAACTGATCAATGGGGTGTTTCTCTGTATCTGCTGCATTTTGTGTTATTTAGATTTTACAGATTCATTTTTGGGGTGACTTTGTGACTCCATCACTGTCCTCCAGGTAGCGCTGTTGTCATACTAAAGGACTGAGATGAGCAGTTAAGAAGCTATTTTGATGTTTCACCTGACAGGCTGAGGCAAAAGTCTTCAGACTTGCTATTTATTGGGATCCATGTTTTTCTTAAGTTTTCTTTCTTTTTTTGACCCAATTTCACCTCAGACATAAAGTTCAGCTCAGAAAATCCTTCAGCCAATTTGTTAACGTGTTCAGGGTCTTTGTCTGATTTATTTAATTTCTTCTCTGAAAGGAGCTCAGCGCAGTTTTCCACTTAAAGTACTTGGAGGAATAATTTTGTATTAATAATAACTCATAAGAGCTCCTCAAGGTCATCAGAGGACCTTCAGAGAGCCTGCTCTCCAGACAGAAGGGGGAAAAAAAAAAAGAGTGCTGATGGCTGTTGTTGAGAAATAAAAGGATACGTAGCTACCATGTAAACCACACACACATCAAAGGAAAAAATGCTGCAAACAAACAAATTAATAACTATTCAAGGTTGCTTTACAATAAAAAAATTAAATTAAAGCACACAAAAACAAAAATAATAAAACATACAAAATGGGTTACAATATTACATTTTTTTTAAAGAACTTGGTTCAACATGTTTTGTTCATGTTTTTCTAATTTTAAAGAAACCAACAGTTTTTTGGTGAACAGAATTTTTGGATTGCTTCAGATTTAAGGAATCTTTCCGATTTAAGGAAGACCGCTGTCTTAGGAATCCTGCTTACATAAACAGCCTCCTGACTGAAACACCATAAACTCCATGCTAACAAAAATACCAGAGCACCTGATGATACTTGGTTATAATCTGACTGAAGATTCTAGCAAGAATTTCATTTAGGAATTGGATTGACATCAGCTAAAATGTCATCCACTAATAATGAATTAGCACTAATAGACAGGAAATGCTATTCGGCTAAACTAACACTTTCAAATGGTGTAACTCTTGAAGATCCTTATGGCTTATCCTTATTGACCAACAAGTCGAGTCCTTCTTGTTACAAATCTGTATGACTGAAATACCTTTAAAATATTTTTTAAACAGGAAGGAAGCTATTTAAGAAAAACTACTGCAGACATTTGACCTTGCTGTGACCTTGACCATGTTTGGATCCATTCCAAAATTTAATCAGTTCATCTGCTGGTTACAATGATAATTCCACCAAAAATTCAACCACTCATTCTTGCATTAAAGAGAATCTCGGAAAAACACAGACAGAAAATCAGAAAACATAATGCCTCCACCACCTAGTGACAGAAGTATAAAAAAAAAAAAAAAAAAATTTCCTTATGGGGACCAGCCAAATATTCTGAAAGTTTCAATCAATCAATGTATTCATATCCTTGTGGGGACATTTGGTCCTCACCAAGGTATATAAACATGCCCACACACACTTTGATCCAACACCAAGGAACTCCAAGACTAATTTCCCAATACCAATATATTAAAAACACGTCTTGTGTGCAAAAAGGAGAAATTTGCAGAACAACTTGATACATACAATCACTCTCTTGATCATTTCTGCATGTCTGTATGTGTTTGTTACATTCTTTTTGATAGTAATTAACAAACACTACCAATATTCTTATATTAATATTAGTTGTTAAAAAGAAATATCAGGATCAAAGTATAATTATTGTCAATACTGCATTAGAAATTACTTATTCTAAATTTAAAAACTACTATATTTTCACAGTTAATATCAAAATATCTCTTATAAAAAGACAAGTGTATGTTAAAGATTAGTTTAATATTGTGTAAGTACTATATTATCATCTTTCTGTAAACAGACTTTCAGGTTGTGCTGTTGTGTTGAACTGCCCTCTACTGGATAATTAATTCATTTCTTGTAAAAGTTTTTTTTTTAAATCTCTTTCCTCACCCTTCAATCCTGGTAAAGGTTCAATAATCTCAGTAACCAGAAGGTTGTAATTTCATATCCCAGTCCTACCAGAGAACAAAAACCTTAGGCAAAATTCCTTTCAACATTAAGATCAATGTTAAGACTTAGACTGGACTTCTCCTCAAATCTAATGTATGTTGGAATAAAACTAAATGAATAAAAGGTCACACAAATATTTTATTTGTCTCTGATATTCTCAGAGTGAAATGAATGTAAATGTAATACGCACTGATACTACCTCAAGCTTCAAGAACTTGTGGGGGGGGGTTGTAAAATCATCTGCTTTATAAAAATCAGGAGTGCACACAGAAAAGTGACAATACACGAAGCTAATCTTTATTTACTGTAAACATCTGTACATGTTACAGTAGGTCTAGAAGAAAATGTGATAAAAATTACTTATTTGTTGTCACTTATAAATAATAAAATCCCAAACACTAAACAGACACCATTTCCTCTTAATCAACATACTGTATAGTGTTAAGTTTGTTTCTTTATTTTTGCATGAAAGCTACAAAGCTAATGCTGCTAACAGTGAACAATGAAGCTTATAGCCACCAGTTTAGCATGGTGCATCTCTAAATTCTGGCTGCACAATTAAAAGTGAGTATTTAATTATATCTGATTTAATCTGTTATAAAACTATTATTAGCGCACAGTCTTTTATATGTTATAAACAGTTTAAAAATTATACAAGATTACAATTAAGACAAATTACTCTTGCTTTAACCCTCAGTTTATTAGGAGATGCTTGGATATATTGGTTTACATGTTGTACAGACATTCCTAAAACATTAATCAGACTGACGGAGAAACAAAAAGCATCAGTGAAGTCGACAGATATACATCTAATTATTGGCTAAACTACAATCAGTACATTTCCTTACCAGATTACATTCTGCACAATTTATAGCCCTCTTCTGAGAAAGAATGACAACAAACTGCATGAATGTACTGAAATGTACTGACTGTAGTTTTAAACTCACTTTAGAAGAACCACTTTACTAAAGTTTGTAACTACAAAGTTTTTTTTGTCAAGGAAGCATTTCATTTCAGAAAACAAAAAATAACACATAAAGAAGTGATAATTGCTACATTAACACATGGTACCATCATGTTTGTTTATTACAAGGCATCATCGGTGTATCCAGACCTGCCAACCTCGAAGAGGAATAATGCTTAGTCCCGTATATTTTCAAAATCATACATTTACGAATCACTTGTTTAAAGTCCATCCAAGACAATGTTTCCACATGGCCAACATTTTGATCTGCTGATCTGCTGCTTGAACATGTCTCTGCTAACCGGTGCAGTAGAACAAACAGCGTTTTTAAACACTTTCTAATTACCGTTATCATTAAAATTAATTTTTTTTTTATTAAAGTTAGATTTTGTTGTAAAGTTAGATTAGTTAGACTTTGTTGTAGGACTATTTTAGTTTTTTCCTGTCAAAATTGTCAGCCTTTTTTCTCTTTCGTCCAAATCACTTTCATTTAATATGTTCCTCTATTATATTTAATATATAACAAATATATTTAACTGTTGTTACGTGTCTACGTGTCTAATGTTAGCTAAGTGGAAGACACACTGAATTTATTTCAAGTTAACGAACACAAAACATTCTCCATTTACCGTGACAGAAAGTGAGGATGGCACATCAGTGCATCTTCCATGTGGGAAAACTGAGACAATTTTTTTGGGGGTGGGGGGCAGGGTTGAGAGAAGGCTATTTTTGTGTATTTTTTAGCAATAACTTGTATCAGCATATTCCTGTGCAAGAACTCCTACACAGAATGTGTAAAGATTGGCAGGTCTGGGTTATCTCATGTTTATCACTCCATCTCTATTTTTTTCCTTCAAGGCGAGAAGCTACTGCGACAACACAGAAAATAGCATTTCATTCATTTCTTCTGCTTTCTTTCTTTCTCAAATTCAGCAATCTGATTAAAGATATCCAGTAAACTGTTGGGTAAATTCTTTTTCTGGTTTCCCTCCGAGGCTTTGCTCACATCACTGCTGCTTAATCTACGATCGTTCCCATCATTCCCTTCCCTGACCTCTGACTTCCCATGGCTTCCAGATTTATAAGAGTCTGATCTGCGAGAGTCAGATGAGTGAGAATTGCGTGATTCGGACGTGCGAGAGCTGGATTTGCGCGAGTCGAAATCACGCGAGTCAGATTTGCGCGAGGTCTCTGAATAGGCCGAGGAGGAGGAATCCTTCCTACAGGAAGTGATGCGTGAGCTTCTACAACTTTCCGGCAGAGTGCTGTGTTCATCTTCAGATCTTCTGCGATCTCTGTATGTGTCTTTGTCCCGGCCATTTAAACCACTGAGGCACGCATGTTGACCTTTGACCTTCCTGTCCTCAGTCTCAGGGCTCCGGGTGAAGGGGTCATCTTCAAACCTACCTTCTCTGCTTTTTTCATGAGACAGTCTTCGGTGTTCAGCTCTGTTCTCTCCATCGAGCAGTTTAATGAGGGTTTGTTTCTCATTAATGAAGGACGCTGAGGTGTTAGCAGGAACAGGGTAGTGCTCCTCCTCCTCCTCATCACCACGTGATGAAACCCTTTGCTTGTGTTTTTTACCACTGTGTGAGGAGCGTCTGCGTTTGTGCTTTCGCTTTTTGGGTTTTTTGCGACTGGACGAGTCGTCGCTGGAGGAATCAGAGCTCGAGGACGTCTCTGACGTGGAGTCATACCTCTTCCTTTTCTTTTTCATCCTGGATGAAAGTCAATTTTATGGACTACTTAATTCCTTAACTCTTCTTTAAAAAGTGTGTGATCAAAAGTAATTTTTTAAATTCCCCTTGAACATGTCATTAAGCTATTACACAATAATAATGCTTCATTAGAAATGGTTTAATATGTGTTTCCTTTTAATAAAAAAGGCCTTAGAACAACTGTACACCTTTACTTTCATTATAAATACCAAGAACCATGACCTTAGACAGAAATTTGACCGAAACAACCTAAGCTAAATAATCAGAATCAGTATCCAAGAGGAGTTTAAATATTTAAACATCATGCCGTAGCGTTCAGGGGGAGTTTAAACACTACAGACACAGTAATCATAACCATGGTCAGATACCTGTGGGAAAAATAGGAATAAAAACAAAAATGCAGAGCCAGGCTCCAGTTTGTGTGTGTGTATGTGTGTCAGTCATTACCTTTTTTCTTCTTTTAAGATCTTACGTAATTTTTCTGCGCTCGTCTCCGTAGTTGGTTGCTTTTCCTTCTCCTTTGCAGCCTCTTCGGCTTTCAGTTTAAGAGTTTTCTTTAAAGCGGTCAATTGGCACAGTGGAAATGCAAAACCACATACAAGTGATAAACCAGGCATGCAGGGAAATGCAGTAATGTTTTTTTTTAAACAAGATGGCCATGAACATCCATTCCAGCAGATCATCGACATTCCAAGCATCAGGACACGGCAGGACATCAAGAATGTGAGACAGCATTGTACAATTTAAGAATAGACATAAGACAAAGATACAGTTACCAGCCAGCGCAAGCAGCAGAATACAAACCGGTGTTGTTTCAGTCCAAACAGGGTTTTCCAGAGATGCCGTTTGTGCCGAACCGGTGTGATTAGGATTGTGCATCCAACAGCAATCAGGGTTAAACATCCCAGATCAAAGACACACATACATAACAAAAATATTTAATCAGTGTAACAAGACAAGACAAATTTCTAATTTCTTAATTTTTTATAACTTTCCAACAAATTTCATAAAACTTGTAAAAAAAAAAAAAAAAAACAACTTTTCATCAAACAGTTTTGTACTGTTGCACCACTCTGAGCCTCAGAGTCTCTATAACCTGCATTATAAATATTACATTTACTGTAAATCTGCAAATCTCCACTGTAAAGCTGTACATCTGCACTATAAAGCTGTAATGTAAACCTACACTGTAAATCTGCACTGTAATGTTGTAAATCTACACTGTTTTTTTCAAAACAATCTGTTCCATCACCGTTACCACATCAGAAAACAAAGCTGGAAACACAATACTATGTCTACCGCCTATGCTGAAAAAGCACCGCTTATGAAAGACAAACACCTGACAAATAGGAGGAGTATTATTCTTACAGGTGATGCAAGTGGAGATGTTCCAGCTCACCTGGATGTGCATCTGTAGCTTCCTCAGTGCTTCCTTCGCTTCATGAAATGTGTCGTCTAAAGCTATAGCTTTCTTATAAAGCCCTTCTGCTGTAATCAGCTTCTCCTCTTCCTCCAGCCTGATGAGGAGAGACCAGACATTAATTGCATATTTAAATAATTATTTCTTATTAGAATAAGATCCCCAGACTTCCTAAAACTATCAATTAGCATGCACAAAACATATAAACTATTTTTTTTGTACATTGGCAATTTGAACAACCAGTGGAAAGTTTAAATCTCAAAATAAAAAATCCATTTCACTTGCTTTACATCTCAGCACTGTCTTATATATTTCTGTTTTATTTATTTTTATTTTCCACATCTTTTTTCCTGAAGAAAGTCTTAGTAGTGTGTAGACGTACTGGCCACCTCGTTCCACCAGTGTTTGGCACAGATATTTCTTAGCGTTCCTGTGTGTTGGGCAGCTTTCCAAAGCCAGCTCAAAGTCACTGATAGCTTTCATCAAGCTGCCTTTAGTGGCATATCTGCAAAAAGAATGCATTTGGGATAAAGGTATTGGAAGAGAAATGAAAAATTTAATTGTGAATTGTTTTAGATTTCAGTTGGAGTAGCTTACAGAGCGCCACGTGCTACGAGTGCCTCGACATTATTGGTGTCGATCTCTAAAGCCTTGTTGTACTCATTCATCGCTTCTACATGGCGGCCTGATTTGAAATGATTCACACCAGCTTTCACACTGCAAAAGATTCACAAAGGAAATGAGTTACCACATCAGTGTTATTATTTATAAGATAAAAATGTTAGACAAAGACATGGCTAAGGTGCATATCATGCATACCATTTCAATGCCCAGGAAGCAGACTGCTTCTTCCGAATTGCACTTGCAAAATCATCTTCCATGAAACGTTTACTATAAAACAAATAAACATCAACTATATACTTTATACTCCACATATAATTATCATATCTAAATTTGTATTTACAAGACAAAAAAAGCACTGTATACCTCTGTAATCCTCTCATTAGGGAGTGAGATTGTGTGTCGCTGATTCCCAGCTTGCCGAGCAAATAGTCCACGTTGGACGGGTTAGAGAAGCCGAGTGAACTCTGGAGTAACATCTCGTATGACTCTCTGCTGTCTGTGGTCACCTGTTCACCACGACTGAATAGCGGAAAAAAAAAAATAAACCACCACTCAGAGATAATGCTGGGCTGAGAAACCTCCACAACCCATCTTATTGGTCAGTAGACTACCCTTTTCTACGGTGTCCAGGGTAGTGGGGTGCCAATACTTTTGTACTGCTCAACAGATGGAGTTACAGTGTGTAACTGTGAACCTACAAATACTGTAGCATTTGTCCCATTGGACAGTGTACTTTCGGCCCAGTAACTTAACTGTAATCCTGCATTTTGTCAGGCACTGAGGACATATGCGCGGAGCTAGAGCTAATACAGATCACTGATTGGCTAAACAAATTAGTCACAAAATCTTCCTGATAATCTGTACAGCCTTTCTATCGTTTTCTCTGTCTATGTCTCTTTTCTCACTATTTATTTTAGGGACTTCAGGAGGAAACATAATTCTATCATACTATTTAATGGTTCATTTTTTTTAATTTACTCACAGTTGCTCTCTGACTGCTATTTGATATTGAGCTTGGTTTTATTATTTTTTTGTTGGTGATCTACATCAAGTTTGGGCTAAATCCCAAATACTAGACAGGGAAAAAATGGATAAGAAAGCAAACAAACAAACAAAAATTAAAAAAGAAATTGATTTAAACTTTCATTGCTATGACTAAAGTATTGGCATCCTCAGTTCAATAAGAGGACATAGAGCACACACAGTTCATCTTACGTGTAGTGAAGAGGTAAATCTTCTTTGCTTATTACACCCAATTTGGTTCGCTCCATGTTCAAGGCCAGAGAGGTGGAATAAAGTGAGATCGTCAGCTTCTCGTGATAGCGGTCGATGTCCTTCACACCAGCTAAACAAAATTAGATAATACACGTAAAATGCATTAGTCATGTTAAAATGTGAGTTTTAAAATCTTAAATAAAAGGGTAACTCTATTTAATTTGTCATGTCATATACTGAAGTGAAAATGTAGTAATAGATTATAAGGATTACACTGAACATTTACATTTATTAAAATTAAGGTGTTTGAATCATGCCAAAAAAAAAACCAAGAATTGTATTTATACAATGTGTAACATACAAAGAATTTCTAAGCTATATATAGTAACATATAAAATTTAGTAGGAACACACAAAAATGTCTTAAAAGGCATGACATCTTTACAAAAGAATTGTAATTTTATTATTATAAATATTATAAAATTTTAAATATTTCTAAAAATAATATAATGTTCAGTACTGTGCAAAAGTCTTAAGCATCCTATTTTTTTAGGACGAATTTTGTTATAGATAATTATTTTATGAATTCTGCATTATTGAGTCAGTACAAAAAACATTTTAGATGTCCAAACATTACTTTTCCAAAAAAAAAAATAATAATAATTTTACAGAAACATTTTTATGTCAGACTCACTGAAACTGGACAGTTGAAGACTGGAGAAAGACCAGGTGATTTTTTTTTTTCTTATCTTCAACTGTCTAGTTTGGGTGAGTCTGTGCCCATGATAGCCTCAGATTCCTGTTCTTGGCTGACAGGAGTGGAATCTGATGTGGTCTTTTGCTCTTGTAGCACATCCACCTCAAGGCTCGATGTTCTGTGCATGCTGAGATGCGTTTCTGCTCACCACGGTTGTAACGAGTTATTATTTGGCTTACTTTATCCTTCCTTGCAGCTCAAACCAGTCTGGCGATTTTCCTCTGACCTCTCTTATCAACAAGGCATTTCCACCCACAGAACTGTCACTCATTTTTTTTTGTTTTTCACACCATACTTTGGAAACACTAGAGACTGTTGTGTGTGAAATTCCCAGGAGATCAGCAGGTTCTGAAATACTCACACCAGCCCATCTGGTACCAACAACCACGCCTCAATCAAAGTCACAGAGATCACACTTTTTCCCCATTCTGATGTTTGATGTGAACATTAATTGAAACTCTTGACCTGTATCTGCATGATTTTATGCACTGCCCTGCTGGCACATGGTTGGCTGATTAGATAACTGCATAAATGAGCAAATGGCTTGCTGGGCCTGATAGCTCCAGATCACAACGACCAACACGCATTATACATTATACAATTACACAACCACGTTAGAACCATTAAAAAGCTCTCTTCAGTAGTTTTCAAACGACACCAGCCCCACACTGCTGCAATCCCGACTTTGGAGTTTCATTTCCAGTTAAAATGACACCTCAGGCACTACTACATTATCTTTCAACCAACCATTTTCCCTGGGTCAGAGTTTATTTATTCAATCAATTTTGGGGAGAATTCATAAATTTATTTATTTTTAAGATATGGTGAACCTGTTGTATATTTTGTTTAAAATATTAAACCTCTGTTCATAGCAATTTTTTCATTCAGTTAGTTTTATGCACACAGAAATGCACATTGTGTTGAATTGTTTATGGTTCAGAAATAAAAAAGGAGTCTTTTCAGTCATAATTTTTCTTCATTAAAATTGCGTTAAAAAATTTCTGAGATTCAAACTGAATTGAATCATGAAACCAGTGAATCATGAATGGAATCAAATTGTGGATGGAGTACATCGTTACACCACTAAATGTACCTCTAATCAAATCCCCAATCTGGAAATAAGACAAAGGATCATCGTGATTTCCAGTTGATGGGACATCTCTGATTGGACACAGACCCTGTGAAAGAGAACACAAAAAAAGGCTCTCTGTTAAAGGACGATGTGAAATCCCATATAACAGCGCAGTGTAAGTGTGAGTGTTCAGTTGTGGTGCGAGGTGTAAATGTTTAAAGTACCGTGATCTCCAGATCTTCGACGTCCCTCTCCATTCCCCCAGCAGTGCAGAGAAGATTAACAAAGAACCCGAAATCTCGGATTGATGTAATTCTGCCGATGACTACATCGCCTCGCTCCACGTCTCTGTAGAAAAGCTCTCTCCTCTCGTTATAAGAAACGTCCATGAACTGCTCCAAAGGAGGCATGATAGCGTATGGCTCTGCGAAATCAGCATCATATATACTTCACACATCTCTGCTGAGATTTTTATTTTATACGCTTTCAAAATGAACATTTTGTCAAGCATTTCACAAACAAGACTTCATCATTGTTATTAATAACACTAGGGCTGGTGTGTTTAATTTAAATACTCAAGTATTGGTTTGTTATGCGTTTAATTTCAAGTGATAGGTGATATGACAAAAATATCATTATGAATATCAAAGACATTTCTATGATACACAATATCAACAGTAGTGTTGCTTTAAAGAATAAAATTAAATATATGATTATCTTTTATTTAATGTCTACAAAAATACTTGCAAAAAAAGAACTGCATTTATATTATTATTTATATAATTATTTAAATGTAATTCTATAAAAAATAAATAATTAAATGAAATAATTAAAAAAGGTAAAAGAAAAAAATCACTGCATCCACCATCTCAAAAAAGTGTATTGTGGCATAATTTATTACAATATCATATTATATCAGCATATTTCCCAGCCCTACTATATAGTGTTTTCAAATTACAAGTCATCTGGGATTCATCTAAACGCAGGTAAAGTGACCTAAATCATGCGCTACTTGCGCTCCTAAGCAAAGACAATATTTCCCTGAATAAGTCAATCTAATACAAAAAAAATATGGTGCAGAAAATATTTTTACACCAAATATAATGTATTATTGCTTAAAAAAGTAATTGAAGGTGGAATGATAAACACAAAGGTGTAATGCTGCTATAAAGTCACATGCACAAGGTGAACACCTACAATTCTTATTTTGTCCTTATTTTATTTCTGTCATCATTGTACAGCTATATGCTGACTCTCACATTTTTAAGCTCATAAAGTGCAAGTAAATGGGTGATTGTTTAGACTCCTATGTTATTAACTTTCTGTTGCAAAAATAACTACTGGAAATATTTGGAATTGCAGTGATGAACATCCATAAACTAGAGTTAATTATGAGATGTAAATATTACTGTTGTAATGGTGGTTTTAAGTACTCAGGGTTTTACAGCTTTGATTATGTATTTGAACTGTGTGTAAATAACCTTGTGTCTCTTCCTGCCACTCTTCTTCTCCAGGTGTGGTTGATTTCCACGATGGAGCAAACAGAAGGTCTGCTTTCCTTGCAATAAACTGTTCCACAATAGGACTGTCATCTTCTTTATCCCTGTTAGAACAGTTAAACACAGAAAAATAGCAGTAAGTGCAATTGCTAAAAACATTCTTGTTGCATCCACTATGCGTGAGGATTTTGAAATGGGTGCCAAAACTAACAATTGAATGAGGATTTTTAGGATAATGGTTACAAATGCGCTGCTATAAAATCTAAAACTGTATCAGATCAACTGTTAAGTACTGACCAGAACATTTTAACAGAAAAACTCACTTTGATAATTTAATCACAAAAAACAATTTTATAATAAATGTATAGTCAACAGTTGTTAACCTCTCTGCCTTTCACCTAAACAAATTTTTTTTTTTTATCCAGCTAAGATTTAGGATTTCCAAAAAAGTGCTGGATACAAACACATTGGATTTTCATCTTGTTTTCTGGTTGGTGTTGGCATGAGGTGCCCACATGCAAATTAATAAGTAAAGCACCAGGGGCATTTCTTCTTCTTTCTTCTTCCAAGAAAATACAATTTATGATCAGATGCATAATATATAAATATTAGTTAATTGGTTCAGTAGAAAAGATATAAGTATTAGATTTAAGCACTACAGGCCACGCCTCCTTCACTGTGGCTGACACACAGAGGATACGCCTCCTGTACTGGGACTGACACACAGAGGACATGCCTCCTTCATTGGGACTGACACACAGAGGACATGCCTCCTTCACTGAGAGTGACACAAGGACACGCCTCTTGCTCTGGGACTAATGGACACAGGCCACGCCTAGTTCTCTGGGACTAACGGACACAGGCCACACTGATTCACTTGGACTAATGGACACAGAAGCCATGCCTCCTTTATTATTAAAACTTAATGTTTTAAATTAATTTAATATTCTGCTTAAACACAGCAGAAGCTTCTAAAACTAGGTTTCTGGAACCAATTAGAAATCAATTTACAAAACAATTGGGAAATCCCATGATATTAAAGTCACATCTAATAATAATAATAATTATTATTATTATTCTAATAATTAATAATTATTATTATTATTTTAATAATTAATAATAATCTAATATGAAAACATTTCAGGACAAAAAAAACCCTTTAAAGCTAAAGTTTATATGTTCAACCTAATAAACTGATGCACATCATTTCTCAGATCAGGATCATGAAAAAACTCAACTTGTACCTCTGGTTCACAGATTTGGCGAGATCGGCTGTGACATGTTTATAGTCAGGATTTTCACTCTGTTCACATTTTAACAGAGTAAACAGACTCTGTCCATGAAATACCACGGACTGCCTAAGTAAATCTCTATCCATGTTCAACAACACATTCGCCTCACACCGGTACACACACTCCAACCTGAGGAGAAAGACAAAAACATTAATATTACTGACAACCTTATATTATAAAGCATACTACATTAAGTTTTCCGACATCTTCAGGACAGAGAAGATTATGCTTTGCAGATTCTCAGTAACATGAAAACTGAGAGAGAGAGAGAGAGAGAGAGAGAGAGAGAGAGAGAGAGAGGCTGGTGAGAAAACGACTGTTTATAGCTTCTAATTGAGAACAGGAACTAACTTGTTTCACAAACTTTCCACAACATTAATGTAACTACAAACAGATAAAAAGTACGACATGTCATTGTTTAATAAATAATAAATGTAATCTTTGACAAATTGTTGTGGTATAAGAGGAATAAAATGCTTCAGGATATGTTGTTATAGAAATAATCAACTTCAGGGTGGTTACAGTAACTCTGCATCATCACACTGCCACACTGTTGCTTATTTTCTTATAACAGCACAACACACAGTGTTTTATTCCTTACATATAAACCATGCAGTGTATAGACTGTCTCCTGAATGTTTCTCTCTGGAGATATAAAAACATTAATAAGCATGCCAGATTAATTAGTGAGAATAAAAAACAGGAGCTTATAATCTATAGAAGAACAGATCTTATATAAAACATAAGAACTGTACCTACAACTATAAGAATTTATTTTAAGGTTTGCAATGCATACAAACCCTAATATATAATATGAATTTAGGTACAAATACTACACAATTTTTTTACTGCCATGTAATAGTGAAGCAGCGCAGGTGTGTTCAGTCATCAAATGTTAACACATATTTAGGAAACATTTAGTCGCTAAAACAGACTAAATCTAAAATTCGTCGTAACACATAAGAGGAAAAACAGCTAGCTGAAGTAGCGCGTTAAGCTAGTTTATGCGCTGACTAGCATCATGCAGACAGCTGCCAGAGTTTGATTAAACTCTCCACGCGAATATAATACTCTCAAACATGTCTTTTGATTAAAATGTTAAGCTCAGTTCATTTTCCTTTATTCACTGCACAAAGGCACAATACAAAAACTGAGCTAAAATGAACAGCTATAAGATAACACTACTAGTTAGCATATGCTAACGGCACAGGTCCTAAATGCTGCCTGAATTTTTTAAATCCTGTTAAAATCTGTACCTTCCGATATTTCATTTGTAGGCATTTTCAGCACTGTAGATAATAGATATTTGTAGAGGTATGATCTTTTTTAGCACTACCTAGCTGCTGGATATGTGTGCAGAGAAAAATACTGTGACAAGAAGCTTCTAAGCTAGTTAGATAGCTGAGGTTTTCAAAATAAAAGTCACTAACGTCACCATCATCCTTCACATTCATGCGCATTAATTTCTCCTTGTTGTTTCAGTTTCAAAGTTACATCAATATGGTCTTATCATATTAATATAAATATAATTTTTAAACATTAACCCTGCTGTAGGTGATCCATTCATATTAACACCACACAGTGACTCTGCTGTTATTTTTGTAGATGTGAGAGTTTTATCGAGCATCGTTGTACAAAAAGAATGAGGGATTTCTGCTTTCCAGTGGCTTTAGCAGCAACAAGATAATATTATATAATTAAAATTATTATATTATTATTATTGGATTAGAGGTTAGTACATTTGCCTCGCACCTCCAGTGTTGGGGGTTCGATTCCCGCCTCTGCCCTGTGTGCATGGAGTTTGCATGTTCTCCCCATGCTTTGGGTGGTTCCTCCGGGCATTCTGGTTTCCTCCCCCAGTCCAGACACATGCACTGTAGGCTGACTGGCATCTCTAGATAGTCCGGGGTATGTGTGTGATTGTGCCCTGTGATGGATTGGCACCCTGTCCAGGGTGTCCCCCACCTTGTGCCCAAGTCCCCTGGGATAGGCTCCAGGCTCCCTGTGACCCTCTGTAGGATAAGCAGTACAGAGGATAGATTATTATTATTATTATTATTATTATTATTATTATTATTGTTATTGTTCAGTTTGGAGTTCCTTTAAGCCCATTTTAAACCAACACACTGTCAATGTAATTTGGCCTTTACACCACACATTGGCAGCACATAGAGCAGCTATTTAAAGTGGCCCAGAAATTAAAATTGGTGTTTCAAAACTTTTTCCACTTATGTCATGGCACCAATACAACTATATCTGGAAAAAAAAATTAAAAATACAAAAAAAATAGTTTTGGAGATATTCCAAAATTTTCGGGAAAATGATCAACATATTTTGATGACTCATATTTGTGCAAATCTTCATTATCGTCCAATTAACTGCTCTCTAGAACTTACTGTATATGCCCCGCCCCAGGGGTGTGTCTTGCTCTACTGTAGCAGCTTGTTAGCAGTAAACATGGTTCTTCACTGTGTTTTTGGCTGCGTCTCTCTGCACGCTGTTGCCTTTTACAATCATCTGGTTCTCGTTAAACTCTTCACTGTTCTCCTTATTTAGCTAGCTCGCTAAGCTACTGTCAGGTTTGTTGAGATTCAGTGGGGGTGTGGCATATCTAGAATGCTATTGGCTGATGTGTAAGTCAGTCAGGCACTTCAACACGACGTCACTCTGTCACTCTATCAATCAAAACACGGCTAATAATCCATTTCATGAGGACTTTAAAATAAAATTAAGTGTATTTTTTCCTGACTTCCAACTGGTCATGGTTTCTAGCTAGAAACACAGCAATACAATATTTGTATGTATTTGTATGTTATTTGTATTTGTATTTGTATTTGTATGCCCATCTAAACAGGACATGGGCAGTATTTTAGTCTGTAGCCCACAGTAGCAGCGCATGCTCTGGCATCGGGTAAAATCCAAACTTGGTGTAAGTTTTAACTGCCACAGATCGTCGAAGTGAAAGTCTCACTAGATTAATGGACTTAACGCTAATGTATGTTTAAATTATTTACAGATATTTGCATGTTATATTTACTAAACCAGTGCAAGAAAGCAGAAATGAATGCTTCACCCCCCCAACACACATGGGCAGCAATGCTTTTAGTGTAAAATGGCCTTGACACTCTTAAAAATTTCACATGAAATGCAATACGTGAACCCAACTAACCCCACAATAATTTGCTAGTGATCTCCTACATTTCCTACCTTTGAAACTCTGCAGTGCAATGCACAAGCTCAGTCCTCTGATTAGATGTGGTGAGTACAGAGCACCCAGAGTTACACACTCTTACACACAGTGATTCATAACAACATTGTTAAACGTGTAAATATAAGAACTCATGTGCTTTCCCTCTTTGATGTGTAATAATTAAATGTGATATTTAAATTTTTTATATTTTTTATTCTTATACCACAGCAATTACAATTATCTTTTATTTATATTGATCGTTATGCTGTGATGTTATGGGGATACCGACTTTTTTTTTATAGATCCACATTTGTCCACAGATGGGCTGTGAGGTTAGATACTGTATGTGTCCCCATGGAGTTCACACCCATCCGTGTATTTGGAATTTCACACCAAGCCTCTCTTAGAGGCCTCATCAACAGCCACATCGACTTTATTGTTTATGAACTACTTGTTGAACTGGTCCATTCAGTGCTTCCATATCAGTGGTGTGGAATATCAGTGTGATATCTCTCTGAAGCCGAATGTATTGTACACAGTGTGTGTACATGTTCATGCCTGATGGAAGTCTTTATTCTTATGTTACAGTAAAACTGTAATTCAATAGAGTCTTATACCACAGCTCTGTTGAATTCTGGATTCTGACGCATTCAAACCACAATGCTTTTGATAAGCAGCTGTGCGGATTAAATAGCACAGAACAGAAAAATCTGACAGAATCGATGACCAGGACAGTGACAAGGACTAACACCCAGAACTCCTCAAAACGATCTGCTTCAGGTGAACACGTCTAAACAGTGAAGTGAAACATGTATGTGGTGTGGAGGCCATTAATGACACTCAGCATTCTTTTTTATAACAGAAGGTGCATTCCAACAAACAAATATTAAACCACCAGGAAATTAGGTGGTGTGATGAAGCAGAGTTACTGTTACCACCCCAAAGTTGATTATTTTCCTATAACAGCATATATGTGTTAAGTGTTCCTGTAAGTGTTTTATTCCTTTTATACCACAGCAATTATATGACTTGTCATACTTTTTATCCATGTATAGTTACATATAATGTTCTGGATTGTTCATTAAAGAAGTTAGTTCCTGTTCTCACTTATGTTATGGCCACTATAAACAGTCATTTCCTCACCAGCCTCTCTTTTTCCTCTCTCTTGACGCTAATAAGACAAAAAAAAATATGTACTCAGCTTGTCATGTTACTGAGAAATCACAAAGCATAAGCTCCTCTGTTCCGAAGATGTCGGAAAACTTAAAGTTACAGTTTTACCCCTGACTGTTACAAAGCGCTGACACTGGAGACTCCTTCCATAAATGGAAATGTGCCCTTCAACGTGTACAGTTTTATGTGAAGCATTAGCCATACAAGTCCTGTGAATGAGCTGTTACTCTAGAAATAATAACATGTTAGAACAAGCACATTAATATAAACCTGTCATTTGCAACTTTATTACTGTCAGAGCTGCTGTTCTTGCTGTTATAGAAAATTAATCAACATTCTCTGACCAATCTGAATCTAGAATTCAACAGCACTGCTGTAAAAGACTCTACAGTTTTACTGTAACTCTGTAATGTGGAGGCCCACAAGAAAACAATACACTCGGCTATAGAGAGACAGTTATAGCACCTCACACTGATCTGATATTTCACACCACTGATATGGAAGCACTGCATGGACCAGTTAAACAAGTAGCTCATAGACAATAAAGTCTACTTGTCTGCTGATGAAGCCACTAGGACTCCAAATACATCGGGACACATAACTAACCTCCCAGCTCACCTGTGGACAAATGTGGATCTCTGACCACATAGAAACATAAAAAAGCAGGGCAGTCAATTTTCCAAAAAAACAACGCAGCATAAATGGCTTTATACAATTTCCTGTCACCGTGCCAATTTTCTTAATCATTTGTAGCCTATATAGTCAAAATGACTTTCCACCCACTCTGAATAAAGGGAAAATAATGTAATTAAAGCATAAAATTATAGTGTTTTTTGTAGTTATGGGAGTAAAAGAATAAACAAGCTGAAAATTAAACTGCACATTCTATAGCTTTAAAATAGCATCAGGGTTGGTTTCATATATTCGGAAATAAAATTAAGTATAAGAAAATTTATCTAACATTTCTCATTATAAGATTATGATCAAGCAAATATGAGATGACATTTTTAGATATTTCATTTCTTCTGTTTTGTTTTTTGCTAAACATTTATTTTTAGAAAGAATCAAAGTTAACTGATAATTAAAAAGTCTAGAAATAGATTTAAAATATATATATTTTTATTTTTAATATAATTTCGTCAAAAGAAATATTTGATATGTTCGACTACAATCAAGATATTTTCTCTCGATAAGATATTTTACTTTCTAAGTAAAAGGATTTACTAATAGAAGAAAATGAGCAATGTCTGTATTTTAAACACACCATATTTGGTACATTGAGTAAATAAAAATATAAAGATTTTATTTAAGGACAGAAATTGAATAATACACTATCAGCTTTTATAAAAAAAAAAAAAAACTCCCCATTATTCTCCTGTTTTCCTCTGTACCTGCTAAATCTTTCCTATGTTCCTTAATCATGTATTGTTCCATTGTTTTCACAGTGTGTGTACGTTGCTATGTGTTATTCATTGCTGCTTGGCCACTGGTAAAAATAGATGCCTCCTCACTGTTACTCATAATGAAGAAATTAGGCTAAAAATTTAGCTAGCTAGCATGTAGCTGCTACATCTTTTACAATGTAAATTGAAAAAAACAGTGACACTGAAAACATCAAAAATTACCACAGATGTGTTGGTAAATTAGCAAGAAAAACTCGGTACCACTAAAATTACTCCTAACATCAGTCACTAACTTTGTCAGTATATTACAACACCCAACTTGAATTATTTTCTGCAACATCATAAGCACTAACTGATATTTACATTTAATATAACTCCAACGATACAGACTAGCTTGATCCTACCAGGTTGCTAAAAGGATAAGAGAGGTGTAGACCACAGGGCATTTGATATATTTTGTGCACTTTTGTGCACAAGCTTTAAAATATTCACAATCTGATTGGCTCACTGCACTCCTATGTATATCTATGCAATGGGAAAACCGTTAATTATTGTGACACATTTTGCTTTTTGGGGCAAGGTACAGTCACTAGATGCAAAAAAGTTCATAGAATTACATCTTTAAATTTAAATTATTTTTTTGTTTAAGGAAATTAGCCATGAATAAATGAGATAATCTCACATATTTGCTGATTAGCTGTGTGAAAGTATCTGTGGGTTGTCTGCCATGTCAGTCAGAATTCCTCTTTATGAGAAAGTAAGCAGGTTTCAGTCATGTTTATTGACGTTTATTGTACCAGACTCTCTAGTGCAAGTGTTCTCAAACTTTTAGCAGCTGGTGATGCCTTTAACTGTTAAATAAATTCTAAAACCAAACTATTAATATATTCAGCTCATGTTTATGTGTATAATGGCTACTTGTTTTTGAGTTTTGGATTAAAACCTATTTAATATAAGAACTCAATAATAAATAGAATAACTTGGATAATCTTGGATAGTGTTGTAATTTCTACCACTGTAACAAAATTTTAAAATTCTTGGCTATTTTTGGATTTCGAGACTAGGTATTATGTCACTTTCATCTGTGATTCTGACCTTTTTAAAATTAGATTTGGGGAGAGTTGATGAATGTCAAAAAGTTTTTTTTCCCCACAGTTGTTGTCCAAACAGTCAATCAACCATAAAACGTAAAAAAAAAAAATAAAAAAAAATATATATATATATTATCATATCTCATGTACTTGTTGTAAAATCCATTACCCTTTAGATTTCTTTGGGATTTGAACCTATTTCTTAAACTTGTCTAATGCAAAAGAAAAGTCACCTTCCAACAATATGTGGATTATAGAGAAACTGATCTGCTTAGAAATATAAAGTGGGCAATAGACAAAAGTATTAAGTGCAAGATACAAATAGTAGAAAAAAGTAATAAAATAAATTAAAAATCCATAGCCTTCACCTTCTCAGATTGGTAGCTGGGGTGGGTCTAAATTAGGGAGAAAATCGTGGAAAAGCCAAAAAAAATTTTTTCTCCTATTAAACCCTATTGTAACTGCGCTGGCTATAACAATAACACTGTTAGCAGAAGAAAACTGCTAAGTTCTCAGAGGAATAATGAAAATATAGCACCAATCAAGATATTAGCACCAGAATCACTAAACGCATTACAAATATTTCAATATAAACATATTTAACATGTTTCAGGATAGAGTTTTACTTTAATTACACTAACAAAGTTAAAGCAGCATATCACACTGTTTATGGAAATAAAGTCTAAAATGAGCTACATTATCACACTCCTTTGCTAATAACACTGAATAGATATCAATGTTAGCCTTTGGGACACAGTGCAGCATTTTCCTGAGAACCTGTTCTCCCTCTGAGGAGATGAGGGTGGAGTTTGAAGTCAGAGCTCTAAAGCAGCCAAGCAACTGTCAATCCTCAGTTAATACCTCAAAGTTTATTCAGCTATGCAGCAACATACCACTCATTATACTCTTAAAAACTTTGATTTAAGCTGTTTAAGGATGGCCATGCCAAAATCTGCTTTTACATCATTGTACAGCAAGATGTTTAAATTCACATTACTTGTAGGATGTGTTATAATGATTAAAGGACAATCTACAACAACAGGTAAGATGCTATGTGCCTGATTAGGAATATACATGTAAGTGATTATTTAGAAAAAAATGATAATAAAAAAGAAAACCCTAATATTAACCTGATATTATTATCTGTCTGCATACTGTATATATTAGATGATGTAATCTAATTTTCTTTTGTCTATTTTAGATTTTAACAAACTAGTATCTAGGTGATGTTGGTTTTGTAGTTTTTGGTTATCCACAAAATGTGACTCCAAGTTCTCAGAATCAGTTCATTTTGGCTCTTTGGTGACACTGATATTCTGGAAGTGCTGAATATAGCACAAGCTTGTAATCCTAAACCTGCATCATAGGCTTAAAGGGTATAAGCTTTTGCGAATGTAAGTTGTCAATGGTTTACACATATAAAATGCGATTAAACAAAGAGACTTGTTCATTTGACATTAAATATTGAGTAGTATGAGGTAATTATTAATGTGTTGATTTTTATAGCACAATTAATGCACAGAATTTGATATTGGACATGTATATATTCACTGGCACTGTATATGCACGATAAACACACACAAATAAGCATTTGCTCTTCTAAAAATTTCAGGGAGGTTCAAAAGAGAAAGATAAAGGGAGGTTCCAGAAATCACCCCTGGATACACTGCTGATTAGTGCCTATAAATCTACTTTGCACTGTGAACTGCATCAGAGGACAAGCACATAATTTTAATAAATGTTATGTGTATTTACACAGTTGGTAAAATGCTGCAAATTTTGACTACCTAGATTCTAAGATTACCAAGCTTTTACCATTCAAGTGTTTTCAAATGTTTAAAATTGAGACAATGTCAACATCATTAACTTTACATATTCTATTATTTGACTCAATAAATAAAATTCAAATAACTACAGGTTAAACAATAATATCTAATTAATCTAATATGTCTACCATAAACAGCTTCAACTCAAACAACTACTGTTCAATTTTTTTTCACAGAATCAGCATATCCACCTTCAGCATCCACCATTCTAATTGAACTATCTACAACTGAATCACAGTCTTCAAAATTATCATCAGCATCAACAGGAATTCAACCACCACCAACAGCTATAGCCTCAGCATTCACAGCATCACCATCTACTTCCACAAAATCACCAACAGATCAAGCATCAACATTTGAATCTCCAGACACTTTGTCAAGACCATCCATTACAGCATCAAAACCTACTTCCCCAGAATCATCTACAGATCAGCTAACAACATCTGAATCTCCTGTAAATTCATCAACACTGTCAGTTATACCATCAACTTCCAAAGAATCTTCTCCAAAACAATCAAGATTTGAATCCCCAGAAGTTACAGCATTACCACATACTTCCCCAGAAACATCATCAGAAACATCATCAATACAAACAGTTAGAATGCCAGCATCTACTTTACCCAAATCATATACAGCCCAATCAAAAACTGAAGCTCCTATACCAGCAACAAAATTAGGTACAGTATCACCAACTACTTTTAGAAAATCATCTATATATCAGACTTCAAGATCTGAAATTCTAGAAAATTTATCAACAATGTTTGTTACAGTATCACCATCTAATTCCACAGAATCATCTACAGATCAGTCATCAACATCTGAATCTCCAGAATCAACAAAATCAGTTACAGCATTACCCCCTACTTCCCCAAAATCATCTAAAAAACATTCATCAACATCTAGAGTCCCAGAAACTATGTCAACACCATTGGTTACAGCATCACTGTCTACTTCTGTAGACATATCTACAGATGAATCAACAAATGAATCTCCAGGAACTTCATCATCACCAATAGTTACAGCATCACCATCTTCCCAAGGATCCTCTATATATAAGTCATCAACATCTGAAGCTCCAGAAACTCTATCAATACAAACAGTTATAGTGTCACCATCCACTTTAACTGAATCATCCATAGATTGCATAACAACATCTAAATCACCTGTAACTTCATCAACACAATCAATGACAGCATCACCATCTGCTTCGACAGAATTAGCTACAGCTCAGTCAACAACAGAAACTGTAGAACTATCAATGAAATCATTTACAGCATCACCATATGCTTCCACAGAACCATCTAGAGATCACTCATCAACATCTGAATCTCCAGAAAATTCATCAATACCATCATATACAGCATCACCACCTACTTCCCCAGAATCATCTACAGAACATTCATCATCATCTGTAGCTTCAGAATCATTATCAACACCAGTGATTACAGAATCACCATCTATTTCCCCCACAACCACTACAGAACAATCGTCAACTTCTGAATCTTCAGAAATTTCATCAACAAAATCAATTACAGTATTACCATTTACTTCCTCACAATCATGTACAGATCACTCATCAACATCTGAATCTCCAGAAAATTTCTCAGCACCACTGGGTAGAGCATTATCATTTACTTCCTCAGAATCGTCTACACATCACTTATCAATATCTGGAGCTACAGAAACGTCATCAACACCAACAGTTACAGCATTACTGTCTTCTCGAGAACCCTATATATATCAGTCACCAACATCTGAATCTCAAGGAATTTTATCAGCCTCATCAGTTACAGCATCACATTTTACTTCTCCAAACTCTTCTACAGGTCAGTCATCAACATCTAAATCTCCAAAGACTTTATCAGCAACATTAGTAACAGCATCATCATCAACTTCCCCAGAATTATCTACATATCACTCATCAACATCTGAGTCTAAGGAAACTTCTTCAACAGAATCAATTATAGCATCGCCTTCTACCTCCCAAGAATCATCTAACAATCACTCATCAACAACTGAATCTCAAGAAGCCTCACCAAGACCATTAGTTAGAGCATCACCATCTGCTTCGGGAGAATCACATAGACATCAGTCCTCAACATCTAAAGCTCCAAAAATTTCAACAACATCGGTTACAACATCATCACCTAGTTCCCCAGAATCATCTACAGATTACTCATCAACATCTGAATCTTCAGAAACTTTATCAACACAAACAGTTACAGGCTCACCAGCTACTAACCTAGAATCAGTTACAGATCCATCTTCAACATCTGAATCTCCAGAAACTTTATCAACACAACTGGTTACAATGTCACGATCGACTTCCCCGGAATTATCTACAGATCACTCATCCACATCTGAAGAAACATCAACACCATTGTTTAGAGCATCACCGTCTGCCTCCTCAGAAGCATCTACTGATCATTCAACAATTGAATCTCCAGAGTCATCAACAAAATCAGTTACAACGTCACCACCTACTTCCCCACAATCTTCAACATATCAGTCACCAACAACTGTATCTCAAGGAATTTTATCAGCCTCATCAATTACAGCATCACACTTTACTTCTCCAAACTCTTCTACAGGTCAGTCATCAACATCTGAATCTCCAGAGGCTTCATCAAAACAATCAGTTACAGAATTACCTCTGGCTTCGACAGAATCATATGTAGATCTCTTATCAACATCTGAAGCTCCAGTAAATTTATCACCACTATCAGTTAGAGCAGTGCCATCTACTTTACCATTAACATCTAAAGATCAAATAACAAAATCTGAATCTCCTGTAATTTCATCAGTTACAATATTGCTATCTACTTCCCCAGAATTATCTACAGATCATTCAACAACTGAATCTCCAGAAAATTCATCAACAGAATCCTGTATTTTGCCAGAATCACCGACAGATCAGACATCAAAATCTGAATCTCCAGAAACTTCATGGACACCACCAGCTTCAGCCTCACCATCTACTTCCCAAGAATCATATACCGATCATTCATCAACATCTGAATCTCAAGAAGCCTCTGCTTCATCAGAATCACATAGAAATCAGTCCACAACATCTAAAGCTCCACAAACCTCAACAATTTCAGTTAGAACATCAACACCTAGTTCCCCAGAATCATCTACAGATTACTTGTCAACATCTGAATCTCCAGAAAATTTTTCAACACAATCGCTTACAATGTCAACTTCCTCTGAATTATCTACAGATCACTCATCCACATCTGAATCTGAAGAAACTTTACTTTTTGTTTACAACTTTTTGTTTACAGCGCCACCACCTGCCTCCACAGAAGCATCTATTGATCAGTCAACAATTGAATCTCCAGAGTCATCAACAAAATCAGTTACAACACCACCTACTTCCCAACAATCTTCAAAATATCAGTCATCAACATCTGAATCTTCAGAAACTTCATCATCAAAATCAGTTACAGGATTGCCATCTGCTTCGGCAGAATCACGTACAGATGACTCAACATCTGAAACTCCAGAAAATTCATCAAGAACATCAGTTACATCATCAACATCTGAAACCCCAGAAATTTTATCAACACAAACAGCTACAGCATCACCATCTGCTTCTGCAGAATCACCTAGAGACCATTCCGCAACATCTGAAAATCCAGAAACTTCTATATCATCAGTTACATTGCCACCTACTTCCCCAGAATCATCAGGTTACACATCAACATCTGAATTTCCAGAAACCTTGGAAAAAACTACATCAAAAAAATCAGTTACAGCATTAACATCTGTTTCTGCAGACTCACCAACAGGTGACTCATCAACACCTGAATCCCCAGAAATTTTATCAACACAAATAGCTACAGCATCACCATCTGCTTCTGCTGAATCACCTAGAAATCATTCTTCAACATCTGATGATCCAGAAACCTCTACATCATCAGTTACATTGCCACCTACTTCCCCAGAATCATCAGGTTACACATCAACATCAGAATTTCCAGAAACGTTATCTAGAAAAACATTTACAGCATTACACCCTACTTTGCCAGAAAAATCTACGGATCATTCAACAAATCGATCTCCAGAAATGTCAACAAATTCCTATACCACATTCCCGTCTACATCCACAGAATCATCTACACATCACTCCTTAAAATCTGAAGCTACAAAAGCTTCATCAATACAAACAGATGGAGTGTCCCAACCTACCAACACAGAATCATTTACAGATCACTTATCGACATCTGTATCTCCAGAAACATTATCTACACAAACATCTACAGGATTACCACCTACTTCGCCAGAAAAATCTACAGATCATTCAACAACAGGATCTCCAGAAATGTCAACAAATTCCTATACCACATTCCCATACACTTCTACAGAATCATCTACACATCACTTCTTAATAAATGAACCTACAAAAATTTCATCACTACAAACAGATGGAGTGTCACAACCTACCAACACAGAATCATTTAAGGATCGCTCATCAACATCTGAATCTCCAGAAACTTTAGCAACACAATCAATTACAGCATTACCATCTACTTCCCCAAAATTGTTTACAGATCCATCATCAACATTTGAAGCTCCAGAAGCAATATCAACACCATCAGTTACATCACCACCTACATCACCAGAATCATTTACAGATCACTCATCAACATCTGAATCTCCAGAAACTTTAGCAACACAATCAATTACAGCGTCACCATCTACTTCCCTAGAATCATCTACAGATCATTCATCAACATCCAAATCTGCAGAAACCTCATCAACAAAATCAGTTATAGTATTACCATCTGCTTCTGCTGAATCACCTAGAAATCATTCCTCAACATCTGAAGATCCAGAAACTTCTACATCATCAGTTACACTGCCACCTACTTCCCCAGAATCATCAGGTTACACATCAACATCTGAATTTCCAGAAACATTATCTACACAAACATCTACAGGATTACCACCTACTTCACCAGAAAAATCTACAGATCATTCAACAACAGGATCTCCAGAAATGTCAACAAATTCCTATACCACATTCCCATACACGTCTACAGAATCATCTACACATCACTTCTTAATAAATGAACCTACAAAAATTTCATCAATACAAACAGATGGAGTGTCACAACCTACCAACCCAGAATTATTTACAGATCACTCATCAACAT
>CM040464.1:11607696-11620160 GCA_022758105.1 Pangasianodon gigas | reverse complement strand
CTAAATCTCCAGAAACTTTAGCAACACAATCGATTACAACATCACTATCTACTTCCCCAGAATCATCTACAGATCGGTCATCAACATCTAAATCTGCAGAAACTTCATCAACAAAATCAGTTACAGCATTACCATCTGCTTCTGCAGACTCACCGACAGATGACTCATCAACATCTCCAGAAACTTCATTAAACCCATCAGTTACAACATCAACATCTGAATCCACAGAAACCATATCAACACAAACAGCTACAGCATCACCATCTGCTTCTGCTGAATCACCTAGACATCATTCCTCAACATCTGAAGATCCAGAAACAACTTCATCATCAGTTACATTGCCACCTACTTCCCCAGAATCATCAGGTTACACATCAACATCTGAATTTCCAGAAACGTTATCTACACAAACATCTACTAGATTACCACCTACTTCACCAGAAAAATCTACAGATCATTCAACAACAGGATCTCCAGAAATGTCAACAAATTCCTATACCACATTCCCATACACTTCTACAGAACCATCTACACATCACTTCTTAATAAATGAACCTACAAAAATTTCATCAATACAAACAGATGGAGTGTCACAACCTACCAACACAGAATCATTTACAGATCGCTCATCAACAACTGAATCTCCAGAAACTTTAGCAACACAATCAATTACAGCATTACCATCTACTTCCCCAAAATTGTTTACAGATCCATCATCAACATTTGAAGCTCCAGAAGCAATATCAACACCATCAGTTACATCACCACCTACATCACCAGAATTATCGACAAATCACTCATCAAAATCTGAATCTCCAGAAACTTTAGCAACACAATCAATTACAGCGTCACCATCTACTTCCCCAGAATCATCTACAGATCATTCATCAACATCTAAATCTGCAGAAACGTCATCAACAAAATCAGTTACAGCATTACCATCTGTTTCTGCAGACTCACCGACAGATGACTCATCAACATCTGAAGCTCCAGAAACTTCATTAAACCCATCTGTTACAACATCAACATCTGAATCCCCAGAAACTACATCAACACAAAGAACTACAGCATCACCATCTGCTTCTGCTGAATCACCTAGAAATCATTCTACAGAATCATCTACACATCACTTTTTAATAAATGAACCTACAAAAATTTCATCAATACAAACAGATGGAGTGTCACAATCTACCAACACAGAATCATTTACAGATCACTCATCCACAACTGAATCTCCAGAAACTTCATCAAGACAACAAGTTACCGCATTACCACCTACTTCCCCAGAATCATATACAGATCAGTCATCAACATCTAAATCTGCAGAAAATTCATCAAAAAAAGTAGTTGCAGCATTACCATCTGCTTCTGCAGAATCACCTAGAGATCATTCCTCAACATCTGAATATCCAGAAACTTCTACATCATCAGTTATATTGCCACCTACTTCTCCAAAATCATCAGGTTACACATCAACATCTGAATTTCCAGAAACATTATCAACACATATAATTACAGCATCACCACCTACTTCACCAGCATCATCTACAGATATTTCAACAACTATATCTCCAGAAACTTCAAGAAAATCAGATACCTCATTACAATCTACTTCCACACTGTCATCTACACAATATTCATTATCATCTAAAGCTACAAAAAGTTCATCAATAAAAAGAGATGGAGTGTCACAACCAACCAACACAGAATCATTTACAGATCACTCATCAACATCTCCAGAAACTTCATCAAAGCAAGAAGTTACAGCATTACCATCTATTTCCCCAGAATCATCACCAGTTCACTCAATAACTGAATCTCCAGAAACTTTATCAACACATTCAGTTATAGTGTCACCATCTACTTCTGCAGAATCACCTAGAGATCATTCCTTAACATCTGAAGATCCAGAAACTTCATCAACCAAATCAGTTACAGCATTATCATCTGCTTCTGAAGAATCACATACAGATGACTCATCAACATCTGAAGCTCCAGATATTTCAACAAAATCAGATACCACGTTACAATCTACTTCCAAAGAATCATCTAGAGATTACACATCAACATTTGAATTTACAGAAACGTTATCAACACGAACAATTAAAGGAGTACCACTTACTTTGCCAGAAACATCTACAGATCATTCAACAACTGAATCACCAGAAACATTCACAAAATCAGTTACCGCATTACCACCTACTTCTGCAGAATCATCAACAGGTCACTCATTAACATATGAAGCTACAAAAATTTCAACACCATTGTTCAGAGCTTCGCCACCTACCTCCTCAGAAGCATTTACAGATAATTCAACAATTGAAACTCCAGAATCACCAACAATATCAATAAAAAAATCACCACTTAATTCCCCACAGTCATCTACATATCAGCCCTCCAAATATGAATTTTTAGAAACATTTTCAACAAAATCAGTAACAGCATCACTACCTACTTCTGCAGAAACCAATACAGATCATTCAACAATTGAATCTCCAGAAACAACAACGAAATTAGCTACAGGATTACCATCTACTGTTTCAGAATCATCTAGAAATCATGCATCAACATCCAAGGCTACACAAATTTCATCAACAAAATCAGTTAAAACATCACCAGTTGCTTTTGCAGATTTACCTAGAGATAACGCATCAAAACCTGAAGCTCCAGAAACTTCATCAACAATATCAATTACAGCATCACCATCTACCTCCACAGAATCATTACCAGATCACTCAACATCTGAATCTCCAGAAACTTTATCAACACAATCAGTTACAGTGTCACCATCTACTTCCCCAGAATCATCTACAGATCAGTCATCCACTTCTAAGTCCACAGAAACATCAGCATCAAATTCAGTTACAGCAGCACAACTTGCTTCTGCAGAATCATCTACAGATCACATATCAACATCTGAATCTCCAGAAACTTCATCAACACAAACAGGTACAGCATCACCAGTTACTATACCAGATTCATCTACAGATTTTTCAACAACTGAATCTCCAGTAACTTCAACAAAATCAGATACTTTATTACAATCTACTTCCACAGAATCGTCTACACAATATTCATTAATATCTGAAGCAAAAACATCATCAATACAAACAGATAGAGTATCACCACGTATGTCTACAGATTCATTTACAGATCACTCATCGTCTGAATATCCAGAAAATTCATCAAGACAAACAATTACTCCCTTGCCATGTACTTCCCCAGAATCATCTAATAGAATAGATCAGTCATCTAAATCTGCAGAAACTTCATCAACAAATTCAATTGCATCATCACCACATGGTTCTCCAGAATCACCCACAGATCACTCAGCAACACCTGAAGATCCAGAAACTTCTTCAACACCATCAGTTACAACATCACCATCTACCTCCCTGGAGTCATCAAAAGATCACTTATCAACATCTGAACCCCCAGAAACTTTATCAACACAAACAATTACAGCATCACCGCCTACTTCGCCAGAAACATATACAGATCATTCAACAACCGAATCTCCAGAAATGTCAACAAATTCCATTACCGCATTACCATCTACTTCTGCAGAATCATCTAGATATCACTCCTTAACATCTGAAGCTACAAAAACTTCATCAATACAAACCGATGGAGTGTCACAACCTACCAACAAAGAATTATTTACAGATCACTCATCATCTGAATCTCCAGAAACCACATCAAGACAACAAGTTACAGCATTACAATCTACTTCCCCAAAATTGTTTACAGATCCATCATGGTCTGAAGCTAAAGAAACCTTATCAACACCATCAGTTACATCACCACATACAGATCACTCATCAGCATCTGAATCTCCAGAAACTTTATCAACACAAACAATTACAGGAGTACCACCCACTGTTTCAGAATCATCTACAGATCACTCATCAACACCCAAAGCTCCACAAACTTCATCAACAAAATCATTTACAGCATCACCACCTGCTTACCCCCAAACTAACTATCACTTGTCAGCATATGAATCTCCAGAAACTTCATCAAGACAAACAGTTACAGCCTCACAATCTACATCTACATCTGAAGGTCCAGAAAATTCTTCAGTACCATTGGTTACAACAGCCTCACCTACTTCACCAGAATCATTTATAGATCACTCAACATCAACATCTGAATCTCCAGAAACTTCAAGACAAACAGTTACAGCCTTACCATCTCCTTCCCCAGAATCATCTATAGATCACTCATCAACATCTGAATCCCCAGAAACTTTATCAACACAAACAATTACAGCATCACTTCCAACAATATCAATTACTGCATTACCACCTACTTCACCAGAATCATCAAAAGATCACTTGTTAACATCTGAAGCAATGAAAAGTTCATCAATAAAAACAGATCGAGTGTCACGACCTACTAACACAGAATTGTTTACAGATCCATCATCAACATCTGAATCTCCAGAAACTTTATCAAAACAAACAGTTACAGCATCACTACTTACTTCACCAGAATCATCTACGGATCACTCATCAACAGTTGAATCTCCAGAAACTTTATCTACACAAACAGTTACAGCATCACCACCTACTTCACCAGAATCATCTATGGATAATCCAACAAATGAAGGCCCAGAAACTTCAACAAAATCAGACACCGCATTACGATCTACTTCCAAAGAATCTTCTATGCATCAGTTTTTAACATCTGAATCTTCAGAAACCTCATCAACAAAATTAGTAAAAGCATCACCGCCAGCTTCTGCAGAATCACCTACAGATCACTCAACATCTAAATTTCCAAAAGGTTCATCAAAACAAACAGTTATAGCCTTACTATCTACTTCCCCAGAATCATTTACAGATCCATCATCAACATCTGAATCTCCAGAAACTTTTTCAAAACAAACAGTTAGAGCATCACCATCTCTTTCTGCATTATCACCTAGAGATCACTCATCAACATCTGAAGCTCCAGAAACTTCTTCAACACCATCAGTTACAACATCACCAACTACTGTACCAGAATCATCTATAGATCACTCATCAACATCTGAATCTCCAGAAATGTTATCATCACAAACAGTTACAGGATCACCACCTGCTTCTGCAGACTTGCCTACAGATCATTCATTAACACCTGAAGCCCCAAAAACTTCATCAACACAATCGTTTGCAACATCACCATCTACCTCCATAGAATCATCTCCAGACTCATCAACATCTGAATCTCCAGAAACTACATCAGCACAAACAGTTAAAGCACCATTTGCTTCTGCAGAATCACTGAGAGATCACTCAACATCTGAAGCTCCAGAAACGTCATCAACACCATTAGTTCCATCACCACCTACTTCACCACAATCATCTACAGATAATTCAACAATTGAATCTCCAGAAACTTCAACAAAATCAGATACTGCATTGCAGTCTACTTTCGCAGAATCTACACATCACTCATTAACATCTGAACCTACAAGAACTTCAACAATACAAACAGATGGAGTGTCACCACCTACCTACACAGAATCATTTCCAAACCACTCATCAACATCCGAATCTAAAGAACCTTCAACACCATCGTTTAGAGCATCACCGTCTACCTCCTCACAAGCATCTACTGATCATTCAACAATTAAATCTCCAGATTCAACACTATCAGTTACACCATCACCTTCTACTTCTCCACAATCTTCTATGCATCAGTTGTTAACATCTGAATCTTCAGAATCTTCAACAAAATCAGTTGCATCATCACCACCTACTTTCCAACAATCACCTATATATCAGTCATCAATATCTGAATCCTCAGAAACTTCATCAACAAAATCAGTTACACCATCACCACCTACTTCTGCAGAATCACCTACAGATCACTCATCAACATCTGAATCTCAAGAACCTTCATCAAGACAAATAGTTACAGCCTCACCATCTATGTCCCCAGAATCATCTACATCATCACTATTAACACCTAAATCTCCAAAAAGATTATCAATACCATCGGTTACAGCTTCACAATCTACTTCCCTAGAATCAACAAATGATCAACCATCAACATCTGTGTCTCCAGAAATGTCATCAACAGTAATGGTTACGGCATCATTACTTACTTCCACAGAATCATCTACAAGTCAGTCATCATCATCTGCCACTTCAGAAACATCAATACAAACAGTTACATCATCACAGTCTACTTTACCAGATTCATCTACAGATCAGTCATCAATATCTGAACCTCCAGAAACAAAATCAGCTACAGTGCCACCATCTACTTTACGAGAATCATCTATAAAACACATAACATCTGAATCCCCTGTACATTCATCAACAATATCGGTTACAACATCACCATCTACTTCCCCAGAATTGTTTATAAATCACTCACCAGTTGAATCTCCTAAATCCTCAGCAAAACCATTGGCTAGAGCATCACCATCTATTCCCCCAGAATCATCTTCAGATCAATCATCAACATTTGAATATCAAGAAACTTTATCAACACTATTGCTTACAGCATCACCATCCACTGTCCCAGAATTGTTTACAGATCACTCAGCTTTAGAAGCTCCAGAAACTTCAACACCATTGTTTAGAGCATCACGATCTACTTTCCCCAAATTATCTACAGATCATTCACCAACATCTGAAGCACCAGAAACTTTATCAACAACATCAATTACATCACCATCTACTTCCGCAGAATCATCTACAGATCACTTATCAACATCTGATGAAACTTCATCAACCCTATCAGTCTTTCCAGAATATCCTACCGATTTGCCCTTGACATCTACAGCAATAAAACTGACAACAACTGCAGACCAGCAGTCAACAAAAAGAGCTACAACTTCATCATATACAACACAAGAATCAACTTCAATATTTACAAGTCCATCAATACCATCTACATTTTCACCTGCTGCACAGACATCATCTACAACTGAAGTATCACCTCCTACTTCATCATCTACAGGTTTGCCCTCAAAATTTGCATCACTATGATCAACAAATACAGTTTCAGCAGCTACACAAACATCATCTAGAGAGCTGCCATCCCCAGTTATACTTGTAACTACCATATCTTCAACTCTTTCTTTTCTGTCAACAGCTAGACCCCAATTTACTCCAACCACACCCTCGACAATTGCTTCAACAACCACCTTTTCATCAACACCCACAACTCCTTCTCTGCTAGTAACAGACTCTTCCATAACCACTTTTTCACCAACAACTACTCCTCTGTCAACAATAATACAACCAACCACCCCTCCAAAAACAACCAGAAAAAATACCCAATCAACCACAATAACTACCCATCCAATCACAATCCCCTCTATAACTTCCACAATCACAAGTTCCTCTTTTCTATCAACTCCATCAGCCCAAACCACAACCATTAGTTTTGCAACTCCTCCAACAAATATACCAGCTATCACAAGCACCTCTCCAAAAACAACACCAGTACCTGACACAACTAACACACAAACCATAAACATCATAACCACCTTTCCAAAAACAACTACAACTCCTTCAACAACAACTACTACTCCAGCAACCACCTCTCCAACACCGACAACTTCTCCAAATACAGCAACCAGCCCCACAACGACTAGTCCAACAATGCCCATAAACATCATAACCACAACTCCAAAAAGTACTACAACTGGTTCTACAACCAGCACACCCATTCCTAAAACATCCACCTCTGCAACAACCATCACATCCATCTTTCCACCACCAACTCCTCCAAATACAGCAACCAGCCCCACAACCATTAGTCCAACAATGCCCATAAACATCATAACCACATCTCCAAAAACTATTACTATTCCTTCTACAGCAACCAGCACACCTATTGCTAAAACAACCACCTCTACAACACCAAAAACCAGCACAACAACCTCTCCAACAACAACTCCTCTGAACACTACAACCATCATCACAACCACTAGTCCAACAATGCCAAGAAACATAACCGCCTCTCCAAAAACATATTTATCTCCTTCAACAACAATGACCAGCACAGCCACCATCTCTGCAAGAACACCAACAACTCCTCCAAATACAACAAACACAACCACTGGTCCAGCAACAACAACCATCACAACCATATCTCCAAGAACAATAGCTACCTCTCCAACAACTACAACTCCTTTAACAACAACCACCACAACCAATTCTCCAACGACTACTTCAAAACCCCCACCAAAAATAACCACCAACAAAACCACCTCTTCACGACCAACTATCACTTTTCAACCACCAACAGCTCCACTATCAAGTATTGTTTTTCCTAAACTAACCCTTGACATTGTGTTAAATTTCAGTCTATGAAAGAACATTTCTATATGTATGTTTTGTGTTTTATTATTAATAATAACTGTTCTGTTTATTTGTTTGATTTCTCTAGATTTTACAGTATTTGCTCAAGCAGTGGTTAGGATGCAATGTGGCACTAAACTAAGCAATGATAAAATTATCATCTATATAGAGGAGGTAAGGCCACACTTTGTGCCATACTCCAAATTTATGGTTACTGTATCCCATAGATTTGTGTGACTTTTGTATCAGTTAGAATAAAGATAAGTAAGGAATAAAACATGACAGGGTGTGCTGTTATAGGAAAATAATCTACCACAGGGTGGTGTAAAGTGACCCTGAAGTGATTATTTTCCTATAACAGCACATCTTTATGTGTTTTATTCCTCTTATACCACTGTAATTTGATAACATTTACAATTTTTAATTTGTTAATAAATGAAACTTTATAATTTCTATACATTTATATTTACATTTAATGCTGTAGAACATCCATGAATCAAGTTACTTCCTGATATAACTTACTGTATATTATAGCAGCTATAATCTTCTGTCCTGAAGACTCTGCCATGCCAGAAACTGGTTACTGACCGTTAAAAGCTGTCCCAAATCCCCTCAGAGCATGTCACTCTTATTGTGACATGATTTGTTTTCATTTCCTGGTTCTGTCTCTTTTTCTGTCAGTTCCCTAGTGTGTTTATCGGCTGTCAGTTTAGCCTTTGATTATTGTGTACCAATTATAGCTTCCTGTGTGTTTGTATGGTTGCGAAGTCTTATCATTGTTTAATGTGCATAATAAACACTCGGAGTTTATGCACTTGCATCCTTCTATGTACCAAAAGTTACAAAGCACTATCACTGGAAATTCCTTCCATAAATATTAGCTCTGTTGTTATAGAAATTTAATCAACACTTTTTAACCAGAGTTCAGAATTCAACAGCACTGTGGTACAGTGTAATTTATACTGTAAAGAGGTTGAATTCTTGAATCAGAAAGTGTTGATTAATTTTCTATAACAGCAGCTCTGACAGTAGTGCTGCTGCAAATCACAGGTTTATATTAATGTGCTCTTTCTAATATATTTTCTATAGTAACAACTAATTCACATGGACTTTGTATAGTGGAAAATAAAGGAGGAAAATTATCATATCCTATATGTCACGTCAGGTTGTATCGCACCACCTCCGTGTTAATTACTTTCCTATAACAGCACAGCTTGTGGTGTGTTATTCCTTATTTAACATGCATATGATTATGACATCATATATGTTCATAGTAAGGCTATGCATAAGGCAAAGTCTTTTGTTCAGTTATTCAAGTAAATAGTCCAAATATTAATTAACAATTTTTTTTTATAAATATGTAAAAGGTCACTTTTGATTTCTTTTTATTGCAGTTTTCCCGACTCATCCAGTCTAAGGTTAATGGAACCATTAATATTACAGTGAAGAAGATCCAAAAAGTGTCACCTTAAGGATCACCTCTTTAAAGCTCTATAAATAAAAGAGAAGCCTGAAGAATGGATCTAATTATTCCACTAATCTGCTGCCACTGTGGGCAAAACACCTGCTGTGTCAGTGCACCAGTATTATGTAATCAGCTTGGGATGATGGATGACATATTGCTCAGCCAGTCTTACATAGTTTAGCATGCAAGTAAAAACATGCAGTGTTATCATAATCAAGAAAATAAAGAGAACCGTCATTTTCAGTGGAAAGAATATTGATTTTCAGGCACATTAAAATTTATTGTTATCATGGTTTCTAGAAAGTTTTTTGAACATGGACTAGTATTGAAGGATATATGTTCTTGACTACTATTCATGTAACTTTATATCTTTATATATTTTTTTTCAGTTTGTGTAGTGTATGTGAAATATATTCTGTATTGTACCATAAGAGAGATAAAAATTATTAATATTTCAGTGCAACAAATCTGTGTTCTGTTGCTTTTGATGTCTGTGTTGTCAATCCACAGCTACTAAATTAAAAAAATGAATATATTCTGCAGTGCCATTACTCATCTGTTGGTAATAACAGTGCCATAAAATCCATTGAAAAGGTGCAACACTCACGCTACATCTTACAAGTGCATGCTTTTAACTCAGTGTTACGCCCCCATGGCTCAAGAAGGACATAACAAAAACGGGGACACACAAGAAAGTGCAAATAATGTACAAAATTTATTAACAGAATAAAACTATACAAAAAAGAAACAATGTAACATGAACTAGTCAGGAATCAGTAGTGTAAAGTTAAGTGTATGCATGAAAGTGTAATAGACCGTAGCAGTGTTGGATGTATAAAGTAAACAAGATTAAACAAAACCCAAACGCAACCAAGTCCGAAGTGCAGCTCGGTCCCGGCCAACTGCCATACTGCTTTTTAAAAGGTAAGGCAGGAAACCAGCAGCAGGTGTCCTCAATGATCCCATCCAGGAACAATCAGTTGGAAGGCAGAGCAATTGCACAATTCAACCCAGGGAGGATGCACATAACGCATGGGTCGTCACACCCCACCCCTTAAGACAGGGGTCTGTCAAGAATCCCTGTAATATACAAAACAAAAATTAGCAAAATATTTAACTGCACTTCAATTACCCAGAGGAGCACGCGACAGTACATTAGCGACAATATTCTAAGATCCTCGGACATGTCGAATATCAAGGGAGTAAGCCTGTAAAAACAAAGACCAACGAATAAGCCTTTGATTCGGGCAATGAAAAGAATTCAGAAATGTCAACGGGTTGTGGTCCGTGTAGACAACAACTGGTTGACCCGAACCAACATAAACGTCAAAATGTTGTAACGTCCAAATCAAAGCCAAAGCTTCCTTTTCTACCACAGAATAATTCAGTTGATATAAGTTAAACTTGCGGGAAAAGAAACTGACAGGGCGGACCACGCCTTCCTCATCATCCTGTTGGAGAACAGCCCCTGCACCAACTTGGCTTGCATCCAACTGTAAAGAAAAAGGCCTCTCAAAGCAAGTGCCAGCAAGGACAGTAGAAGAACACAACAAAGATTTGACATTGTCAAAAGCCAGTGCGCAATTTGACGACCAAACAAATTTTGCCTTGGCCTTTAGAAGATCAGTAAGTGGTGCGACAACTGAAGAGAAATTAGGGCAAAAGGAACGGTAGTAACCTACCATCCCTAAAAAACACATAAGCTCCTTTTTTGGAGTAGGAACAGGATAGTCACAAATGGCCAGATCTTTGGCACTTAACGGCCAAACACCTCCGCTCCCCACCACTTTGCCAAGATAAATTATAGTAGCCTGAGAAAAACTACATTTTGCCAGGTTCACTGTCAATTTGGCCTCTGACAAACGCCTCAGGACAGCACACAGGCGTTTTAAATGTGAATCCCAACTATCACTAAACACTACAAGGTCATCTAAATACACCGCACACCCCTCAAGGCCTGAAACTACTCGGTTCATCAGCCGCTGAAAGGTGGCAGGTGCATTTCTTAACCCAAAACTCATAACCTTGTACGAAAAGAGACCTGATGGGATAATAAATGAGGAAATTTCCTGAGCTCTTTGGCAGAACCAACCTGGTCAATGCAGTCATCCACTCTCGGAAGTGGGAAACAATCAGGCTTTGTCACACTGTTAAGTTTACGGAAGTCTGTGCAAAACCTTACTGAACCATCAGACTTTGCAACCAGCAGGCAAGGAGATGCCCAGTCTGAATTCGAAGGAATCGCTATCTCATTTTCCAACATATATCTGATTTTGGCTTCCATCAGCTTTCGTTTCTCTGGTGACACTCAATAATAACGTTGTTTGATAGGAGAAGCATTACCCACATCAATATCATGTTCAGCCCAGTCAGTTCGTGTTGGTGTATCCCCAAACAATTCTGGAAAACTCTGTAACAAAGAAATCAACTCTATAGACTGTGAAGGTGGCAAATGAACCAGAGTAGCAGCAAGCTTTTCCAAAGACTCAGTATTGTTTAATCACCCACGTAAAACACTATCATCAGGTTCATAACCCTCTTTCTCCAACCCCTTCTCCCCTAAACAAAAGTTCTTAACTTCGGACGTCGCAAGAAGTACTGAATGAATGGAACTTTCACTGTTTGACTTGGACTTCTCATAGTACGGTTTCAACAAATTCACATGACATAGCTGAGTAGACCTCCTCCGATGC
>CM040464.1:11585838-11603372 GCA_022758105.1 Pangasianodon gigas | reverse complement strand
GAAATGTCAACACAAACAATTACAGCATCACCATCTACTTCACCAGAATCATCTACAGATCACTCATCAACACCTGAAGCTCCAGAACCTTCATCTCCACCTTCAGTTACAACATCACCATCTACTTCAACAGAATCATATACAGATCAGTCATCCACATCTGAATTCCCAGAAATTTTATCAGCATCTGTAACTCCAGGATCTTTATCAACACTACCCATTACAGCATCACTGTTTACTTCCCCAGAAATATCTACAGACCACTCATCAACATTTGGAGCTCCAGAAACTTTATCAACACCAGCAGTTACAGTATCACCATTTACTTTCTCAGAATTATCTACCGATCACTCATCAACAACTGAATTGCCAGACACTTCATCAACACAAGCAGTTACAGCATCACCATCTACTTCACCAGAATCATCAACAGAACAGTCATCCATATCTGAATTCCCAGAAATCTTATCAGCATCTGTAACTCCAGGAACTATATCAACACTACCCATTACATCATCACTTTTTACTTCCCCAGAATTATCTACAGACCACTCATCAACATTTGAAGCTCCAGACACTTTATCAACACCAGCAGTTACAGTATCACCATCTACTTTCTCAGAATTGTCTACCAATCACTCATCAACAACTGAATTGCCAGACACTTCATCAACACAAGCAGTTACAGCATCACCATCTATTTTCCCGGAAACATCAACAGATCACTCATCAACAGCTACATCTCCAGAAAAGTCTTCAATACCTTTGGTTACAGTATCCCTGTCTACTTTCCCAGAATCTTCTACAGATCACTCATCAACATCTAAATATCCAGAAATTTTATCCACATCTAAATCTCCAGGAATTTTATCAACACTATTAGTTCCAGCTTCCATTGTGTCAGAATCTTCTACAGATTTGCCCTTGACATCTTCAGCAATAAAACTTACAACCACTGCAGGTTATCAGTCAACACCAAGAGCTTTCTCTTCATCATATACAACACAAGAATCAATTTCAACATTTATAAGTCCATCATTTCCATCTATACTTCCACCTGCTGCACAAACACCATCTACAACTGAAACATCACCTCCTACTTTATCAGATCTGCCCTCAACATTTGTATCACTACAATCAACAGCTAAAATTTCACCTGCTACAGATTCACCATCTCCAGCTCCAACTATAGCTCTAACAACCATATCTTCAACTACCTCTTTTCTATCAACACCTACACTTCAGTTTACTCCAACCACATCTTCAACAACTGCTTCAACAACCAATTTTTCACCAACAACTACTATTCCATCAATAATTACACTACCAACCACCCCTCCAAGAACAACTATTAAAAATACCCAATCAACCACAATAACCACCCATCCAATCACAATAGCCTCTATAACTCCCACAATCACAATGTCCTCTCCAACCAACATAAAAACTTCTCCATCAACATACACCACTACTCCTCCTCTATTAACACTGACACCAACTATAACCCTCTCTCACCTAACAGCTACCTCTCCAATACCATCCACCATAACATATACTCCAAACACAACCACAATAATTGCCACAAGTACTTCAACAACCACATCTTCAGCAACAAGCACCACAGCTTCTTCTTTTCTATCAATTCCATCAGCCCAATCCATGACCAGTACTTCTGCAACTCCTCCAACAAATGTTCCCACCACCACTAACACCCCTCCAACAGCAACTACAATACCAATAATGAACACAACTAACACACTAATCTCCACATCTCCTGCAACTACCACTACAAAAACCAACACAACCACATTTCCCTCAAGCCCCACCACAATATCTTCTCAATTTGTAATGTCTACAGCCCAACTCTCAACATCTGCAGCTCCAGCAACTACAGCCACATCTCCAACAACAATGGCCACGACAAATACTGGTCTGACAACAACTACAACTATCACACCCATCTCTCCAACAACAGCTACGTATCCAAAAACACCCACAACTCTTCCAAATACAGCAAACCCCACTGCAACCACTAGTCCAACAATGCCCATAAACCTGATAACCACATCTCAAAAAACAACTACAACTCCTTCTACAAAAACAACAAAGAGCACAACCATTTCTTCTACAACCACCTTTCCAAAAACACCAACAACTCCTCCAAATACAACAGCCACTATCACAACCACTGGTCCAACAACTATGACTATCACAACCACCTCTCCAACAACAGCTACCTCTCCAACAACACCCACACCTCCTCCAAATACAACAACCACCACAACCACTAGTCCAGCAATGCCAGCTCTAACAACAACCATCAAAACTATTTCTCTAACCACCTCTCCAACACCAATAACTCCTCCAGCTACAGTAATGTCTACCACAACCACTAGTCCAACAATGCCAATAAACACCATAACCACCTCTCCAAAAACAACTCCTCATACAACAATCAGCACAACCATCTCTCCAACAAGAGATACCTCTCCAACAACACCCACAACTCCACCAAATACTGCAACCACCAACACAACAGTGCCCATAAACCTAATAACCACCAGTCCAACAACTACAACTACAGCAGCAACCAGTACAATCATATCTCAAGCAGCCACCTCTGCAAAAACAACTCCTCCAAATATAACTACCACCACAACTAGTCCAACGATGTTATTAAGCATAAGCACCTTTCCAAAAACACTTACAACTCCTTCAACAATGACCAGCACAACCACCAACTCTGCAACAACACCAACAACCCTTCCAAATTCAACAACCACAACCAGTGGACCAGCAACAACAACAACCATCACAAGCATCTCTCCAAGAACGACAGCTACCACTCCAACAAATACCATGCCTTCAACATCAATGATCACAACCACCTCTCCAAAAACATCTACACCTCTTTCAATAACCGTCACAAGTGAAAAAACAAATACAGCTTCTTCAACAACTATTATCACAACCACCTCTGCAAAAACAACTACAGCTCCTTCAACAACAACCAGCAAATTCACCATTCCAGAAACAACTACAACCCCTCCAAAAACCACCAACAAAAAAACCTCTCCACAAACAATTCAACCACCAATAGCTCCACCATCAACAAGTATTGTTTTTCCTACACTAACCCTTGATATTGTTTAAATTTCAAACCACAAAAGAACATTTTAGATGCATGATTTATGTCTTATTACTAAAAAAAACTATTCTGTTCATCTGTTTTGATTTCTCTAGATTCTACAGCATTTGCTCAAGCAGTGGTTAGGATGCTATCTGTCACTGAACTAAGCAATGATAAAATCATTATCTATATAGAGGAGGTAAGGCCACGCTTTATGCTATACTCCAAATATATGGTTACTATATCTCTTAGGTTTGTGTGACTTTTGTATCATTTGGAATACAGATAAATAAGGAGTACAACATTATGGAATGTCCTGTTATAGGGGAAAAAATCCACCCCAAAGTGGATTATTTTCCAGTAACAGTGCTTCCTCTTATACCATAGCAATTTGCCAATTATTACAATTTTTAATTTGTTAATTAATGACACATCATACTTCTTCATCCGTTTATAGTTACATTTAATGCTGTGTAACATCTGCGAGGCAAGTTATTTCCTGTTCCTGCTTATGTTATATCAGCTACCTATAAACAGTCATTCTGTCCTAAAGACTCTTCCATGGCAGAAAACATAGTGACCTTTACAAAGCACTGACACTGGAGACTCCTTTCATAAATGTTACATTTGCTGTTACAAAAAATTTAACCAACACATTCTGACCAGTCAGATTTGAGAATTTATACTACAGTGTGGTTAAATTCTCAAACCAGAAGGTGGTTGATTCATTTTCTTGTTAATGTAACAAGCTGTGATTTTTGTCTTGTCACTTTCAAGTGAGAGAAACAGGAGCAGCTGGTGAGGGAAAGAGTGTATAGCTGCTATAACGTAAGTGAGAACAGGAACTAACTTGCAGATGTTCCATAACGTTAAATGTAACTATGAACTATTAAAAGTGCAATGGGTCATTCATTAGTCAATTAAGAATTTTAATAGTTGGGAAATCACTGTGGTATAAGAGAAATAACACACTTCAGGACATATAAGAAAATTATCCTATCATATACTTTGTGCTGGGTTGTATCACACCACCCCGGTTTGAATTATTTTGCTATAGCTGCACAGCCCATCTTGTGTTATTCCTTATATAACATGCATATGATTATGGCGTCATATGCACTATATGGGCAAGGTTTGTGGACACCTAACCATCACACCAATATTTGGGTCTTCCCCAAATTGTTGCCACAAAGTTGGAAGCATACAATTGTATAGGATGTCTTTGAATGCTGTAGCATTACAATTTCCCTTTACTGGAACTAAGGGGGCTAGCCCAAACCTGTTCCAGCAACACAATACCCTGTGCACAAAGCGAGGTCCATGAAGACATGGTTTGCCAAGGTTGGAGTGGAAGTACTTGAGTGGCCTGCACAAAGCCTGACCTCAACCTTACTGAACACGTCAGTGCCTGACCTTACTAATGGTCTTGTGGCTGAATGGGCAAATCCCCACAGCCATATTCCAAAATCTTGTGGAAAGCCTTCCTAGCAAAGTGGAGGTTATTATAACAGCAAAGGGGGACTAAATCTAGAATGGGATGTTCAAAAAGCACATATGGTTGTAATGGTCAGATGTCCACAGATTTTTGGCCATATAATCTATGTTCATAATAAGGCTTTGCATAAGGAAAAATCTGTTGTTCAGTTATTCCAATATTTTTTAAATAAATATATTAATATTTTATTTGATTTCTGTTTATTGTCCAGTTTTCCAGGCTCATTCAGGCTAAGGTTAATGGAAACATTAAGATTACAGCGAAGAAGATTCAAAAAGTGACACCTTAAAGATCATCTGTGGTGAGCAAGTATTGATCAATTCTCAAAAAAACTGATTAAAACAGGAAGCAGGTATCTGCATGATTCTTCATTTCAGTGATTTTATACCAAAATCAAATGATGTATAGTATCATGAGTGTAATACTGAGCGTAGCACTGCTATATGTCACTATGACAGTGCAAAGGCACCAGTATTATCAGCTCGGGATGACGACTGATTCATCATGTTTCATTTCGCTGACATTTTTTCCAAACATGTGACCATAGTTGTGTTTTATTTTGCTACCCTTCATCAAGGCAGTCATATAGTTTGCATTAAGAGATGTGCTGACTATGCTAGTAACTAAAGAAGTGATTATTTTGGGGATGAGAAAATACTAGTAAAATACTAATTAAAAATACAAATTATTTAGCAAATAAACAGAGAAAACTCTATCACCCTTTCAAGAAGCACCATCACAACAACACAGACTGTTAACATGCTACTGTACTAATAAGAATTAAATTCCAGCTGTGTCACACATAGTAGACAACTATGCAATGTCATCATAATCTAAGATAACTGTGATTTTCAGTGCAAAAAATTATTGATTTTCAGGTACAACAAAAATGTATTGGTATTATGGTTTCTAGAACTTTTATCAAACAAGGACTATTAAAAAAGGATATACAGTATGGTGGTATTATTGGCTAATATTTATGTACTTTTTAACTATAAAATATTTTATTGTATTTATTTTTTCAGTTGGTGTAGTCTGTGTGGCAAAGGAGTATACATATTATAGCACAAAAGATATATAAATTATTATTTTTGTAATATTTAAGTCCACCATGGTGTTTTGGTGTCTGTGTTGTCAAACAATCCACTTTAGCTAATAAATAAAAAAATGAAATACATTCTGCAGTGCCATTATTCTGTTGGTCATAACAGTGCCATTAAATCGATAGAAAAAGGCACAACACTCACTCTACATCATAACAAAAATGTGGTCTTGTACATCTTACCAAAACCTTGTATGTTTGTAACACAATAAAATACCTATTTATGTTTTCCCTAATAAACCATGTTTTATCTCATATACACCAAAAGACAGTGCTCACACGTGGTTTAAAATCAGATGAGCAAAATATTGCATACTTTGTTAATTTAGAGAAAAGGAAATGAGCTGTTTAGGACACAAAAGAGTCGACTCTTATTGGTGAGTCAGATCATTTGGCTCAGCTCACCACAGCTAATTGACATTTTCTTTACTTTGCATTGAATTTTATAAAATGTACCCCTGCAATTATGTTTAGTACAAACTCATTGTAGAACCTGGTGGGTATGAGTTTGGAGGAAGACTTGGAAGGCAGACAGAATGTCAGCAGAGCGCCGTGCTTTCGGTAATTTTCACCCCTCTTTTCAGTGCACTTTCAAAGCTCAACCAAAGAATATAAACCAACAGAAAAGGGGCCGGGGCTTCCCGTTCAAGTGCACGCTCTGTGCGTGCGTGTGTTGCACGCTCCGCCATCTATGCCTCTCTCTCTGGTTACAGCAGTTACTGTATGCACAAAGAAACATACATAAGTAGATTGGTGGTAAAAAGACATAGGTGAGTCAATCAACATGATATATGAAAGTAAAAGCGTAAGGAATCATGAATGCAAAAGGCATCTAAGCCTCACCCTGAAATTAAAGTGAACATCAGCTGTCAAATATTAGCTAACATGTTCTTCCATTAATACATTCCATTAATGTAATGTAAATGTTCTCTTTCATCATCTCATGTCCGCGATCCACCTATGGGAAGGGTATCCGTACCTGACCTCTGCAGAAGCATCCAATTGCACCAAGTCTGGATTTGACAGACAGAAGCATGTGTCCAATTCCAGGTAGAGGCACTTATCACGGCTAGGGATTCTCATCCTTTCTGTGTGGTTTGCATGGGCCTCAAACACACGGAAGAAGCCCTCAACTTCCCTGAGAACTGTAGCTCCTGCCTAGCGCTCCCCAAAAACTCCAGCGCCTAAGGCTCAAAGTGGCCGCGACCCAGAGCATGGACTTAGAACAGTCCAACTCTGACGGGGGAAACGGTGACAATGGCTTGCTCCCGGGGACCTCTCAGGGCGTGGCCTCACTGAGCTGGCCCGAACAAAGCAACCCGATTCTCCTCGAGGACATCTTACCAGGTGAACCCTCTTTCATTACTGAGACGCCCAGCTAAAGGGACGAGGACAATGCAGGTCTTTTAGAGGGTTCAGAGATGAGGAAGCCATCCTGTCTTCTTTAACTCCCCAGGCTAACGCTCCCGCTGCCTTACCTCAGTCCATGCTCTTTCGAATTTTTTGAGCGAGCGGCCGCTCCCCTCAATATCAAATCCCCAGCTCTACAAAGTGCCACTGAGCAAGAGAGGGATGTTTATGATGGGAAACTCCTGGGACCCCCTCTCGGCCTGAGAAAACAGCTCCTCCTGGTCCTCCCCGCATGTGCCAAGCACACAAAAGACTGCTGGGGAGACCCGCTCGACACAGTCTCACAGGAATTGAGGTTAAGGATATGGTGAGACTCAGCATGGGTGACTCCCCCCACTTCTGCCACTGAACCCTCTATCGCCAGACACCTTAACCCCTCCCAAGGCGGCCTGCTTGCTCCCCCCAAGCCCACTCTCCCCAGCAAAACGGACCGCTTTTCTGCTTCCATCCACCAGGCCTCTTATAAGGCCTCGGCCTTGGCTGTCAGAGGCATCAATGTTTCCTCGCTTCTTTCAGCTTACCAAGCTGAGCTCCTGGTCAACATGGGGCAGCAACTGGAGAAAGGGTGTCCCTCACCCTCGCTCTGGAAGGAGATTGTCACTATTAACGACTTCGTCCTCCATAATGCACACCAAGCCATCCAGGTGAGCGGGTGTTCTATGGCTCTCAGTGGTTGGAGAGCATGCGATCTATCTTAATTTATCAGGTCTCCCCAATAGTGAGAAGCGGTGCATCGCAGGAGCACCAGTGGAGCCTGGCCAGGCCCTTTTTGGTCCTGCTGTCACTTTGATGCAATAGCACTGCGATGATAAAAAGAAAGAGGACGAGGCTTACCTGTGCGGCCACCTAAACCCCCTGCCATGGGACACCATTTCCAGAATGCCAGCAGAGCAAAGCCCCACAACAAGCCCCTACCTCAGCAGGGTAATCCTCCTTCTGCCAAGCCCTGGGGGAGAATGTCCTTCGCCACAGCCAAGAAACCCCCTAACCCGGCTCCCTCTGACTCCAAACGGACGCGGCCGGCCTGATGCACGGCCTCAGGGGGCTTTGAGTCCATGTTCCCGGGCAGCCAGCCCTCTTGACTCCAGTTTTGCCCTCCTAGTTCACCCGTCCAAGAGAAGGATGCTTTCTGTCTGTGGGGTCAATCCCCAATGACACTCCTGTATCAATGCCATCAGGGGTTTTATTCTCGTTATTCCCTGATTCCAAAGAAGGACGGCTCTCTACGTCCTATTTTGGATCACAGAGTGTTGAACAAACATTGGAGGAAATACACTTGCAAAATGTTGACATGGGACTCTTTCTTGTTTAATTCATCAGAATAACTGGTTCACATCAGTTGATCTGAAAGATGCTTTTTTCCACATAAGCACCTATCCTCCATACAGGAAACAGAAATTACATTATGAATTCATAGTTCTTCCTTTCGGCCTCTCACTGAGTCCGAGAGTGTTCTGTCTCTGGCAGAGGCGGGTTTAGCCCCACTGAGAATGACGGGTCTTAGGATCTGTTGTGGCAAATACTTCTGCAAATCAGAATAAGAAAATTAATTACAAAGACAAGGGGTTCTGGATGCCAAAAATCAATAGACTTTATTGAATCAAACAACAAAGCCGAGATGGTCTGCAGAACATCCAGAGTACATAGTCGTGGCTCATGCTTTTATACAGTTCTAAAACAATGATCTCATTAGGTGGACTTTTCTCTTTTTTTCTTTCACTCACACACCTGCCTCTCGCCACAATTATGTCACTGTTCCTTTGTCTTAGCTGTAACCGTGGCGAAGGTCAGTCAGTTTATTTTTTTTTAAAATGTTAACATTTCTTCACACCCTCAACAATACACCATAAGAAATCACAAACATCAAACTGGTGAAAAATATACAAACTTCAGGGACTCTGGTAGAGAAAAACACTTTCTCGTGAGAAAGGACAGAACAGGCCCTGGTAGAGGAAGGCACTTTCCCATGAAAAAGGATAGAACAGGCCTGAACTGAAAAGATACAATGTATGAATGAGAGCTGTGTGCTGTGTGATTTCCCACAAGTAGAGTCACATCAGTTTTGTCTTAGTTTTCTTGATTTCACATACAAAACATTCTCTATAAAATTATTCTCTAATTACTTGATTAAAACTGTGCTTAAATACTGATTTAACACTCTCTTCATGATTAAAATGCACTTCAGAGTCATTCTTATGCTGAGGTGATTTGAGGTCATGATTCAACATAGAGTCATTCTTAGGCTGAGGTGATTTGAGGTCATGATTCAACACAGAGTCATTCTTAGGCTGAGGTGATGTGAGGTCATGATTCAACACAATAACTCAGTACAATTCTGCTGTATAAATACTGATTGACATAATACTAATTAAGAGTTAACTAGATAATGGAAATACATCCACACATCTTAACATATATAGATGATTGGCTAATTATAGCCGATTCCAGGGAGAAAGTGGTGCAAGATACTCCTCATGTTTTCGTGCACATCACATTGCTCGGCTTCAGAGTGAATGTGAGCAAAAGCAGTTTCACTCCCGCTCAGGATGTCATATTCCTGGGTCTGGAGCTGAATTCAATAACTATGTGCATGCGTTTATCACATGAGCATATCCTCTCCCTAATGATTTGCCTCTCACAGTTCAAAGAGGGGGCAAGGGTACAATATCGCAAATGTCTCAGACTGCAGGGTCTTATGGCATCAGCTATTCAGGGTTTGCGTCTGGGCCTTCTGAGAATGAGGGCATTCATGAAGTGGGTTTTATACCTCCAACTCAGCAGTTTACGTGATCTCTGCCGCTCCATCATGGTGACGCACTCACGTTCAGCAGCCCTGCGCCACTGGAAGAAAGCAGAGTTTTACACTCATGGCACCCCCCTCGGGGCAGTTATGTTGCGAAAACTGGTAACAACAGATGCGTCCTCAACAGGGTGGGGAGCCACCCAGGAGGGCAGAACAGTGAATGGCATGTGGGCAAGTGAGCTTCGCTCAGCCCACATAAATTGTTTAGAGCTCATTACAGTTTGGAAGGCTCTGAAACATTTCCTTCCCCCCCTCCAGAGTCATCATTTGCTGGTAAGCTGCGACAATACCACGGCTATAGCACACATCAGTCGCCAAGGAGGGATGCACTCCCCCAAGCTTCATGCTCTAGCTTTTAGTATGGAGCAGGTGGCACTTTCTGTCTTTACGTGCGACCTGTGTCTCGGGCATTTTGAACAGGGGTGCAGACCTCTTGTCGAGGGGGAACCCAAGATTGGCACCTCCACCCTCAAGTAATGGGTTTGCTGTGGGAGAAATTCAGTCAGGCAACCGTAGATCTCTTCGCCTCGTGCAAAAACATGTCCTATGTTATTCTCGCTAAGGGATGGGGATGCACTAGCCCATCGGTGGCCCAACATGCTGCTCTACGCATTCCCTCCCCTTTGTCTAATAGCCCCCACCATGGCCAGGGTGAGAGTTCAGAGCCTCATTCTGGTGGCACCCAGGTGGACTAAAGCACTGGCAGAGATAATTGCTCTTTTGTATGCCCAGCTGTGGCCCCTCCCATTACGCACAGACCTCCTGTCTCAGGCGAACAGGGAAATCTATCACCCTCACCCAGACAGGGTTGCCCTTTGGGCTTGGCCCGTGAGAGGGCAAACCTAAACGCAATGGGGCTCCCTCCACATGTGGTCGCTACCATGCAGAGTGCTAGGACCTCGTCCACATGCTCCCTATATAACTGTAAGTGGGGTGTGGTCGAGGAGTGGTGTGATGGGCGCCAGCTGATATCATATCAGTGTCCGGTTATGGATGTTTTATGCTTTTTGCAAGACCTTATGGACGGTGGTATATCCTTTTCCACTATAAAGGTCTACTTAGCGGCTATTGCTGCATGTCATGGGTTCGACAGCACGACAGTGGGACAACATCCCCTCGTTTGCAAGTTCATGAAGGGCACTCGCCATTCCCTTCCAGTCACTAGAAGAGCTGTTCCGGAGTGGGACCTCTCCATCGTGCTGGAGGCTCTGTCTCAACAGCCTTTTGAGCCCTGAGAGACATTTCCCCAAAGCTTCTGTCCTTTAAGACAGCTTTGTTCCTGGCCCTGGCTTCAGCCAAACATATCAGTGATTTACATGCACTCTCTGTTCATTCCTCATGCATTAAATTCTCTCTCAGTGGAGATAAGGTTTTTCTTAGGCCCAGCCCGGCCTTTATGCCTAAATGCTTCCAAGCATTCACCTGTGAGGTGATTGAGCTTTCCTCTTTTCACCCACCTCCCTTCTTCTCTGCGGAGGATCAGAGGTTAAATGCTCTGTGTTCTGTGCGTGCCCTTCGGGCCTACATGGATAGGACCAGCCCTTTCAGGAGGAGCGACCAGCTCTTCATTTCCTGGACATCATTATAGGACATCTGTTCTGCTGCAAGCTGGGCTTCTCCCCTTATGTTTGTCAGATACCAATGGCTTGATGTCACTAGGACCCCAGTAGCTCATTCTGTCCTTGGAGTGGGCTCCTTGTAGCCTCCCTCCATTAAGCCCCTTACTTCCCCTTTAAGCTTGGGCTGTCAGGCTCTCCTTATTCATTTCACCAGCATGTCTTTTATGTCCTTGCCTGGATGCCACCTTCAATACTGTGTGGGTGTCACCAGGCTTGTTTGCATATGTATGTCACTACATGTCCTTCATGTTTCTGCCTGCGTACCACTATCACCTTTGTGCATGGTGTTACCAGGCGCATTATTATGGGATGCATCAAGCACCACCTATCTAGGTGACCATCCCCTGGCTTACAGGGCCTCACTGTGAGTGTATTGGGCAATCAGGGAGTTGTCCATTTCTCCCATAGGCAGATCTCAAACACAAGATGATGAAAGACAACAATAGGTTACTGTCCATAACCCTGGTTTTCTGAAACATCGAGTGGAGAGAATCACCAAGCCTGCCCCTCTTGCCCCACAAGAAGCGAATATACTCACTGAGGAGGAGTAGCCTTTATGCATTTATGTGCAGGTTCAGAGGACGATTTATGTTATGTGCACGTCCTTTATGCACTCAGGTAAGGGGCGTGCCTCTACTTGGTATTGGAAACACCTCCTGTCTGTCAAAGCCAGACTTGGTGCAATTGGATGGTTCTGTAGAGGTCAGGTACAGATGCCCTTCCCATAGGTGGATCTCTCCACTCTATGTTTCAGAGAACCGGGGTTACAGACAGTAGCCTATTGTTACTGCTGCAGCAGTGATGGAAGAGATGCAGCCAATAGGTACCTATAGTGAAAGGTATTGGCCATGGAGTATCTGATATGTTTTGTGAAATTAAAATCTTGGCCATGTTTATTAACAAAACATACCAGACACTTTAGTGTCTGGGTTTTAAGAATAAGCATAAAGTCTCTTGCATCTACGATTTTTTTATTTTTATTTTTTTTAGATCAGTGAAGAATTCTTGAATGTTGAAAGGATTTTTTTTTCTGATAGTTGTCCAAAACACCTTAAACATACACTGTAAAAAAAATCAAAGGATCTCATTTTCCTATTATCACACCATTACACTTTTGATTTGTTTGGAATGTTAATCCATTCCTTAAAGTTGTCTGAGGCAAAAAAGGTCACTGCATGACTTCCATTAATATGTCAATTATAGAGGAACTGATATATTTTAAAATGTAGTGACTAACAGTGCAGTTACTTTGTTTAGTTGAAGTTACTTTGTTACTTCCTTTCGGGAAAGCAGCATTTCACACTGTGTAAGGAATTATAATATAAGTTAAGCTAAGACAGCCTGGTATTTCCCCTAAGGAGATGAGGGTGGAGTTTGAGGTCAGAGCATCATAGCAGTCAAGCAGCTGTCAACCATCACTTAATGCCTCAGAGTTTACTCAGATTTAGAGCAGCATACGATACACTTCCCTCAATTTTTAAGCTGTTTAAGGATTACCATGCCGAGAGTTGCTTTTACATCACTGTATGCCAAGATGCTACTCACACTACTTACAGGATGTGTTATAATGATTAAAGGACAAACAGCAACAACAGGTAAGATGCTATCCATCATCAATACAGGATATTGGTGTAGATTTAGTGCCTTTGAGAGCACTTTCTGGAGTGTCATTATACTGATGAAAAAGCACAAAACCTCTTTTCCTACAAGATATAAAGCAATTTTTACAGACATATCTACATATACACACATTTTATATGAGGTAAAATCTTTTCAGACACACTGCCCATAAAAAAATTACTGACATGGTAAAAAATAAAAATTATGGACAGGACTAAAAATAATTACATTACCCAAGTCCGTATTAAAAAGAAATCTACAAACTCAAATGTATTTGTATTGTCTGAATCACTTCTCTGTAACATCTTTTTGTATATGTTTATAGATAACAATGGGTCATACCGAGGCAGAAACCAGCTAAGCAAGTCTGTTTTAGATGCTGAATCTCTGAATACCTCCACAAAGTCACATGCAGATTTAGTGCATAATGCTAAACAGGTGGCTGAAACTTCTATTAAGCCGCATTAAAAACTGTAGAAGCAAACTTAGATGACATTAGCTGATTGACTTTATATATACATACATACATATACATATATATATATATATATATATATATAGAGAGAGAGAGAGAGAGAGAGAGAGCTAAAGCAGCTTTATGAGTGTAAGTTGTCAAGTTGTCTTACACAGCCAGGAATTTAGTTTCAGGGGTGGATGAGGAAATACACTAAATAAAATCATTGTTTGATCTGTACATAAATGCAATTTGGCTGGATGCCAGACAGTAGTAGGTGTGGTGATGGCAAGAATTTGTTATATAACCTTTAAACGCCCTGGTGCCATGACAGATTATGTCTTACATATTGCTTATTAAAAATTAAGTTATTTCTTTGGTGTAGAGACTTAAGTTAAATTCTCTTTTGTCGCATAGATTTGTAGCTTAAGAGGGAGAGCTATCTGTGCTGAAAAAAAATAACGTAAAACTACGGCTTTTTTTAAATGGGGCATTTTTATTGACTAGGTATCCAAAACAGACAAAAAATAGAGTTAAACATTAAGTTAGATTCTACTGTCAACCAATCTAGCCATATTAATCGCATTGCCATGAAATATCTCTATGACAGTTCCACTGAAAATGATTAGTACAAGTTGTACTTATTTTTCACCTTCAGTATTTCATCAGCCATCAGCTCGATATCACTGAGCTCAGAATGTAGCTAGCTCGTGAGGTCACTCAGGCATCCAGATTTTGATTCATAGGGCAGCCAACATTTGACAATACCACTGAATAGCACTAGCCGTACCCTCAATTTGTGAAAGATGATGATGATGTAATGATATAGAGAAGGACTATTTAAAAGTATCAGAGTTATGGTAAATCACCCTGCTAGCCTATTTACAAATCAATTTAAAATATGAATATTTTTACATACAAATTGTTTGTCCTTTTTCAACAATTGACTTATAATAAATTATAATTTACTTATAATCAGTAGTAATTGATTTATGACTGATGCATTGATTCATTTTAATCATTGCCTTTTAAATCGATGCATTGATCTAAATTGACAGATCATTAGCCAGCACCCAGCACTAGCTACCTAGTAAACTTCAAACACAAACATGAAAAATCCATGATCATGATTGGTTAATTGTTTTTCTCAGGATCAGCTGGTAGCCAATAAAATATAATTAAACAAAGTATGGGATATGTCTGCAGTAGTTAAATATGGAATCGTAAGGATGAGTTTGTTGAAATTTTATGAATATTATTATAGTGTAAAACATCATTTGACGCAGTATGTGTATGTGTGTTATGTTAATTACCCAAGAATAAGCATTTGAAACTGTTATAATATATTTCAGTTTCAAACCCAGTTTCCATAAATGTACACTGAACTGTGAACTGCATCAGAGGCTACAGAGATCACCTAATTTTAATAAATGACGCATGCTCTTGCTGTTTGTTTTCTTGACAACCAAAACCAAAACAAAGTTCTGTCACACAGTGTCAGATGCCTTTAAAAAATAAAAATTATTAAAAGGGCATGCCATTTTCCTATTATACTCACAATGATGTTAAAGTAAGATTATAGTATGGATACATTGATGAGGTTTTATTGTGTGAATGCTTTAGATGTGAAAACTCCTTTTAATACCAGTCTGAGCAGCATTGTCTTTATTCCATCATGGCTTCTGGAGGAACTTCTGTGTATAATAAACAGAACTGGTTCAGTGATTCTTGGTAACAAAAACCAGGAAGTAGCTGAACAACATTTTTAAGAGAACAAAACATTTGGAAATAAAACATGAAAAACTGGTCATATAACCAAACAATGCAAGGTTGCATAGATTAAAACAACAATAAATGCAGTAAATAAGTAATATGGGCGTTTTTAGCGAACCAAAGATTTATTTAACATCTTTGGGGGTACTTGAAACAAATAATTTAGGTTGATGGGGTTCAGTTGACATAAAAGGTCAGGAAACCCTGACGATCACATGACAATTTTACAATCTTAGTGAAAGAACAATTTTTGGAAATTGTATTTTAACTGCTTGGTTAAAATGTATAATATGGAGGAATGAAGTAATAATATAACAAATATAATTGTTGGCAAATTGCTGGAGGAAAATAATCATTGGAAAATAATCATCAACAGGGTAGTGTGAGGAACCAGAGACACTGTACCAGGAGAGCTCCCTGAAATATGAATTAAAATCTTGGGCACTGGTCTGCCCTCTTGTTTTAATTTTCAATCTCTCCTCATAACTATGAGCATCAAAAGACTTTTCTAACATCAGGTTAACATTAACAGTTTCTGCATTTCTTGCCAAAAAGCAGCTAAGTTGATAGCTGAAGAAGGAAGTGACAGCTAGCTACGCTTATCAACAACAAACTTCAGAAATGAATGCAAATACTCAAAAAGAACTTTATACTTACAGTTTATTTATAATATTTACAAATTACTATGATAAAATAACAATAGGATATTAGTTTGCAAAAGTGTTTTGGATTAAGCTACTCTTACTTAAGCTACTATTAAGCTACTAACCACTAATGTAGCTCCAAGTGATTCCGACTGGTGCTGATACTGTATGTTTGAGATGTCAATCATGTTTATTACCGTTTCAGTGATTTGCAAAACTCACCTGCCCACACTCCCTTTAACCCCCAGAGATGCACAGCTTCCTGGCAGGACTCAAACTGCTGTATTAAAAGCCTGTTGTCTAATGAGCATTAACCTTTCATCCCATTAAAACACAGTGTACTTGAATCTTCCACAGGATCCCAAAAACACACAGCGTCTCTGAGTTTCTATCAACGCTGTGTCATTGGCTTCAAAGGAGAGTTTTGTGTTACATAAATGAACAGTTTGTGTTAAATAAATGAACAGTGTGATATTGCAGTGAGATATCTGATTTACTAAAATATTGAATTCCACCAAGGGTGATAAATAACATAGATACTTGGTAAACATTACATTACATCTTTTCAATCATTTACGTCAACAGGAATGATCACAGAAATGTTTCGGCTTCACACCTTCATCATACCGTCTTCATTGACGGTATTCAGGTCAAACAATCTTGCGTAGTGGGCATAAAAGTCCACGGCACGCCTGCTGCTCGAGCCAGCGTAAAAACGAGGGGAAAAAAATGGCATGCTCGTTGTAAGCCTTCTGGGCCGAGTTCAGTGAGAGCCCTTTCAATGACCTTGATGTATTTGCACTGGCCAAGTGTTATGTGTAATATTTCAAACGGAGCACCTTTTGGGCTGTGTAAAGCACAGCGTTGGAGAGACAGAGTGTGTGTCAGGTATGTGCACATGTGTCTATGTGTGTGAGTTCCGCAGCACGACCCCCAATGTCTTTGTCATCGTCAGGTCTTCGTCACTCGTTTGGTGCTCACACTCGGGCTGGCACTTCTCCTCTCCTCTTGTAGGCCCGGGACGCCAGGTGTGCCTTGTTGCTGCCTAATCAGCCTGCACCTCCACCTCGTTACCTCTGTGTAACAAACTTCAAAGATAGGCAAGGAGGAGGCAGGAACCGACTGGACACAAATGTAAAGTTTAATCATGTACAGAACTCAAACAGAACGTAAAACACCAATGTAGGGCTAACATAAAACATCTCTCTCTCTAGCGTCTCCACCTGCTCCTTAACGCTCTCTCCCGCTGATGAGACCACTCGACGCCAGGCGTGCATCCTCACAGCCTGGCCTCTCCCTCCTGTTGTCTGTTGTTACCATGTCTCCTCCCTAACCCTAAGACGCACAGTCCTTGGGCCTCAGCGCGACCCTAACCCTGCTTCCGTGGACCTGGACTCTGCTGTAACCCTAACGCTGTTTACCCCAACTCTCCTATAACCCTAATGCTGTTCACCCCAACTCTTCTACAGCCCTAATGCTATTCA
>CM040464.1:11564783-11583234 GCA_022758105.1 Pangasianodon gigas | reverse complement strand
AACCACAACAACTGCCTCTCCAACAACAATAACCAACACAACCACCTCTCCAGCAACTACAACCAACACAACTATCTCTCCAATGACAATGCCCATAACAACCACCATTCCTACAACAACAACCATCACAACCACCTCTCCAACAACAACAAGAAGCACCTCTAGACAACCAACTCTCACTCCCTCAACAAGTATTGTTTGTCATATTCTAACCCTCAACATCATGTTCTAAATTTTTACTTATGAAAGAACATTTTTAGGTGGATTTGTGTTATTATTATTAAAATGAACTCTTTTTATGTTTTTATCTCTCTAAATTTTGCAGTGTCTGCTCAAGCAGTGGTTAGGATGCAGTCTGTCACTGAACTAAGCAATGAAAAAATCATCATATATATAGAAGAGGTAAGACTGTGCTTTATGGTATACTCTAAATATGACTGTTATTGTGTTGCTTAGATTTGTGTGACTTTTATATCAATTGGAATATAGATCAAATGCAATAAGTAAGGAATGAAACATGATGGGACCTGCTTTTATAGGAAAATAAGCCACAACAGGGTGGTGTGATGTCACCTGAAGTTGATTATCTTAGTATTACAGCATGTGCCAAAGTGTTTTCTTCCTCTTATACCACAGCAAGTTAACCGATTATTATTTTTTTAACTTTGTGAATGAACAACATCACACTTTTTATCTATTTATAATTACATTTAATGTTGTAACGTTTGTGTAAGTTAGTTCCTGTTCTCACTTACGTGAAAAGTTAATAAGAAGTTAATAAGACAAAAAACACAGCTTGTTATGTTACAAAGTGCTGACACTGGCATAAATGTCTCCTTAGAGAAAACCTCACCATATCATACATTTTTCTTTGTTAAATAACATGATGTGTTTATTATTAGCCTTAGATAATGTGGAATGTCCACCATACTCCTTCTATACTATGGCAAGTTGCCAACAATTCCAACTGTTAACTGATTAATGAACAACACATGCTTTTTAACCACTTATATTTAATGTTATGAAACTTCTGCAAGGTAGTTCCTGTTCTTACTTACAATATAGCAGCTATAAACAGTTGTTCCCTCACCATCCTCTCTTTTGTCCCTTGCTTGAATTTAATAAGTCAAAAACAGGTAGCTTGTTATGTTACAGAGAAAATGCTAAGCGTAAACTCCTTAACTGTCACTGCTGTCAGAGCTGCTGTCATTACTTTCTGCCCAATCAAAAACACACTGTGGTATAAAATAGCATAAGATGAATATATGATATGAATATATACATATATATAGCCTGTGAAAATGGAGATACTATCTAAAAAATCGCTATAATTTCTAAGCAGTTAATGCAATATTTTTGTTAAACACCTTGAATTAAAGCTGAAATTCTACATTTCAATCACATCTTTTTGCTTCATTTCAAATCTGTTGTGGTGGTGTACAGAGGCAAAATGATGAAAATTGTGTCACTGTCCAAATACTTGGACACAGTCCAAATACTGTCCAGTGGACTTCGCACACACACACACACACACATACATACATATATATACATATATATATATATATATATATATATATATATATATATATATATATATATATATATATATATATGAATATATATTAAGGCACTGTAAATGGTCACTTCACTTACATTTCTTTTTATTGCAGTTTTCCCGACTCATCCAGGCTAAGGTTAATGGTACCATTAAGATTACGGTGAAGAAGATCGAGAAAGTGACACCATAAGGAAAACCTGTGGCGACCAAGTATTGACCAGTACTCATCTCTGTAAATTAATAAGCCTGAAGCCTGAAGAATGGATTTTATTATTCCACTAGCCTGCTGCCACAAGACAAACAATATATGGCCAAAAGTATCTAGACCCATGACCATCACACCCATATGTGCTTGTTAAACAGCCCATACCAGATTTAGTACCCCCTTTGCTGTTATAACAGCCTCCACTCTTCTGGGAAGGCTTTCCACCAGATTTTGGAGTGTGGCGGTGGGGATTTGTTCCCATTTGGCTACAAGAGCATTAGTAAGGTCAGGAGTTGATGTCGGATAAGAAGGTCTGCCACACAGTCAGTGTTCAAATCCATCCCAAAGGTGTTCAGGGGGTTGATGTCAGGGCTCTGTGCAGGCCACTCAAATTCCAAATCTGTGCAGGTCACTTGAGTTCCAACATGAGTTGCCACACCAACTTTGGCGAACCATGTCTTTATGGACCTCGCTATATGCACAGGAGCATTGTCATACTGGAACAGGTTTGGGCCCCATAATTCCAGTGAAGGGAAATCTTAATGCTACAGCATATAAAGACATTCTAGAAAATTGTGTGCTTCCAACTTTGGGGCAACAGTTTGGGGAAGACCCACATATGGGTGAGATGGTCAGGTGTATACATACCTTTGGCCTTGACAATGTGTTAGGTTTTGCGCCATTATCAGAAGATTGTAACTTCTAATTCCAACAATGCCACTGTAATCCATGGCCCAGAGTCTAGAATAGCATCATTGGCCCTAAAGTGTGAACAATGGCTTTTATTCCATCTTCCACAGTTCGTTCGTGTGACCTTGTGGAAAGGTCAGTTTGAAAAGATGCAGTGCTGGCTTTATGTGTATTAGTGGAAGCAATTGTTATACTTCACTTTCCTAATTACCTAGATAATGTTATGAAAATCAGCAAGGACTTAGGCCTGGTCCACACTAACATGGGTAACTGTCCTCACTGTCCATCAGAGCAACATTAACCAATCATGAGTCTTTGTGAGCTCATGTATGTGGAAGGCGGTACTTAACACTTACCTTTGAGCTGACCTGAGAATAAGTGGCAGTTTGAAAAGATGCGTAGATGATAGGTGAGAGCTAGACCAAAAAATTAGTTTCACTGTGAATGGAAAAGCAGAATGGTTTTTAAATTTACCCAACCTGTGTTAGTGTGTACTAGACCTAAAGTAGTAGAAAATTGGGTTAGAATCCTATAGTACTTTAAGCCAACACATTTGAGCCCTGCATGATTTTAGATGCACACTTAGAAACACAAATAATTCAGTTAGTGGGTATCTACATAATTTTTCATTTCAGTGATTTTATACCAAAATCAAATGATGTACATGATCATGAGTGTACATCAGTTCTTTTTCATTTATGTCAACTTAATATCTGAGCATAATTTTGCTGCCCTATGTCACTGTGACAATGCACAGGCACCAGTATTTACCATAGGCTCATAATGATGACTAACACATTTGTCATCAGTTTCTACATAATTTGGTGTGCATGCATTTTTTTTTTTTTTTTTTGCATGCATGCATGAGTGCATGCAAAAAAAAACCTTCAGTCATTTCTCTTTGAGTTCCTAACATGTGGAAGCACTGTTGTGTTGCATGTAGTTATAAGACATATAGTCTGCTTAAAGAGATATGCTGACCATGCTACTAACCGATTTTTGGACTAAAAAATACTAACTATCAAAGCCATCATTCATCAAATAAATAGAGAAAGCTCTGTCACCTTTACAAGAAGCACTAACACAACACACAAACAGATTGTTAACATGCTTCTCTACTAACAAGATTTCAGTTCCAGCTGTGTCATGTTTTTTGTAGATGGCTGAGGTTCCTGGTAATCATCTTTTAAACTGTGCAAATTATAATAATTTAAAAACAAATAAGAGAGCTGTCATTTTCAGTGGAAAAGAAGTTGGGTTTTTTTAGGTGATTCCTAGAACTCCACAAAAAATTTTACTATGGTTTCTAGAAAGCTTCTCAGAAATTGACTGTTAATGTGTCAATATCCTTGACTACTTATCATGTCACACTATTTTTTCAGTTTGTTACTGTGTACATAGGAATATATATTATACCATTAGAGAGATACAAATTAATATTTTGTTTAATATTTAAAAACAAAATGTTTGTGTTCTGGTGGAGTTTGGTCCCTGTGTTTCCAAACAACAATCCAGTGACTCACTTTAGTTAATAATTAAAAAAAAAAATGAAATACATTCTGCAGTGCCATTATTGATCTATTGGTCATAACTGTACTGAAAATAGTTTCTTGTACATTTTACGGAAGCCTTACATATTTTATTTCTCAATAAAGTTCCTATTTTTGTATGAGTAGTGTATCATTTTTCTAGTAAACCATGTTTGAACTCATATGTACCAGAAGATGGCAGTGTCAGCATTTAAAAAGAAGTCATTGAGTCAGAGTTAATGAGTCAAATCATTTGACTTGGTTCAGCAATAAGAGTTGAATCTTTTGGCTCCCATCGACTTCGACTCTTTTCACACCCTTCGACTTCTTGTTAGTAATTTTCTCTAAACAGGTCAAAATCTGTGATACTTTGCCCAGTGATTGTTCCTCTTTGCCTAACAATGGCAGAAATTGTTACATTTTGAATAATGAAAACTCTACCTCTGAGTTAACAAAAAAAAATTACTTTGCATTGCATTTTATAAAATATATATTTATATTTATATATTATTTTAAAATCAGCAAGTACAAATGTGCATCTAATCATTTGTGTAACAGGGTTGTATGTTCAAAGTGACCTCTTCAGCCAATATCATTAAAAATAAAAAAACAGTGAGAGAACTTATTTTTCTTCTTCCTTTGATCTTCAGGAAATTCTTGGAAAATAAAAGGAAAAGGAAGTGACTTGTAAAATATTCCACATATGTTATAGGGGTGAAAAAACATGTGATTAACAAAGGAAAAAGAGGAAATCGTTGATATGGTGACGCTTTCTGTAAAGAGATGTTTATTTAACATTTATAGATGGAGTCTCCAGGATCAGCAGTTTGAAACAGACAGAGGTAAAGCTGCACTTTAAAGTTCAAGAAAGAGAAAAAAGAGAGGCTGGTGAAGGAACGACTGTTTATAGCTGCTAATGTAATTGAGAAGAGGAACTAACCACAACATTAATGGATGAAATGTATGATCTGTCATTCTGTAATGAATAAAATATTGAAACATTGGCAAATAGTTATGGTATAAGAGTAATAAAACACTTGTGGATGTGCTGTTATAGGAAAATAATCAACTTTGTGGACATACACATCTATAAACATGAACATCAGGAAGTCGAAGAGCTAAAAAGAGTCGGAGTGCAAAAGCTCGAAGCCGAATCTGTTCTTTCTTCATCTGAACTTAGTTTCATGTAACGCCACACCAGCATCAGACTCAGATAGAAGGCATGGCCTAATGTATATAAGTGATTTGAATTATTTGTATATTTATTTTTAGTACAGATTTATTCTGATATTTTCTGAAACTGTTTAAGTACAAATGGTGTTACTGAGACAGACTACCATTTTAATTGTTTGCATGTTGAGAAAGAAACGTTATATTAGCATCTTAACTGAAAATTTCAGATAGTAGCAAAAATGGCAGATCAGATTAGTCCTTCTGTCATGAAGACCAAGGATCTGCCCATGAATAGTTAGGAGGAAAAAAGATGAAGAACTGTGGAGCACTGTGAAATCCATTATAACTAAGTGGAAAAATTATGGCATAATCCAGACAATACCAAGATCATGCCAGTTTTCCAAATTGAGTGCACATGCAAGAACAGCAATTATCAGAGAAGTGTCCAAGAGGCCAACTACAACACTGAAGGAGTTACAGAGCTCACTGGCTGAAATAGGAGAACATATGCAGGCCTCAACAATATCATCAGCTTTTCACAGATCCAGCCTCTATGGGAGAGTGGCCAGAAGGAAGCCACTTCTGAGAAAGGCTAACATAAAAGCATGCTTGGAGTTTGCAAAGAGTTATGTGTGGCACAGACCAAATACAGCCCAACACCCAGATAACGGCCTTCCTACCATCAATGACCCTGGTGGTAACATCTTGCTCTGGGGTCGCTTTTCAGCAGGAAGAACTGAAAAGCTTGTTGCCATCACAGGATGGGGCCAAATAACAGAAAGAAGTTCGAGGAGAACCTGTTTCAGTCAGCTAGAAATCTATGTCTAGGTTGAAAATGTACATACCAACAGGACAATGAGCCAATGCACAGGGCAAAACCACAAAAGAATGGCTTGGAAAAAGGGTGGTTTGTGTTTTGGAATGGCCCAGACTTAAATCCAAATGAAAATCTGTCACATGACCTGAAAATTATTAATTAACTAATTTGGCAGAGTTGGAGAAAGTTTGTATTGAGGAATGCAAGAAAATGCCTAAAATCTCATAGAGACACATTCTAGACAGCGCAAATCTGTAATTGCTGCAAAAGGACAACAAGTATTTACTCTGGAGGTGAAAACTTATTAATTAAGCAATGTTTCAATGTTTTACTTTTAAATAATTAGGACATCTAAATAATGTATTTGATTTTATTTCTGTAGAGAGTCACTTCAAAAATGAAGCAAAAAATACTCTTCTGATATGCTTAGATTTGATGTTGCAATAGAGCAAAAAGAGAAATAATCACTAGGGGGTGAATATTTTCTGGAGGCACTGTGTTTGTGTTTGTTTGGTGGTCAGCAAGGTCAGTTTGTTTAAACTGGGCTCAGTTTAACATTAGCTGTGAGTCCTGTTGCACTCTCACCAGCACTGACCCGCACAAATCTACCCACGTTTATAGATTTTTAAATAGGAACATGAGACATTTAGTAGTTGAGTAATAAAATAAATTGGAATGTGCAGTTAGTATGAAGTTTTACTTACAATAAATGATTTAAATTTAAATTCAAGGTAATTTATCCATCCAGGTTTTTCATTTATAATATATATTTGCTTTTAGTTTATCAATTGCTTTATTTCTTTGTTTCTTTTCTGATTTAAATTTAATATATAAATTTGCCATTTGCAGTTAAACATTATGATCAACAATATGACTATATTATATGAATATAATAAGACTATGGTTATTGTACTATTATTACACTATACTACTACTACTACTACTTATTATTATTATTATTATTATTATTATTATTATTATTATAACTATTTTAGTACTATTATTATTATTATTTCTTATGCTTACTTTGGTGAATATTGTCTCTAAATAAGATATTCTCAAACTTACAAGCATTTTTTTTTTATTCTGAGCCCCCTGAATACAAGTTTATTTTATAAACACACTAATAAACCAATTTTTATTAAAATTATCATTAGATTCAAAATTTAAAAATCTTGGACCCCCTGGTTGTGCTTCATGGAACCCTGGCTGTGCCCAGGCCCCACTGTGAGAACCATGGCTTTAAAGAAATACAATTAAAGGGCACACAAATAAATAAATAAATAACTGGTTGTTGAAGTTAAGGGCAGAACTTTATCCTAAACACCAAATAATAGAGCGGCAAAATCAGGGAGAAATCCAAGTGAATAGTGTGCTCTTGTATTAAATATTAACTGCCTTATCATAGGCTTCAAGGTGAGGCATCCACCAGGCCAGAAGCACAACGTTTGGAGTTTTTGGAGTCACTAAACCAGGACATAGAGATGACATCACTGGTTTACACATAACCTTGCCTACTTGGGCATAAATTCTATAAAAGCGTGCATCTATAACACATTTCAATGGTACTACCATAAAGTAATTCTGGTTAATATAGATATTATTAACTAGCTATAAATTATTAAGATATTATTAATATATTATATGGATATTATTAAGTAACTATAAAATAATATATTATATAGATATTATAATATATATAATATTATATAGATATTATTATGTAGCTATAAAATACAAGCAAATGACAGAATTTATAAATACAGACATCCTGGATGATTTAATTTTTAGCATATAGTGATAAAAAGAAGACTAGACGAAATGTGATATAACAAGATGAATCCTGGTGCATTTACAGACATTATTTAGGATTTTAACTACTTTTAACTACATGTCTAATTTTTTTTTTTTCAGAAAGACACAGTATACACATTGGTAGCACTGTTATTTCATATCTCTTAGTTTTTACATACTGATTTCATGTATTTGTTAATTTCATTCTTTTATTCATTTATTTGTTCATTTTTAACTAAAGCTTCTAAAGTACCAATAATATGAAAAATATGATATAGGAACAAACAGAAAAAGGAAAGGAGTAGGGGTGGCAAACACGTAAAAGCTTATCCAACAATATTTCAGCCAAAAATTAAATCAGTTATTAAAATTAAATTAGTTTGGTGTTGTTTTCTAATTGAGCTAACAAGAATGAAAAGCTTATAATGTTCACAGCATCATGCTTGTCTAAATCATACATGATTTTATATGGTGTCTTACAAGGTTCTGTTTTAAGCCATCTATTGTTCTGTCTTTATATCTTGCGCCTTGGACATATAATTCACAAACAGAAAACTCGCGTTCACTACACTGATGATACACAATTATACTAATCACTTCAGCCAGATTCAGTGGCACAGCTTCGTACAGTGCAAGACTGTAAAAACATAAAAGGTTTGATGAATGGAAACTTCCTTGTCATAAAGTCTGATTAAACTGAAATACTCTTGTTGGGTACAAAGTCTGCTGGCTGCTGATGGAGTTCTAGTAAGTTTCATAAATTTATGGATTCCATGACTGCGGTGCCATTTAGCCCTTCTAAGTCTTACAAATTAAGAAATCAAATCTTAAGAAATCAAAAATAAAATCTTTTTTTAAATATATATATTCTTTTTAAACTTATCTAAGACTCAAAGAAGAAAACATGCATTTAATTATTCAAAAACGTGCCGCTCTCAGTCAACAGTAATTTCTGAGAAAAAAATTTCTTTCACAAGGTTTCTTTGTTGACAGGCTATACTTGAGAGAGAAAAAAAGGAGAGGCTGGTGAGGGAACGATTGGTTATAGCTGCTGTAACGTAAGTGAGGACAGGAACTAACCTGGTTTTGGTTGCTAACGCTACTTCCGGGGCGTGGTTTGCTGCATTGGCTCCTCCTACAGCTGGAGCTGGCGTGGTTTGTGTGATTCCTGTTTCCGGCTCGGCTTTCACAGCGCGGCTCGACAGGAATTTTAAAAGCTCGCCTGCAGCTCGTATACTCACAGCGTCACCACACCGGGTCATCTCAAAGTCATTTACAATTTAAGCAAAAAAGGGTACCCTTTCATCAAAAAAAAAAAAAAAAAATTAACAGCCTAAATAAAGACTAAACATGGCCTCGGATTGTCACTTCACCGACTCCGTATCCAAGGAGGAAGAGGAGGAAGAGGAATTTGATCGGATGTTGAAGCGGATCGGTGGAAAGGGGAATATTTATTTAGTAGGAGACGCGGATGGAGAAAACAACTGCAGCCTTTTCCAGGAGTTTATCATGGACATGTTCCACACCGAGGTGCACATCAAGAGGGACAGAAACGCAAACCTCGGCAACGGAATCAAATCTGCCGCTGCGAGAAACTGTCCAGTTTCTGATGGGGCTCAAGGAAAAGGCGATAATAACGCCGACGTGGACGAGAAACGTGTCCGACACCAGCGCAAAACCTCCGGACACGACGGACGAGCGATTCATTGCGCCGTCATCATCTTCATTTTCAGACACGGATACATTCAGAACAAGGTGAATTACGAATAACCGGGCTTTTAAAGCGGTACTTAAAAAAATCACTCCGGTTAAATCTGTTACTGAATGCGTTCATAACGCCAAGGTGAAAAAACTCGAATTATTTTAAAGAAAAATTTTAAGCGGTTCCCTGTATGGCTCAGTGCTGTTTATTTATTTATTTTTATGTAACCTACATCTTTAGATATATGCCTGAACAGTAGTTTTTAACCAACATTTATTTATTTTATCTGTGCCAAAAATGTTAAAATAAACAAACCATGAATTTCAGTATTATTACATCATCAGTGATGTTAACGAATGGCCATGGCTTATCTAAAGAATTAAACACCTAGGGACGTGCTGTTACAGGAAAACAATCAACAGCAGGGTGGAGTTACTGTTACCATCCTGAAGTGTGGTTTTTTTTTTTCCATTTTGCACCACAGCAAAGTTTAACTTTTTTTATTTTTATTTTTAAATTTCATTTAATGTTGTGGAATGTAAGTGAGACAAGTTACTTCCTGTTCTACTTATGCTGTATAAATAGTCATTCCCTCACCAAGCTCTCTTTTTCTCTCTCCTGAAGCTAATAAGACAAAAACACAGCTTGTCATATTACAGAGAAACCACAAAGTCTAAACTCTTCTGTCCTGAAAAATGTTACAGTAAAGTTACAGCTTTACCTCTGAATGTTACAAAGGGCTGACACTGGAGACTCCTTCCATAAAATGTAAAAGAAATATCTCCTTATATGAACAATTACACATCACTATATGAACAATTACACAAACACATAAGTCCATGTGAATGAGCTGTTACTATAGAAATGATAATGTATTAGCAGAAGCACATTAATATTAACATATGAACCAGCTGCTCTACTTTATTAATTTTTTAAAAATGTTAATGCTAATTTAAAAAACTGATTTAAGGTGTGTAAAGTTTTTTCAGATACGGTACCCATTACTCATACACAACATAAAACAAACATATTCCTTAGCACCTAACTAGCATACAGAGTTGATCATGACACTGGAGCCAACAAACATTCTCCTCTATATATAAATTCAAACTTTCTAAGTATTTTAGCAGGGTTAGCAACAAGCCAATCATCATATACTGTATGTAGCAGTGCAGTTTTTCTAATGCTAATTTCCAGGTTTTTAGCTTATTCAAATGGTTGTATCATCACACAAAATGGTGCCATTTCCAAAATATATACTCACCATCCACTTTATTAGGAACACCTGTACATTCATGCAGTTATCTAACCAGCCAATCATATGGCAGCAGCGCAATGCAAAAAGTCATGCAGATACACATCAAGAGCTTCAGTTAATGTTCAAAAATCAATGACCAAAAATCAGAATTGAGAAAAAGCGTTATCTCTGTGACTTTAACTGTGGCATGGATGTTGGTACCAAAAGGGCTGGTTTGAGTATTTCATAAACTGCTGATCTCCTGGGATTTACTTTACACAGAATGGTGCAAAAAACAAAAAACATCCTGTGAGTAGAGGGTCTGCAGGCTGAAACAACTTGTTGATGAGAGAGATCAGAGGAAAATGATCAAACTGGTCTGAGCTGACAGGAAGGATATAGTAACTCAAATAATCGCTCTTTACAACTGTGGTGAAATTTTTTTTTCTAAACTATAGCAATTTTGACCAAACTTTAACAAAACTAAACATCATAATAACAAATAACATACTGTGTATTGTGATATATTTTTACCCATACTGCTATCCCCAGGCGAACCGCGTGTGTATGGAGGAGATCCTGAAGGACGTAAAGGTTCGAGTGAAGAAAAATCATGGAGTTCGTCAGGCATTACTGGGCCTCGTTCATGCTGATGCTGAAAGCTCAGAGACTCACCAGTCTGTGACACTCTTGGAGGAGACATTGAGATCTGTGTTCGTAAAACATCCACACGACTCCATATGGACCGGCCATTTTATTCCTAACGCAGCATACGGCATAGAGAACATCAAGAGGAATGCCTGCAAAGCTGTGAATGTGTCTCAGAGCCCAGGTTAAGTAGCATGTTATCATGTAGTGTTGATATGTTTAAACATACATGCATGCATAACAATTTGAAGGAGGCATAATCTCTGCATCTCAGTCTTAATGAAGGAGGCATGGCCTCTGCATCCATATTTCAGTGAAGGAGGTGTGGCCTTAGTTCCTATTAGTCCAAAGAGAGGCATGACCTCTGTGTTTGTCAGTCACAGTGAAGGAGGTGTGGCTACTGCATTTCAGTTTTAGTGAAAGAGGTGTGGTCTTTGTGTTTGTTAGTTCTAGTGAAGGGAGTATGGCTTCAACATCTGTGAGCTCCAGTGAAGGAAGCGTGGCCTATGTGTCAGTCCTATTGAAGAACGTGTGGCCTTTGCCTATTAGTCCCAGTGAAGGATTTATGGCCTCAGTGCTTGACAGTCTCAATGAAGGAGGCATGGTCTTAGTGTGTCAGTCCTACTGAAGGAGGTGTGGTCTCAGTGTGTCAGTCTCAGTGAAGTAGGCGGGGTCTCAGTGTGTCAGTCTCAGTGAAGTAGGCGGGGTCTCAGTGTGTCAGTCCCAGTGAAGTAGGCATGGTCTCAGCTTGTCAGTCTTAGCGAAGGAGGCACAGTCTCAGTGTGTCAGTCTCAATGAAAGAGGCATAGCCTCTGTGCCTATTAGTAATGCTGCATTCGACTAAAACCCACAAGTCGGAATTTACAACCTCCGACTAGTAAAAACCAAAGAAAACTCTGCCCTCATGGAGGCATCCATTTGTTTTTTGTTTGCCTGCTTTGTTGCTCGAACCACACAGGTTAAAGATGAGACAATTCCATGTTCTGACTTCCCACTTCTGGGGTAAGTCGAACACAGCATTAGCAGTAAAGAATAATAATAATTATATTAATAATAATAATAATAATAATAATAATCATAGTAAAGGTGGTGTGGCCTCTGTGTCTGTGTGTTTTTTAGTCTAGTTCTCTAGTTTTGCAGTTTTCTATTTTGGTACTGTGGCCAGTTTTAGTCACAAGATTTGGTCCCCAGCCTGCAGGGAAATTATTTTTTTGTTTAAAAAAAGAACACTTTTATGTAACACACAATTCACTCTTTGTTTTTCCTGCTTTGTAGATAACATCTTGAGCTATAAGCGAAATATTTTCTGGCTTTGTTCTGGCCGCTGGATCAGGAGAGGACGTAGACAACGAGCCGAAGCGATGACACATGCTCAGGCACAGAATGGTGAGCCGGAGTGAAGCCTGTTAATCTGACTTGACATGACCTCTGACCCTCTAACACTCACCCATCATTCCCTACAGGTGATCCCGAAAGCACAGAGGAAGGAATTCCATTACAGATGAAATCCGGCTCACAGTCCTGACATCAGGTTTACTAACAGACTGAAAATGACCACATGACGTGTGAAATGCACAGAAAGCTGAAATTTACCTGCTGTATTTGATTTATTACCTGGCAGGAATGTTGAAGGAGCATTGGGAAATGAAGTTTACTGATAGGTGCTGCTGCTACTCTGTAGTCTTTCAAAATAAAATTCCAGGACTTTCAAAGACTTTGCAAACTTTTTTTTTGTCTTTGATGACCACAAAAAGGATGTCATTCACTAAACAGTGCCTCTATTAAAGTTTTAAAGGAGTTCATAAGAGTTACATTTTTACATTTAGTACATACATACATCTCAATTATGTTATAATTTAGTCAGGAAATATAAACTAGAACAGTCTAGGATTTCAATTAATAGATTAATAAATTTAGAGTTTAATTGTAATTGTACATATTAGACATCAAATGTCTTTTTTATTTCAATTTTATTATTTTATGTAGCATCTTTAACAACAGTAATTGCAATGTTATAGTTCAGAATTTTAAAATCAGTCTTCAATTTGAATTTAAGTTTAGTTTCAATTATTTTTATTTTTTATATTTTAGTTTCCATAGTTTTAGTTGTGGAAACAGATTAAAAGTGTTTTATTTCAATTTTTTTCCACTCTAAACTAGAATTCACATCACACAAATGTGGTTAAAAAAAAATCAAATTACTTACTGTCTGCTTTTTCTACTTAGTATCTGAGGTGATGTTTCTATAATTGTCTTAAATTTTGTATATTATTTTAGTATATTTTTGCTAGCTCTATTTTAATAATTGTTAACTGTAAAAGTGTAGAAGTGGTTATGAAGCAGCTTTACAGAAATCTGGGTCTGGTCTCCTTACGGGTTACTTGAGAAGTGACAGAAACAGAACAAAAAGAACATTAGAAGAAAAAACTTTGAGATGAAACTGAGACTTAAAAAACAGAAACAATCATCCTCTGGTAGACACCTGGAGAGTGAAATTACAGCAGGAGGAGGACAATGTGTAGGAAAAGTGGGACTAACAAAGGAACTTTGCTCAAATAAACATCTTGCAGATATGACCTGAAATAATAATAAAAAAAAAACTACATTAGTGTGATAACATGAAAGGAGGAGTGTTGAATAAAGGATCCAGAAAAGGTTAGAATCTTGCACAAAGTTTGTTGGGTTTTAAACACTTCAGTGTCACTGATGTATTGAGGAAAAAATACCACCCAAATAATATCTGCTCAGTGCTGCTCCTATGGTGGTCCTTTTGTGTTAATGGATGGGGTAGAACAGGCCAATATTCTGAACACTTTATTATAGATAGAGATTATAAACTGCTATTTGGTAGTGTGTGAATGTGGCTTTGCTAAGGGGTGATGCTGCAAGATACCGCATGCACCACTCTGAGAAAATAAAATAAAATTATGAGACCAACTTGTTCAACACTTGCCAAAACCACTTCCTGTCACCAACACTTACTTATCTAAGTATAGTTTGGTACCTTAATTTCTGAGGGTTTATGGTGTAATACTACTGCTACTACTAATACTACTAAGAAGAAGAAGATAGATGGATAGATATCTATCTGTCGATATCTTTCGATGTAGATATACAGTTTTAACATAGTGACCCTTTCTTGTTTTCCACTGCTTGGTCTAAATCAGGTCACATTAAGCCTCCTTTAGCCTTCATTATCCCCCGCAGGTGGCACCAAAAACTTTCACAATAGTGCTGGAATGCAACTAGCTCACAAGAGGGATTAATCATTTGACAGGTGCACTGCAGAGACGTCGTTAAAACGGTTCAAGTGTCTGTCTCAGTCTTACATATTAAATCTCAAGTAATAATGCTTTTCTCTTCTCGTATACCTATGTTTTGAAATGTGGCTGTTATTGTCATTGTAAAACCACATTAGCTTTCAATATTTATTAGTTACAATATAAAAAATACACATTTAAACTGGAACAAACTCACAAAAATTTCATTTAAAAAAGTGCATGGCTTCCAAAACTGCACAGAAAAAAAATTATATTAAAATAGAATATTGATTAACTTAACATTATCATAAGTAAAACCAAACAACATTTGAAACTGCTTTTGTGTGTTAAAATATGCAATGTTTATTCATGTGTCTAAAAAAATATACGAAGAATTTTATTATTGAATTTTTTTTATTTCAAACAGAAAGGTTCTTGGTATTAATATTGGTGAAATAAGTTTTAAAATATAATCTAAATTTTAAAATATAATAAAATCATAATTTTTCTTTAGATTTGACAATTTGAATGATGAAATAATGACATTTGTAATACTTTTTAGTAGGTGCGTTAAATGGGTAATATTTATAAATATAAAAATAAATAATATTTTTTACATTATTTATACATATACAATACATTTTAAAATTGTGTTAATATTTGATATCAGTATTGACGTACTGTATATTGTGTTGCAGCTTGTTAGAGCAGATCTGTCATAGCTATAATAGGCCGCTAGGTGGTGAAAGTGTTATGCGATTTTAACGCGTGTATTGTTTTAGGTGTCCATTGTAGTGCCGGTATAGAAATTGATTAAATATATTGCTACATTATTTTTTTTAAAGAGTAATATAATTTATAAGATTTATTTTAAAAATATAATTCACATGTCTTTGGTCAACGTGTAAAACGTTATTCTAAACCTAAGAATATAAGGGAATAAGTATCAGGTATTATAATGGCTTTCCAGATAGTTTTGTATCCTTGTTGGTCCTAGACGGCGGAACGCTTATTGGTTGAATCCTAAACCCTTACGTAGTTTCTTTATAAGTGCACTTCATAAAGTAAGAAAGGTTGGCTCCTGCGTCCTATTTAGTGCACTATTTTTTTGTGTTGATAGTAATTTGGGATGCAGCCGCTGTGAAGCGGAAGGTGCAGCTGAACAGGCGCTGAAGTAAATCGCCGTTGTTCAACACCGAAGCGTTTTGACATAAATAGATTTATTTTCATTTTCATCTGTGGAGCTTTTAAACTCGTGACAGTGATTTTCACTCTTCGGACGCAGATTGAAGAGTTCGAAGTTAAACATGATCACATCTGCCGGTAAGAAATGAAGAAAACGATGGATAGAAATGCAATTGATTTAGCTGAGTCACATTAGCCAAGCTAACTAGCTAAGCTAATTTAGCGTTAACGGCTCCGGTTAGAGCTCTCTTCTTTATTTTGAATTTTGTCTGAGTATTAAAAACGTATGAGATAGCAAGTATTAACGTGATAAACTGCTGTTATTTCATTGCGTTTTTAGAGCCAGAGCTTCTAAAAGCAACGAACAGATTCGCTAAGTAGCTAGCGAGTAATGTTTAGTGAGTGAACCATAGTTTAACCCAAAATGAAAAAAACGTGCAATTTCTGCACATAAATTATATAAAGCATATTAATATTGGATGTCATACTTTTTGTTAATTAGTTTACTAAAATAAGAAGAATTACCTAGCTTACAGTATGTAATGCTGAATGAAGCTAGCTTACTAATGTAGAATTTTAACTTTTACTAACTACTTTAAACTTGAATTTTTTTTTTTTTTTTGAAAAGTTATGAAGCAAAGTTAACATTTAATAAAGCTTTAGTGATCATGTTGCACAGCTGATGTTTTATCAGGATGTTGCTAACATTAACAGATTCACATTTTTTATTATTATTATTATTTATTTATTTTTATGATGCAAAACCTGACTTTTATTTCTGTAGTTCTCTGACGTAGAAATTCAATTAATCAATTGAGTATTTATCCGGTTAGATTATAAATGAGCTCGTTTAGGGATGCATGGATACTATTGGTGCTCCGATACTAATATCCGATACCACGTGACACTAAGTGACGTAAGCCTAGTGTATTTTGTCGCGTTAATGAACAGACATTAAAAAATGACAGCGATCTGGACGCATTTCCACGGTTCATGATCAAAACAAAGCAGACTGCAAACTTTGGAAATATCAAGAGGAGGAACTACAGCGTCTTCCTACATTACAGGTGCTAAAACATCATTATGGTGTTTAATCAGTGTGTTTAATAGAGCCGACCTGAGAGTGCTCACTATTAGCACATTTGTTTAAACGCCATGACTTCTTCAACATAAAACTCAGCACGAGGAGTTTACTGCTAGCAGCACATGACAATTCAGCAAACAACATAAACAGAGCTAAATAATATGTTCACGATGTCCCTGATTGATTAATACTCAGTACGTTACTCATTTTGCTCTCAGAATTATCATCATATCAGCAATACCAAAAATATGTGCCCAAAAGACCTAATCTCAGTGATGTTTGTCCATATTTTGTTGTTGTTGTTCCTCTTTCGGCTGCTCCCGTTAGGGATCGCCACAGCGGGTCATTGGTCTGCATATTTGATTTGGCACAGTTGTTCCCCAATTGGTCCCCAGTTTTATCCGGGCTTGGGACCAGCACTGTTGCACACAACCCCAGTGGCTGGGGTACGTTCCCAGGCCGGGAATCGAACCCGGGGCTGCAGTGGTGAGAGCGCTGTGGCCTAACCACTACTCCTCCAGGGACCTTTTGTCCATATTTTGTAAACTCTCATAATTTTTTTGTTGTATTTGCAGCTGGAATCATATCCCTCTTGGATGAGGATGAGCCGCAACTGAAGGTAACAGTTCTGCAAAACCCTTCACACACAATAAGCTTCATTTATCACTCTGCATTTGAACGAATTTATCTGTAAATCATTCGCAGTAGAGTTCTGATGACAATCGCATAATTGTCAATGAGTTACTATGATTTTTATTACAGATTATGCAGTTTTAAATCACTTATTTCAATTACTTACTTATTTAATTAGGACAAAAGTAATGGCACCCTATGAAAGGAGGAAGATTTAGTGTGCGTCTGTGGTGGCTGAGCTGCATTACTGGAAGATTTAGTGCATGTCATGCATAGGAGGCACTTTTTCACAGTTTAGTCATCATTCTGTCGTTTTCAGCTCTCTGTGAGCTTTGCCATTTATAGAGCTTTGTGAGTTTGGTTAAATGTAAACATGCCATGAATGTACTTGGTCCTTTATGAGTGATTGGTGTCTGATTGGTATCAACAGACACACGTGAGTATGAAGAAAATCAGACATGTTTGTAAGTCTGGTGGGAATTTTTTTGGTTCACTTTGGTGGAAACATTTGCACAAAACTTGGGGTGGGTAATATGCAAAAATATCTCGCTATAACAGTAAAACATTCATATTGCATTTTTTTTTAAATGTGAAAAACTTTTTTGTCTATAAAATGGAATTACTTTAAACTGAAAAAGATAAAATATAATATGTTTTAAAATAAAAAAAAAACTTTCTGCAATTTTAAAAGTTCATTACAAAATTTTAATATCAAATCAGCTGCTTCTAATCATTGGTAGTTTTTAAAAAAATAATTAAGAGGTCATGATATCTACTATATCACAGAAAAGTGTATTGTGATGTAATTTATCACAATATCAGTGATGTGTCATATCGCACAGCCCTACACAACATTTTACACAAAATTTCAGCATTGATTGGTCAGTTGTTTATTCATGTTAATATTTCCATGTCTAATCTGTGCATTTTTCT
>CM040464.1:11537254-11564683 GCA_022758105.1 Pangasianodon gigas | reverse complement strand
TATATTCACTGGTCATTTTCTCAAGTTCACCCACCATACATGTGTACAGTTACAAAGTATTGACACCCCTCTATCGTGTGCATCGATGAAAAGGGAGCACAGATTGAGAAACAGTCCAAAACAAACAAAAGACCAAACAAAAGCCGACCCTGATGAAGGTTCGGGGATGATTAACACACACTGTGGATGGAAAAAAAAGCTGTGTTTTAGCCTCTAACTGAACAACTACAAGGTTGAACAACAGGGCAGGAGTGTATAACAAATCAACATATGTACTGAAAGACTAGATTGTTTTAGAGAGGGAGAACAACATGCTGTTTGTTTCTCAGTGAGGTCCTGTACGAAGATGAGACTTTCCGTAGCAGAGCGTTTGCTGCGTTGGTGGCTTCTAAAGTGTTTTACCACCTCGGCGCTTTTGAGGAGTCGCTGAACTACGCTCTGGGCGCTGGAGATCTCTTCAACGTCACTGATGACTCTGAATATGTGGAAACCATTATCGGTGAGTTTGAAAGTTTTTTAAAAATTTGTATATAGAGTAATAACCTTGTTTAAAAATCACAATATTAATCAACTGTTTAAAAACACATAAACTAATGGTGAAAATTAAGACAGTTTATTTAGAAATCTTTGTAAAAAATGTTTTTGTGCTTCCTTGAGTGTATATATAACAAAAGAAAACAAAAAGATCAAATCCCCTAACTACTGTTCTTTCTGCGGGATTAGTTTTCTGGACACGTATGCCTTCAGTAATGTTGTCGGAGGATGTCTGTAGTAATTCTGATCAATTCACATGGGATAAGTGATTTCTTTATAAATCACAGAGAAAAGAGCAAGAGCTTCCTGGAGTGTTTCTATACTGAAGAAAAAGCACACAATCTCTTTTCCCCGCAGGATATAACACAGTCTTTAGCAACATTAGTTCCGATGGGATATATATTACCTGGAGTTAATTCTACTGTTTATTTTATAGCCATTTCTTAAACTCTTATACCTTATCACATTGTCATTTTTAGATAAAGTAGAGATGCAGTTTAATCTGTATTTTGAAACGGTAAGCACTGGGGTAACCATCCGATCATACACGATAAAACTGCAACAATGCTACTCTTGATTTTTTTTTTTCCCTTGTTTTGTCCCATTCCTGTCTCTGAGCCTCTCTTGTCCTTTCTCTTGTAGTTTAGGAGGCATTCAACACTATGTTCTGCATGTTTGTCTCTCGTGGTGCCCATCTCTCACTTTCTCTTTTATTTCTTTCTTTATATTCTAGTCTGGTATGCAGCCCAGAATCAGTCTCCGCCTCTCATATTGTCTCTCTCTCTCTCTCTCTCTCTCTCTCTCTCTCTCTCTCTCTGACTTTTTTTTTTTAAACTTCCTTTATTACTAGGTATTCTAATACTGTAAGCAGAAAAAAATGCCATACCTCGTTTTTTTCCCCTCATGACATCCTGCACTACGCAAATATAAATCTTCTCTTATTTGTCCTTTATGATTTAAAAAGTTTGTTTTTCGTTTCCTGACAGCGAAATGTATTGATCACTACACAAAGCTGCGTGTGGAGAATGCCGAGCTGCCGGAAGACGAAGAGAAGAAGACCATCGATCCTCGTCTGGAGGGCATTGTTAATAAAATGTTCCAGAGATGCCTGGATGATCACAAGTACAAGCAGGCCATTGGGATCGCGCTGGAGACCAGACGCCTGGATGTGTTTGAGAAAACTATCCTTGAATCGGTACAGTTAGAGCTATTCATAAAGTAAACGCTGTTCATGGTTTTTAACATTTTTATCTGTGCTGCTTTAATTCGATATTCTTAAGTGTACTAAGCTGGTGCCATGATATTGTGCGTTATTTAGCACAGACTATATATACTGATCAGCCATAACATTAAAACCACTTGCCTAATGTTTTGGTGGCACAAGGGGAACCTCCATAACAGCTCTGATCCATCAAGGTGTGGACTCCACAAGACCCCTGAAGGTGTGCTGTGGTATCTGGCACCAAGACGTTAGCAGCAGATCCTTTAAGTCCTGTAAGTTGCAAGGTGGGGCCTCCATGGATCAGACTTGTTTGTCCAGCACATCCCACAGATGCTTGATTTGGAATTTGGAGGGCAAGTCAACACCTTGAACTTTTTGTCATGCTCCTCAAACCATTCCTGAGCAATTTTTGCAGTGTGGCAGGGTGCATTATCCTGCTGAAAGAGGTCACTGCCATTAGGGAATACCATGAATGCCATGAAAAGGTGTACTTGGTCTGCAGCAATGCTTAGGTAGGTCGTATGTGTCAAAGTAACATCCACATGAATGCCAGGATCCCAAGGTTTCTCAGCAGAACATTGCCCAGAGCATCACACTGCCTCCACTGGCTTGCCTTCATCCCACAGTTCATTCTGGTGCCATCTCTTCCCCAGGTAAGCGACATACACGCACCGGGGCCGTCCACATGATATAAAAGAAAACGTGATTTGTCAGACCAGGCCACCTTCTTCCATTGCTCCATGGTCCAGTTCTGATGCTCACGTGTTCATTGTAGGCACTTTCCATGGTGGACAGGGGTCAGCATGGGTACTCTGACCGGTCTGCGTTTACGCAACCCCATTCGCAGCAAGCTGTGATGCACTGTGTGTTCTGACACCTTTCTGTCATAGCCAGAATTAACTTTTTCAGCAGTTTGAGCTACTGTAGCTCTTCTGTGCGATCGGACCGGATGGGCTAGCCTTCGCTCCCCATGAGCATCCGTGAGCCTTGGGCACCCACAACCCTGTCGCCGGTTCACCGTTTGTCCTTCCTTGGACCACTTTTGGTAGGTACTAACCACTGCATACTGGGAACACTCCACAAGACCAGCCGTTTTTGGAGATGCTGTGACTCGGTCATCTAGCCATCACAATTTGGCCCTTGTCAAAGTCACTCAGATCCTTATGCTTGCCCATTTTTCCGACTTCCAACACATCAACTTTGAAAACTGACTGTTCACTTGCTGCCTAACATATCCCACCACTTGACAGGTGCCACCGTAAAGAGATAATCAATGTTATTCACGTTACCCGTCAGTGGTTTTTATTTTTATGGCTGATTTGTGTATTTATGGTCTTCACTAAAATAAGATCACTGGCTCACTCTTCTGAGAAAAAATGTGCCAACTTTGTAGAAGGCAATCCCATAATTCTATTCACCATCTTGGAGTTGCATATGTAAGTACTAAACACTGTGTGTGGTGCTGTTGTAATAAAATAATCAATGAGTGGGTGGTGAGATGAAGTGGAGTCACAATTTTTTGTTTCTATAACAGAATGTCAGTATGTGTTTTATTCCTCTTATACCACAGCGATTTGGCAACAATTGGGTTTTTTTATTTATTAAAGAATGGAGTCATATATTTGATCTGTTTATAGTTATATTTAATGTTATGTAATGTTCTTGAAGCAAGTTAGTTCCTGTTTTCCCTTACTTTGTAGCAACTATAAACAGTCGTTCCTTCACCATCCTCTCTTTTTATCTCTTTCTTGAAATTAAGGCTGCAAAAAATGCAGCTTGTCATGTTACCAAGAAACTGCATCTTCCTCTCTCCTGAAGATGTGGAAAAACTTAGCTACAGCTTTACCTCTGACTGTTACAAAGCACTGACACTGGACACTTCTTCCATAAATGTTAAATAAATATTTTCTCACAGAAAACATCATATCAATGATTTTTTTTTTTTTTTAAATCTGTTTGTGGCCATACGAGTCCCTGTGAATGAGCTGTTGCTATAGAAAAGATGATTTATTAAAATGAGCATGTTAATATAAACCTGTGATTTGCAGCTCCACTGCTGTCAGAGTTACTGTTGTAGAAAATTAATTAACACCTTCTGACCAATCAGAATGCTGAATTTAACAGCATTGTGGCTTAATAGTTTATGGAGGATGTCAGCTCTTGTTTTACTGTTTTCCTTCTGCAGAATGATGTCAGTGGGCTGTTGGCCTACAGCTTGAAGATCTGCATGTCTCTGATGCAGAATAAAAAGTTCCGTAACGAGGTTCTCCGAGTGCTTGTTAAGCTCTACATGAACCTGGAGAAGCCTGATTTTATCAACGTGTGCCAGGTGAGACGCACTCCTCGGGCAGGGATGTGAATAGCGTGATGCTGCGTGTTATTGTATGGTGTTTATGTTAATGGTCATTCCCACTGCAGTGCCTCATATTCCTGGACGACCCTCAAGCCGTGAGCGATATCCTGGAGAAGCTGGTGAAGGAGGATAACCTTCTGATGGCGTATCAGATCTGTTTCGACTTGTATGAAAGTGCGAGCCAGCAGTTCCTGTCCTCTGTTATCCAGAACCTTCGCACTGTCGGCACTCCTATCCCCGCTGTTCCTGGCTCCACGAATACTGGCACTGTGCTAACGCAGGACAAAGACAGGTGGGCTTTAAAACAGATTCGGTGCTCTTTTCCTTAATCTACATGAGTGTAATGTAACAATCTTTTTTTTTTTTTTTTGGAAAGTTGTTTACTGAACAAGCATGTTTTCTTTTTTGTTTACTGTTAAACTGTCTCAAATTCTAATTTACATGGTCCAAGATGTCAGGCTTAACATTCTTAACCTGGTGGTGTTTTTTTATTTGTTTATTTAATTTATATTTTTTGTAAATGATTGAAGATTTGAAGATATTTGGCATTAGTGCACACACTTGGGGGGGGGGGGGGGGGGGGGGGGGGGGGGGGGGGGGGGGGGGGGTGTTGTGGGATTGTGGGAAGTGCATTAAGCACATTTAATGTTTTTACATCCAACTTCAAAATAATTGCTTATGGAAGTTAGTGTAATTTACAAAATACTCATAAGTGCATGTGTCTGACTTTCTGGGTGTGTCAAGGTGTCTGTCTCTCTCTGCCACTCTGTGTCTCTGTGTGTCTGCCTGAAGATAACTGTCTACATGTGTCTCTGTCTGACTTTTTTTTTGTGTGTGTGTCTAACTGTCTCTGTCTCTGTGTCTGTGTGTCTGACTATCTCTGTCTCTGCATGAGTGTGTGCCTGTCTGTCTGACTGTCTTTGTGTGTCTCTGTATGTGTGGCTCTGGGTGTGTCCACCAAAAAAATATTATCTTAGACCCTAATGTGTTCTGTTGGTAGAATGAAAATCTCTATGGCTTTAATTAATAGCCAAAATAATATCATAATCTTTTAAATAATGAGTCTGAGATTCGAATATTTGAATTATATTTTTAAAATACATCTGTATTGAAGAGGTAATGGTATCCCTGGCTGCACAAAGTTTGTGAACCCTGCATTATGATATTATTAACATTAAACATGTAATTTTCATTATCTGCTGTTTAATAACTTGAGAATAAACTTGGTTTATTTTTATCTCTGACTGATTTTATTGTTTTAGTGATGCGATGGAGACGGATGATAAAGCCGGCAGTTCCCCTGCTGGAAAAGCTGCAGATGCGGTAATTATGATTATCTTAATCTTTAAAGGATTATATTTCCTTTAACAAAAAGATTAGGGCCAATTGTGCACAACTGGGAAAATTCCATGTGATAGGCTTCATTTTAATGACATATGGAATTTAATTTATTAAATTTAGTGAAATAAATTCTGATTTGAGCCAATAGTGTTTATATAAAATGTATATTAAAATATTTTTATATTAGATTAAAGCTGTGATTGTTGTTTTGAGAACAGAATCGGATAGAGCAAATATATTTTTGGACCAAAATATACAAGAATAATGTTTTTTGGTTTATTTTTTGTAACCATGGAAAAAAAATTTCATCAGGAAATCAAAATCATAGAAATGTTTAATTTTACTCCACATCTTTGATGTTTTTTTGCCGTGTTGCAGAGCAACTATAGAGGTAGCAAAAGTTATTAAAATAAGTAGTTATTTTGCACATGTACCCACATTTATTGCTTGTGTCTTTTCTTTTAACAGAAGGACGAACCAAAAGACCAGAACTCAAAAATGATCAAGATCCTCAGCGGTGAAATGGCCATCGAGCTTCATCTGCAGTTCCTCATTCGAAACAACAACACGGACTTAATGATCCTCAAAAACACAAAAGTAGGAGTTAGTGTTTACAGAAAGAACATTTCGATTTTAGTGTTTTACTGCAAATGCAGTTATTCATTTAATTTTTTTTTAAACTGTTTGCCTTTATTCTGTTCTACATTTAATTTGTATAGATATAATGGACATACATTGCTATTACATGATGTTTTATCTAATTTTCAATAACACCACAAAAAATTGTTTGAATAAATTGTAATATGAAATGTAGTTGAATCTCTTGGATTAACTGTAATTTAAAATGGGCAATTTTTAAATTTTAGGATGCAGTACGAAATTCGGTATGCCACACAGCGACGGTTATAGCAAACTCCTTCATGCACACAGGAACCACAAGCGACCAGTTTCTCAGGTAATACTCTTTTGTTTCCCTTTTTTTTATTTTTTATTGGGTAACTTAAAAATAAAGAGACCCAATAACTTAAATAAAAAGAAATACTGCACACACAATAATATGCATTATCAATTTATTAATGTCATTGTTGAGTTTATTAATTTTATAATTTCCCTAAAAGAAAAAAGTAAAAAAAAATATTGACTCTATATTCAGGGGGATAGCACATGCCAGAGAGAGTGTGTTATTTGTGATAACAAGACCTTGACATTTCTGTTGCTTTTATACAATGGGTTAACAATGTAAAGAAAATAATTAGGCGATCGAAAAAGCGATTACACTTTGTTACAAATATCTTTGTTACCTTGTTGCATAGCAACAAGATATTGGTGTTATTCAGGGAAAAAATAGATTTTACTAGCGGCTAATCATTCAGCTCTTTTACCCGACTCTTTAGCATAACACACAGCTAATGTAATTTGCAGTTGTTTGGAAGAAAAAGGCAGACTGATTATACTGTTATTCTCAAAACGCTGAATTATTTTACTTATGAAGTAAACATATAGACGTTGTTCCAGCCTTCTAAGAAAAAAACTTTACAGTCCAGTCGTTGCACTCAGCTTTCATTGTAAACATGACAAAGTTTCCTCACTGTATCAGAGAGAAGTTTCTCCAAAACGCTAAATTGGCATTGTGTTTGTCTGACATCTAGCAGAAAGAATAATTAAGTATATAAAAACAGTACCAAGAAGGCTACAGATCCTAGGTGTACAAAACAGTTACAGTTTAGGCTACTGTTTTGATAAGTGTATCCAGCAGCAATTGATGGGACCAAGCACCAAGACTGCAGCAATGTCTGTTTCATGAGACTGTATTGGCATGTGGACATCATTGAACATGGATGTGAACTTTGGGCCACATTGTATAATGTAGATGTGGAATTATGCCACATTTCCTGTTTTCATGACATGTATCTGTTTACCATTTAGGATAGCCAAAAATCCTTTGCAGTTTAGCATTCTGGAAATCTTGGTGTTGTGGTCATCAAATTTGGTTTGAGTCTGATGAACCTCCTAAGAGGAGTATTTAAAAGATTGATGCGTGTAAGAAATTTGGTGAAACTGGATGTTCATAGTTAAGAACAATGTCAAAAGGGGCCCAGGTCCAATCTTTTGCCAAAACCTAATGTCCATCACTTCTGATGTGTGTGTTTGCCATGTTTTTGACCATGCCATGCATCACAAAAACGTTAGTAATTGTAGTAATAGTGATAATGATGTTGTATGTTATTTTCTATCATAAATGTGGTTTATGATTTGAAACAGCTTGGAGATTGATGAGTCTAACCGCACGGCTAGAATAAGTTTCAGATCTAACTAACTGCTGTATAAATAAAATTTTAATAGATATATATATATAAGACTTAATATTTTCTTATAGAGAAAATTTGGAGTGGCTTGCGAGAGCTACAAACTGGGCAAAGTTCACAGCCACGGCGAGTCTCGGTGTCATTCATAAGGTAAACAGCTTTTGTCTTGGGAAAAAAAAATTAATTGACATCATGATAAATTTATGTGACAGAAGGTCAAATCATGAAATATTTTTCTTTCAGGGCCATGAAAAGGAAGCCCTGCAGCTGATGGCCACGTACCTGCCCAAAGACACATCACCAGGCTCCGCCTACCAGGAAGGTGGAGGCCTTTATGCACTCGGACTGATCCACGCTAACCACGGAGGGGACATCATCGATTATCTCCTCAGTCAGCTAAAGAATGCTAGCAATGATGTGAGTTCCTGAAACATATGACTACAGTTATTAAAACTGCAGAAATATAGCTGGATGGTTTATTTATTTATTTATTTATTTATTTTTACTTCCTTTTATACAGATTGTGCGTCATGGCGGAGCTCTGGGTCTCGGCTTAGCAGCTCTTGGTACGGCCCGACAGGATGTTTATGAACTTCTCAAATCAAACCTCTACCAGGATGACGCAGTCACGGGTAATTATCTTTTTAATTTCTATTCATTTTGGTTTTTTTCTGTTTTTTTTTCTTTCTATTTATTTTTGTTTTCTTGTTTTATTTATTTCTCTGTGTTTGTTTTATTTCTGTTTTTGTCCATTCTTATATTCTTATATTTTTTTCTTCATCGTAAATAAATACTGATATCGTATATCTCTGTGATATAACCGGTCAGCTGTATGTGTACATTATATCTGTGTGTGTGTGTGTAGGAGAGGCTGCAGGTCTGGCGTTAGGTCTGGTCATGCTGGGCTCTAAATCAGCGCAGGCTATCGAGGACATGGTGGGTTATGCTCAGGAGACGCAGCATGAGAAAATCCTGCGCGGGCTGGCAGTGGGCATCGCCCTGGTTATGTATGGCAGGATGGAGGAGGCTGACGCACTCATCGAGAGCCTCTGCAGGGACAAAGTGAGCACAGATTATTGAACCTTTTAAAATTTGTTCACTGGTCAAAAAAATAATGAGAACCCCTATCCTACAATGACAGCCCTGCATTGTCTTTTATTCTGCACCATGGCCCTGGAGGAGTATTATTCCCCCCACCCTCCCACACCCCCCGTATTTATAGAGATGGATGAGGCGATGATACAAACTTGACTTGTGCTTGGCATAAACCTGAAGCTCTGTTTTGTTTCACTGCCCGCTTAGGACCCGATTCTGCGTCGCTCGGGAATGTACACAGTCGGCATGGCTTACTGTGGCTCGGGAAACAACAAGGCCATCCGACGCCTGCTGCATGTCGCGGTATGTCTCTCTCTCTCTTTTTCTCACGCTCACCAGGACTTCCTGTGTACTTAAAGTGATGTATGAGTGATTTAATAAAGGTAGTTAAAGATAAAAATAGTTACGGGTTATTTATGAGGTTTAAAACAAGTGGGCAAGATGTTTCTTGTAATGAAAAGATCTCAGTAAGGGGAACCAAAGTAGTTCAGACTAATTTATGCAAGAGGGTTTGCATAAATTTTGAATTTTATTTTCTATATTACTACCAAATTTAATTTTTCACCTCAATTAGAGAGCAGTCCCCCAAACCATTCAGAGTATTCCGAGTTCATCATGGCTTGGTACAGGTGTATTAGGAGTGTATTAGGAGTAGTATGTAGCTGGTGACAATACATACTGGGTGTAATTAAAAATAAAACCTAAAGAAGACTGATTTTTACACATGGAGCAGTTTTACCACTATTAACAGAAGCTTCACTTGATATTTTAGATAAGTTAGATGCTGTGACTCCTCTTTTCTCTCAAAAAGTATTTTTTATTTTCAAATTTTCAGATTACTTAATAACCAGATGATTATGCTGGAATTAATCTTTGTCAGTTCATTTCTTTATTAGCTATTTGTATAAGAAATGTAGATTTTTAAGAATATAAGAGGAATCCAATCAACATAGTTCAAAGTAATGATAGATTTATATACACCCATCAGCCATAACATTAAAACTACTGACAGGTGAAGTGAATAACATTGATTATCTCATTACAATGGCACCTTTCAAGGGGTGGGATATATTAGGCAGCATGTGAATAGTCAGTTTTTGATGTGTTGGAAGCAGGAAAAATGGGCAAGCATAAGGATCTGAGTGACTTTGACAAGTATGCAGTGGTTAGTACCTACAAAAAGTGGTCCAAGGAAGGACAAACGGTGAACCGGCGACAGGGTTGTGGGTGCCCAAGGCTCACTGATGCACATGGGGATCAAAGGCTAGTCTGTCTGGTCCGATCGCACAGAAGAGCTACTGTAGCACAAATTGCTGAAAACGTTAATGCTGGCTATGATAGAAAGGTGTCAGAACACACAGTGCATTGCAGTTTGCTGCATATGGGGCTACGTAGCTGCAGACCGGTCAGAGTGCCCATGCTGATCCCTGTCCACCGCCGAAAGCGCCTACAATGGACACGTGAGCATCAGAACTGGACCATGGAGTAAAGGAAGAAGGTGGCCTGGTCTGATAAATCACGTTTTCTTTTACATCATGTGGACGGCCGGGTGCGTGTGCGTTGCTTACCTGGGGAAGAGATGGCACCAGGATGCACTATGGAAAGAAGGCAAGCCAGCGGAGGCAGTGTGATGCTCTGGGCAATGTTCTGCTGGGAAACCTTGGGATCCTGGCATTCATTTGGATGTTACTTTGACATGTACCACCTATGTAAACATTGTTGCAGACCAAGTACACCCCTTCATGGCAACGGTATTCCCTAATGTCAGTGGCTTCTTTCAGCAGGATAATGCGCCCTGCCACACTGCAAAAATTGTTTAGGAATGGTTTGAGGAGCATGACAAAGAATTCAGGGTGTTGACTTGGCCTCCAAATTCCCCAGATATCAATCTGATCGAGCATCTGTGGGATGTGCTGTACAAACAAGTCCGATCCATGGAGGCTCCACCTCACAACTTACAGGACGTAAGGGAAGGTCTAGGTGCCACACGTCCAGATACCACAGCACACATTCAGTGGTCTTGTGGAGTCCATGCCTCAACAGATCAGAGCTGCTTTGCCAGCACAAACGGGACCTACGCAAGATTAGGCAGGTGGTTTTAATATTATGGTTTATCAGTGTATATCTGTATATTGCCTCCTGTCATTAGTAAGTTCAGGTGCAATACTGTAGGTGCAGTCTGTTGCCCTGCAGGTGGCGCCATTGTGTGTTTGTGAAAAGTTGCTCATTTCATCCCAATTTTCTGCTCTGATTGCAACTCCCACCTCTTGAGGAACCAAAATGTTAAACAAATGTATAATTTGTACTCAATATTAAAAAAAATCATGTTGCTTTAAATAAAATTGTTTTAATATTAGTTCATCATTAAAATTAATAGCTCCTTAGACTTGGCTGATGCATGTGGATGTTAGCACTTTTATTTATCTGAAAAATGAGAATTAATTATTTTAACTGTAACATAAAAAAAATTACCATGATTTGAATCTAGGATTATCTGGATGTGTATATGTACATCACACACCTCTCACATGCTCACACACACACAGGTGCATTTATGATCCTTTTATATTGACTCCATAATTTTTTTTCCAAGCATGTACAGCAGCATTTTCCTGAAATATGTAGCTACTTTTGAGAGTGCATGATAGTGATTACTTTTCCTCCTTACTCCTGATAGAACTCTCAAACCGTTCGTCATATATAGAACAGCATTATTTTGGTTTTGCATGTTGAGTTGAATATTGCATTGAATTCAGAGTAATGAAAATCCACTATGGCCCTGTTTAGACTGGATTAGTTTTCCGTGTGGAGGTGTGTAATTATGTAATTATTTCTAGATAGATTATTTCTGCATGCACGTGTCTAGAAAGATGGCGCTGTATATCACCTTTTATGAAATGAGCAGTAGAAATAACTCCAGGAAATATACATCCCATCTGAACTTACATGTTAGTAAAGATTGCGTTATATCTTGTAGGAAAAGTGGTTTCAAGCTTTTTTTTAGACACTCTAGGAAGCGTATGCTCTTTTCTGTCATTTCCCTCTGAAACCTACAGTATAAAATTCAGAACAATAAAATATAGACAGTGTTTAAAGGTGATGTGACAAAATGAAATTTTGTTAGGTTGGTTTTAGGTAACTTAGAGTTCCTAGCACAAGTACAGACTACAGACATGTTATGGTCATGTGACCTACTAATGACCTGCCTGCCATGCCCCCTACACACTACATAAGTGCTTATAATAAAGATCAAAATAATCAGTGTTGATTAAAATGAGGTGCGTGTTGTATGCATGGAGTTTTTAGTGTGATGAGTATGGTTATATCATGAAGACACAGCCATTCATTTATACAGAGATCACTTATGCCGTGTGAATCAGAATTACTACAGATGTCCTCCAACAGCATTACCAGAAAACGAATTCCCTCTGAATACCATTTATGTCTTGACATTATGTCTGATATCGCTTTTTCATGCTGAACAACTGTGTTTTTTTTTTTTTTTTCCCCCTTTAAACAGGTCAGTGATGTGAATGATGATGTACGCAGAGCTGCCGTCGAGTCCATCGGGTTCATCATGTTCAGGTAGGATCTGCTTCCTATTTACTGTTAGCTGAAACTCTGAGATTGAAAGAAATATGAGTTTAAATCATTCATCCAATTTGAAATGGGAGCTTTATGCACCTTTACACCACAGCGCTGTTGAATTCCGGATTGTGATTGGTCAGCATAGCTTTTACAGCTTAATTTATCTCCCTGTGGTCAGACCTGTCCATGTCCTTATGGCGAATTTCCTGCAAAATAAGCGTTTTTCCTTAATAGTGCCTATGGTTAAAACCTCCCTACTGGCTATTCATTTAGCAAGACTGTTTTCGATTATGGTTAACATCTAAAGCGTCCTTTGAAGGTACACAAGAGCATATAACCTTGTATAGCTGACCTCCGCATTACAGCTAAAAAAAAAAAAAAAAAATTGAACGCTTTGTTTATACACACTTCATTCTCTTTGGCTTCTTTAAGGACAAATCCTGTGTTACGTCCTCCAGCCAAATCTGATTAATCTTCCTGTACATGTGTGTATATACAACCACCAGATTCCTCACGTTCTTCTGGAATATTTTCCAGAGTCTTCTCTAATGGATTTTACGGTAGTTGAGTTTCAACCCTCTCATAATGAATCCAAAAGAAACTCTTGATACTGATCTCCTCCACCTGAGCATTAACAATCACGGCTTATTCATGTCCCCCCAGCCCCCCTTTAAGGAACAATGCTTCCTCACTGGTTCTTGGGATAGTTAAGGTGTTTTAGCTTTTTTTGGAATCCTCTCTGAACAGGAAACCCTCTGTTGCAGGGTCATGCTTAAAACCTGTAAGGCAACTTGTGGAGAAAAGAGAGTTTTTCACAAATTTGCATTTTTTTTTTTCCTCTGGTCTGATTAGTGAAATGATGACATGGCAAAATAAAAAATCAGTTACGAAAACAATGTTTAAAGACGAACGGGCAGAGATATCAAAGTGTCTTATTTATAGCTATGAACTCATCACTGATGTTTAAGCATTTAAAAGGTAACTGTTGTCCATTTCAGTCCTGTTAATCACTTATGCAGTTCTTTTTAAACAAGGAATTTTATGTAGCTAGAACTTTTGGAAAGATTTTGTGATAGTTACGCTTCTAGATTTTGCACAGTTGCATCAATAGAGAGAACCTTTTCAGCAACAAAATACACTTGGTAAGAGAATTTTGTCCTGGTTGTCCCTGCATTACTGCTAGAGTATTTTGCTAGGTTTTTCTTAAGGATCAAATTTCTTTGTGAATGTCATGCTCTGTCACATTACGTTTATAACTGTACTTTCCGAATTCAGTCAGCTTTCTAGTTTGTTCAGCTTGTCTATAGAAGGCATTGCTGTCATCATGTCATCATTGGAATTGTTGGACATTTTTTTGTTTCTGTGATCTCACTGCCAGCCTCCCTGGTGAAGCGGCATGCGTTTGATTGAATTAGACTTTTAACATTTATACAAAGTACAGTATTACTTCTAGTCATTGTTTTATCCTTCTTAGTGACTTTCCACTTCAGATATTATTTCTGGGCCAGGCAGAGGAAATCGGCAAACTATTTTAAGCGCTAAAAAGGCCATATGATATTCTCATGATCATTTAGCTGTGATCTAAAGACTATATAAATCCTTGCTGTGTTTAGAGAGCCTCCAGCTCAGCAACAATTCAGCTCAATCATGTGCTTTTAGCTCTTACATGTTTAGTGAAAGTGACTGGATATGATATGTAATGGCCAGAGAAACTGGATTAATAATATCTAGATTTTGTAGTGAACATGTAAGCCTGTAAGGACGCTGTCCTCTGTGTGACCAGATGCTTAATACTTAGAAAAACAAAAACATCCTCTTCATGTGCTAGTTTGTAATAATTTAAGGTCGTTTTCACACTTTTTTTTCCCCTGGACTTGATGCCTTTTGCCCTGAGAGGTTGGTACATTTGATGAAGTGTGAACACTGTCCAAGCCTGGGATCATTCCAGAGAACCATTCCCTTGTCCGCTTGAAAGTAGTGGTATGGGGCTCATTTCCACTGAACTGTGGTGCAGTCCATATCGGGTGTGGAAGCTATTCGATCTCAACACTGCATACCAAGTAACGTGACTGGTTCAACTTGACACTTTGTGTTTGGCAAGGAAAGTGTAGTTATGGTTACTGATGTATAAAACCATACTTTCACAGGACTGGAGCTCTGTAGTTAGCTCACCTTTGAGGTGTGAGTGCTCAGAAAATTGTGAAAAACGCAAATTTTGTGCTGAACAAGTAAGTCTTCTTCGTTTACAGAATTCCTGCACAGTGACATACATGAAGAACTGCAGGTTTTGGATGCATAGCATGTCATTGTGTGGGAATTCTGCAAAAATCTGCAGGCAAATGGATGAACCTAACTGCTCCTATTTTGGAAAATCTGACACGTGCATTCTCACATTGTTGAATTCATTTCACGGATGCAGAGTATTTAATGAAAAGTTTTAATTAGCAAGAAATGCTTCCCTTCTCATTTAATATCTGCAAGTTTGCATATTTATAACATCTCAGAAAGTGAGTAAGAAGGCAAAAAAAAGCTCTTAAACACACTTGTTCCCTTTTGTATATTTAGAGTCATTCTATAGAAATCATTAATTTAGAAGGTATAGCACGTCCATCATAAGAAGGCCTCATGTTTATAGGCTGCTTATAGTAGACTCAGTTATGTGACTAGCTCAGTTTATTACATTATTATTACATTCATTCGGCAGGTGATTTTATCCAAAGTAAGTTCTGTCAAACTTGCTCAAGGCCCCAAAATGGACTCTTTGTGAGTCCTGGGATTTGAAGTCATAACCTCAGAACATATTTAAAAATAGAATAGGTTTGTCATTCGACCATTCCAGATTGATCATGTCTATTTTCTTGCTTTGTTTTCAATTTCAAGCTTTCTAAATTTGTATAAAATTCACAACAGTGCAATACCTGTTCTTCTGCTTTTTGTTACTTAATTTAGTTATCACATATTACAGTCCTCGTTTTATTAAGGTCTGTGTTTGTAAGGCTGCTTTCTCTTCCCGAAACCATTTTACATGCAATCCTATTTGAAGTCTGTGTCCTATGGGAAGAATGTATTTTGGCCACAATGGGGCTTCCAAAGTTGGAAAAGTTTTCAACATTTTAGAAACTTGCCAATTGATGTCAAGCTATTGTGTACCTCCTGATTCCTCCTTATCAAGTCACAAGATGGGGGACAAGTGAGGAAGATAAACATGGAGGACATGTTTGAAAAAGAAAGAAAAAAAATTCTTTTCAATGTTTTTCTGTGTGATTTTCAGCCTCCACATCTACAGTGAAGGAGAACAACCTCCTCATCGCCAGAGTTACACAATTCTATTTCATCTGCATTGCTGATAATAATAATTCTAATCTAGACAGCAAGCAAGGCTAGATATTAGCTAAGAATGGTAAGAGTGCTGTCATGGTTAAAAGCCGCCTTAGATCTCACCATTACCTGTTATTCCAGAAAAGATTAGCATCTTTAAAGCTTACAATTTGATCAGAGGATCTAATGAGAACCATGTTGCCTTCATGAGTGACTTCAGGAATTATTTAAGCTCTCGCAAAGACCATACAATAACCCTAAGATGATTCCACTGGTTAAGCATCTTGCACATGGAGAGAAATATCCATAATGCTTCTGTTATTCCAGTATCAGTCGTGCAAAGTAGCAAAAATGAGACCTTTAACATCAGCAAGATAACCAGAAAAACCTTTGTATGTCCCTATAAAGCCATGGCATTCACACATTTGGTCATACACATGCATGTGTATTTCATGCATGCTACACGTAGCTGGAATTCTTTACATTCCCTGTTCTCCACAATTCTGCATCCATCCATATTATTCCAGTATCAAATACCATCTTTTAAAAGTGCTGAAAATTTCAGACTTAATCAAATAATTTTTTTTTCCATTTGCAAGAGGTGAAATATGAATACTGGTCAATTCTCTCTCAAGTGCAGGAGCTAGATTGAGCATTTTAAGCCATAAGTGTGGTGTTATTATTTAAAAAAAAAAAAAAAAAGCTTGCTATAAACAGCTGACTCCTTCGTCAGTTTTGCGGTCCTCGTTTTCCGTGAGAAGAAGAGTATCCAGCAAGACACCACTGGAGGATTGAAGGTTTGTGGGTCGTCTTCGCAAAGGACTCTGGTACCCTACAGGACCAATACCGTTCATCATCCCATGCTTCATAAACAGTTTGGAGTTTTCCGCAACAGAAGACTGGAAAGCTATTTTGGTCAGGTTCCTGCGCTGCATTCTGGACGCTCTCTTGCCGCCAAAGTTACATGTGATGTAACGCGTAAATGCTCCCCGGAAAGTCTTGTTAAAAAGTGTGTACACTAAAGGGTTGACGCCCGAAGAAACGTAACCAACCCACACGAAAATGTCCAAAAGACTCTCCACCAGTTTGCCATTGCAACTCTCGCAGAGCACCGATGTCACATTGGTGATGAAAAACGGACACCACATGACCACAAACAAGAGGAAGACGATCCCCAGGACTTTTGAGGCTCGCTGTTCGTTACTCAGATTTTGCATGGATCTCTTTCCCATGGTGGACAGTCGCCGAATGGGAATCTCATCCCCTGTGATGGGGTTTGTTTGCTGCAGAATTTGGTCCTTTTTACTAGCATCCAGCATGCAGATTTTCTCCGGTGGAGATGGGACTGTCTGCTCTCTTTGGAAGACCGTACACACCATGGGTCTGTTGACTCGCTGACACGCCCTCGATCTAAGGAGATACACTTTCTTGCGCAGCACCTGGATTGTCAGCAGGTATATAATCATCATGATCATGAGGGGGATGAAGAAGGCCGCCAAAGAGCCGTATAGTTTAAACTCCCAGAAGCCCTGTGAGGTCAACATGCAGGTGTGGTTGCTGTTGAAAGTTATGTTGAATCCATTATTTGAGCTTCTCAGTCCTTTGATGGGTATGGGTATGGCAATACCTGTTGGAGAGAAAGATCATTAAATTCATTCAGATCATTGTGGCACCAAGACTGGCTTTGTTCTGCACCGTACAGCAGAATGCTCACTGAAAATAAAGGAACGATCCATCTATTAAAAAAAAAAATTTTTCGCTATGCTATTGGCTGTAGATCTTTAAATAGCATACCATTGCACTGATGTTGGCTTCCATAACTTTAGCTAGCACTGTCTGGTTTTTCTCAGTAACACTGCTTTGTCAAATGAGCGCATATGCAATTGTAAGCCTTCAGCATAAGCACGGACACGGTGTGCATGGTCATTATTGAAGTGACACTGCACAAGATCTGCCTTTCATGGATTTAAAACACAACTCTGTTGTAGCGCCAAACGCCACAGTGTTCCAGACAACACCGTCAAAATAATCACCTGGTCCTTTTGTTAACGAGCAGAACTCTCGAGGTGTCATCTCTTCTTGTTCCAGGTCAAAACAGTTATATAACAAAGCTCCATCATTAACAGATAATTGTTTTGCTAAGTCAGGTCCAGAAGTCTGGGGTCCACCATCAAGAACTGTTGATTGAAACGAATTCTTTTTAATCGATACAAATGCACAAGTGTTCATCTTTGTGATAAAATTTCACCAAGTTGTAAAGGTTCATGACTTCAGATATTATTACATCTTATTATAGACCGAAGTGATGCACTGGAAAGCTAGATATAATAGTTTTCTTAGAAAGTGAGAGTCTTAATCAGGAAGTAGTGCTGTTGTAAGCCAGCACTCCTGGTTTAGACTTTATTAAATCTATTGTATATAGAGATGTGTCAAAGCTGCCTTGGCATGGTTGTTTTATTCCTTGCAGCAACAAAATAAACAACAGCTGGTGTATTGCTACTAGCTATCAGTTGCTTAAAAGTGGTGCAAACAGCCATCCTGCCAAAATTGTCATCTCATTATCAGATAAAAGCAAAAGAAACTAAGCAGTTGTTCCTTTGTGTAAGCATTTCATCAGTAATTGAGGAAAGTGAAAGGTTATGCGAGAGTGAAAAAAACAGGAAAGTCTCTCACGTATGCTATTCCTTAGTAACACGGCTGTTTGCTTGTGCTGTTGCACCGAAAACGCTGCACTCATGGCCAATTCACACATTAAATCATGAAAACGTCTTGATATTTGAGAGCTTACCTATCGATATCAACCAGACGAGTGCAATTTTTGCCATGGCTTTGGCTCGGGAGTTGTACTGGCTGTGCTGGATGGGCTTTTTGATGGCAATGTAGCGGTCGAGGGAGATGGCGCAAAGGTGCATGATGGACGCTGTGGAGAATAAAACATCTAGGAATAGCCAGATGGGACACAGGAAATCAGGAAGTGGCCATACTGAATCTGAAACACACAGTATTGATCACTGATCATATGAAAAATTTCACATCTGCACTAATAGAGTCAATATAGAAACTATGGGTACCACAAATTGTTTCACTTTGTGAAACAAAGTACACTGATTTGTTTCACTTCTTGGTGCCCATATCATACTGCCCAACCTTTTCAACTTCAAACATTTCCACTCCAATTTTTCATGTCGGCGCAGGCCTTTTGATCAGATTTCTGAAGCATTCTGTTTTTCCAGTGAAAAGGCATGGTCTAGAAGCAACACCCATGCATATAATTATGTAACCGTGATTACATCTCTCTTCTTCTTTTTTTTTTTTTTTTTTTTTGGACTACACTTAAAGGCTTTTCATTAAGACACTTATAATTTCACACAGTGATAGACCAATTAATTATTTGTAATTTCTACTAGAAATTGCACCAATCTGATACCCATGATCAGCCAAAAAAAATGCTGGATCGGATACTAGAGAAAATCTGAGAAAAGAACGGGCAGGTAGTTTTCTCTGCTCTATAATTCCTGAGAGGAGTGTAAAAGGATAGTCTCTGCCAGAAGTCTGGTTCTAAAATTTCCCATGTAAATATTTCTCTCCATTCTTGATGAATATATAAGATTCTTCTCTTTCTTTTACCCCTAGTATGTTCTTGTGTTTTTAGCTCTGGTGGTGTCCTTTTACAGTAAACTGAGCTCTGTCTGAATTTGTTCTCCCATATTTACCCTAACATGGAACCATTTAATACTTCAAGGTGTCGACACAGAGTTCTGTTTTCACCTGTTTAACAGATGTGGAGACAGGACAAGTAGCTCTGTTTCTGCTCTGCACATGGGCAATTTTTCATTTAGCTGTTTGCTTAAAAAGGGATTAGGCTTTAACGTGTGACGTTTTTGACTTTGTAATCCTAGTGAATCCTTCTTTATAAATATGCCTGAATTGTTGAGTGAAAGGATATCATGTGAATACTGTCAATATTAATAATATTTAATGATACATTTATTTATGTAGTGCTTTCAAAAAGTGTAAAATTGTACAATTCAAACAGAAAATGAAGTTGAATTATAAATACTGCTACTACTGATAAATAAATTGATTGATTGATTGATTGGTTGATTAATACAAGTGGTGTGTTCCATTACACTCCAGGTTGCTGTACAGAGAAGGAAAAAAAAAACCTGGGGTTAAAATGGTCCAGAATAAAAACAAAAAATTGTTTTCATAAATGCATCTTTGCATTATTTATGAAACACCCATGTTGGGGTGGGCAGTATTACAAAAATCATATAATAATGCTTAAAGCAAAAGATTAGCGTTTAAATAAAAAACTGCAAATTTACAGATTTCACAACAACAAAATAAAATAATTATTTCGAACAAATATTTAACAAAAAAACAGAAAATACAGAATTTTGTGCAAAATTGTAACATCTTATAATTTTAAAGATTCAGTATTAGTGCAAACATAAATAAATGCTATTGCTCGATGATTGATTGGTGAATAACTGGACAACCAGGAGAGTCAGCCGTGATGGTGCTGTTGAACTGTCTTGCTTGTGTACATTACTTTTATCTTCCCTCCATTTCCTTGCAACATAATCATGTAGTTGAATATTTTAATGCTCTGAATTTTTATACCACCTCAGCAAATAAAAGCTACAACATGGAGCTGCTGAATAATGACCTCAAACGTCCAGGCAGACATAAACACTAAGCGGGGCTCTGTAGACCATCCTCTGTGTCCCGTAGTATGTGATAAATAAGCAGTCATTGCACTCCAGAGCCATTCATTATCGTTTCTTCTGTCTCGCTAATATGATTTAATTACCCTTGAGAGTTCCTTCCTTCTGGTACATTTCGAGTTTGTTTCCACCTAAAAATCTTTAAACAGCCATATGAACTCTGAACAAGACGTGGCCATTTATCGCTTGCAAATATCTGTCAGGTCCTCTGTATCGGTCACTCTGGCTTGTTAGACTAAAGCTTAAATAACTTTACGGCCCTGGTTCACGATAAACTGCTGAGGCTTTCACGGCTCTTTAGGTTTCCGGTTTTAAATACAGTCAGACTTGTTTAGACGCATATCTCAGCTAAGAGTCTGACCGTATACTTGGAAGAAATAAAGGGAAAAAAGGTTTGTTAAATGTCACTGGTTCCAAACTCTCATTATGCACGCGTCAAAAAAGTTAGATTTTTTTTTTTTTTTTTTTTTTTTTAGGTTTTCAGTTAATCAAAAGTACTGTAGAGGTACATTTTAGCCTTCCAGATGTAATAATGTAAAGGTACATTACAGTGATCCTTAAGATGCGATGCTAATGATTATGCTTATGATTTTGTCTGGGTATAAAACTGTCAATATTTATGATGAGAAACCTCCAGCTCCTCTGTGTCTCTCTTTCTACTTATCCCTGGTTTGTTTTACCCAACCAATTAAGCCAGATTTGAATCTGCAGAATCCAACACTGTTTTTCTGACTAAAAAATGGCAGAGATATTTCAATAAATGCAACGACTGTCCTTTGTCAGTTTGACAGTCAAAACAAACATGAGATCATTTTCTTATTATATCTGTTTCTACGTTGTCCCTGAACTCCAAAGAAAAGCTACACTGAGGTTTTAATCTTCAAGAAGTTGGCCATATTGTTTATAATGACTTTTTTTTAATGTCCACTTTTATTAAGTTTCCAACTGTTTCCCTTCACTGAACCTTCGAGCTACTGTTACACCACTTTTATAGTCATCTTTCTTGAAAATCTGAAGTTCTGTTATTAGAATCTGTGATAGTGTTGTACAGTTATAATACTGGTGGTTATGTATCTCCCCCTTTTCTATGTGGACTGACCGAAGGAAGAATTTCTCCGCGCTTAAGCATTTAATCTGTGATCCCATGAGTTCAGTTTCCCATATGGTTCCTATACAGATAAAAGACTTGGTTTTCAAAACTCCATACGATCGGCACGTTCACCAGTGACTCAGCCCACATATTGTCACCAATTCCCATCTAATCTGATGAGAAAGAGTCCTGCACCGGAGCTGAATGCTGAACTGGCAAGGATTACGTTTAGCCTATATAAGCCAAATCAACAGCTGCGTGAGTACCAGTGCCTTTTCAGGGGTATGTCTTGCTTTGAGACGACGTTATCTGCACTTTTGAGGAATTCGGATAATGAATGTTATCAATTTACAATGAAGACCATGACAGCATTTGTTTGCATTCCTGAATTCATGGGAATGAAACTATTTGTGTTTCTTTCCATCACTGAATCCAGTTTTGCCTATCCTTCTCATCCAACTGGTGTCAAGTTCAAGTTCAATCGACAAAGACCTGCCAAAGCTCATCTACTTTAAAGAAACCATATAGCTAGAGAATTAACTCAGTGCCAAACATTGGTTATCTGATGTATCACAATGTTCCACACAGTCAGTAATGGAGGTTCTTACAGAAGCTTTAAAATCCTGACACTCGCTCATATTTATAGCTTTATTCCAACTGGCAAGTTTTGAGATATATTCTTGAAATGTTGTTTGACATCTCTGTTGGGACTGAAGCCAGGATTTTAGGGCTTTATTTTTAGGGGTGAGCAATAACATTTTTGATACTTGATTTTCATAATACATCAGGGTGTACATGTTTATTTCTGCAAATAGACGTTTGCTAAAATGCTTCTTCTGGATTCTGATTGTTGATGAATTTTCTATAACAGCAGCTCTGACAGTAGTGCAGCTGCAAATTACAGATTTATATTAATGTGTTTGTTCTAATGTTATCTTTGTATAGTCACAGCTCATTCACAGGGACTTGTACGGTGGATGCTCCAACAATTAAAGAAAAAATTTAATTGTTCATATGATGACGTTTTCTGTAAGGAAACAGTTATTTTTATTAACATAGGTAAAGCTGTAACTTTAAGTTTTCCAACATCTTCAGGACAGCAGAGTTTATGCTCACCTGACAAGCTGCATTTTTTTCAACTTCAAGAGAATTTTAAAAGACAGGCTGGTGAGAGAGCGACAGTTTATAGCTGCTATAATGTAAGGAAGAACAGGAACTAACTCGTGGATGTTCCACAACATTAACTGTAACTGTAAACAGATAAAACCTATGACATTTTGTTTTTTAATAAGTAAAAAATTTTAATCATTGGCAAACTGCTGTGGTGTAAGACGAATTAAACACTTTGGGATTTGCTGTTATAAGAACTACTTTGGGGTGGTAACAGTAACTCCACTTCATCACACCATCCCATCATTGATTATAACAGCAGGACAAGCTTTTTTTATTACTTACTTAGTTCACTTGTTTTGAACATCATTGAAAATATACTTATTTTTTTAATGCAATATTGTCACAATTTCATAAACCATAATTAAAGCTTTTGCAATTATTGTGATGTAAAAAACCAAAATTGTAAATTGAGCTGTAGAGTCGGCTGAAGTGAAGGTGAGTACAGAGTTGACTTACTGTACAGCACGGTAACGAGAGCGATGGGCATCACCAGCAGCCCCACCAGCAGGTCGGCCACAGCTAGAGACATGAGGAAGTAATTAGTGGCATTTTGGAGTTTGCGCTCCAGCGACACGGCCAGGATGACCAGGATGTTTCCGCCGATGGTGGGCAGGATGGCCATGAGGAAGAGCAGCGAGGCCCAGTGCAGCTTCTCTCCATCGGGAGAAGACATGCTGCTTTTGCTCGCCTGGACCAAGAACGACGTGCTGTGTCTTTTTCCTGGGGCTCGGCCAGCATTGTCCCACTGCGGCTAGAGAGAGTCAGTCAGGATGGAGGAATGAACAACGAACGATACATGGCAGCTAGCTCTCTATACCAAATATGTAACATGCCACAGATTGAGTGGAGAGAAACCGTCAAGAAATGAACAACTATCAACAAGAAATTATTTTGCACGTTAAGTGAATATCCAAAAAGTCCACCAAATGTGATTAACATACGCAAAATTAAGTGGAAAAAGTCTCTAACAACCAAACTACTTACTTGTTACTGGTTTACGTACATTAAAAAAAAAGAGCGGAGGAAATGAATGGGAAATGCATTTCTTTATTCAAAATGAATGTGAACATATTTGTATATGCATGTATACATATTTAAATATATTCAGGACAAAATAATCTGTACTACACTAGCTTGGTAAAAAAATATATGATATAAATATTTTTGTCACTCAGGAATGTTCATTTTGCTCCATACGTCGTCATTTATGCACAAAAATCAGTTTTCAGCATTCATCTCGCCTTTATTGGTAGATCAGCGTATTCTATTCTGTGTTAAATCCTTGCTTTTTAATGCTTTGGCTATATTATAATTAAGGATAGAAGCAAATATAATTGTGTGGTGCTGGTTTTTGAGTTTAAAGTAAACATGTTCAGAGGAATCATGCCAAGACTTCAGTAGTTTAACACTACAGTGTAGAAACCTTGAAACTTTCAAAATTCTCTGTCAGGTTTCAAGCAACACACAGCATGCATGATGAACATTTTAATTTGTAACATGGTGACAGTAGTGCAGGTGAGTGATATGACAGATATACACCGATCAGCCATAACATTAAAACCACCTGCCTAATATTGTGTAGGTCCCCCTTGTGCCACCAAAACAGCCCTGACCTGTTGAGGCATGGACTCCACAAGACATCGGAAGGTGTGCTGTGGTATCTGGACGTATGGCACCAAAACGAACATCCTGCAGATACTCGATTGGATTGAGATCTGGGGAATTTGGAGGCCAAGTCAATACTTTGAACTCTTTGTCATGTTCCTCAAACCATTCCTGAACAATGTTTGTAGTGTGGCAGGGCGCATTATCCTGCTGAAAGAAGCCACTGCCATTAGAGAATACTGTTGCCATGAAGAGGTGTACTTGGTCTGCAGCAATGTTTAGGTAGGTCGTATGTGTCAAAATAGCATCCACATGAATGCCAGGACCCAAGGTTTCCCAGCAGAACATTGCACAGAGCATCACACTGCCTCCGCTGGCTTGCCTTCTTCCCGTAGTGCATCCTGGTGCCATCTCTTCCCCAAGGTAAACGATGTACACGCACCCGGCCTTCCACATGATGTAAAAGAAAACGTGATTCATCAGACCAGGCCACCTTCTTCCATTGCTCCATGGTCCATTTCTGATGCTCACGTGTCCATTGTAGATGTTTTTGGCGGTGGACAGGGATCAGCATGGGCACTCTGACCGGTCTGCATCTGCGCAGCCCCATACGCAGCAAACTGCGATGCACTGTGTGTTCTGACACCTTTCTATCATAGCCAGCATTAACATTTCCAGCAATTTGTGCTACAGTAGCTCTTCTGTGCGATCGGACCAGATGGGCTAGCCTTCTCTCCCCATGAGCACCCATGACCTTGTCGCCATCACACTTTGGTCCATGTCAGAGTCGCTCAGATCCATTCCCTTGTCCATTTTTCCTGCTTCCAACATGTCAACTTCAAGAACGGACTGTTCACTTGCTGCCTAATATATCCCACCCCTTGACAGGTGCCACTGTGACAAGATATGTTATTCACTTCACCTGTCAGTGGTTTTAATGTTATGGCTGATAAGTGTATATTACGGTACATGTCTACGATATGACACGTATCACGATATCTAAAGGTTTGCTGAGTAACTGCCAGCAGAACAGAATTGTTGCCTTGTACAAAGCTGAAAAAATGAGTGTAATGATACTTAATTTTTTTTTTTTTTGTCAATGACAAATATAAATGCACAGTATATAGTATGTTCCTCCCCCCTTTGTTATGCCACCCTACTTCCCACCTGGTAACTAATATCTAAGCCTTATAGCTGTTAAATTTGTAAAAAATTAAAAGTATAGTAGTGTTTACATAGATATTATAGTGTTTTAAATAAAATAAAAATAAAGATCACCAGTTCCGTGCATAGTGATCATGGATGTTTTACTTCCTGCTTATATCAGATCATGTTTCTGGTTGGCTGCTGATGGTCAAATATCACAATCACTTTACACACTACTAGATACGATGTACTTTTAAGTGTCTGTGGTACAACGGAAAATCTGCACCACACTAGTTTCTCATTTAATTTATTTTTTTATGCACCATATGCATTGTACTCATCTACAAATTCATTTTAATTAATTAATTAGTAAATAAATAATTTAGTAAATAAATAATCAAAAGGGAGAAAAATTACTAATTAAAAAACAATTGCTATGCATGAGAATAATCAGGATACTTTTATGTTTACAAAAATAAATTTTAACACATACGGAGGGAATAAATTCTGGAAGAAAAAAAAATTACATTTCAATCTGCTGATTCCAATCAGTTGTAATTGTTTAAAAAAAAAAATCCAGACGATACTCACGATATCTCAGGAAAGTGTATTTTGACATCATTTATCATGAGATCGATATTATGTTGTCATATCACCCAGCTCTAAACGGTAGAATAATTTGAGATCTTCATCACGGTGTAGTGAACACTGATGTATCGCTACACCGTGCTTCAGATATACAGTCAAGCCAAAAAAGCCAACCACAATTAAAGTGCTGTCATCATCTAATATGCCAGTAATTTATTTTTATTTCACTGCACCAAGTTTTAATCACAGTTCAAACCCAAGTCTTCTGCTCAGTTATTTTACTGTTTTTACTGTAATTTTACTCCACAGACCAGTGCTTCTCCCTCAGACGTCCTTATCTCGGATTCGGCTCGACATTTATTATTATAAACCATGTCCGATTTCCCTGTGCTGTCATTAGTTCTAGACCGTTGAGAAGTAATTAAGCAAGGAAGTGAAGATCTGCAGTAATCACTGTTCGCTCATGAGCTCGGCCATTTCGTGTTGTAATGAAATTTGATGAATTAGGACAGATGGCATGTTTCTTCTTCTCCCCCCCCACTTGCAATTTAGCACTTGCCTGGTGAGTGTTAATGATATTATTCATGTGTACACTGCTTTATAGCTTTGATTTAATATAATGTATATATTTTCTTAGGATAATGCATTATATTTTTTAATTTTACTTTTCTTAACTTTCAGAGGTGTTAATCTGACAGTTGATTTAAAAGGTTATTAATAATATAATTGATCTCACTTTTGGAAATGATTATCTGAAAATGAAAATGATAGCTTTAATGGATTGACGCCACTTCCATTTTTTTTTTCTTTCTTATTTATTTATTTGCTTATTTCCAGCATTTTTCTGGTTGCATGGTTCATTTCTTTAATTGGTTTCAGACTCAACTCAAACCTCAAACTCACGTAGGTGTGTAATTCTTTCCATATTGTTTTTATTTAACCAATAACCTTTATTTTTTTTACATTTTTAAACCTTTCTTACCTTCAGCTCCAATCCATCAGTGCTCTTTGTTCTTCAATCTTATCCCACATGCCTTTTTTTTTCTTCCCCGTGTCGTCTTCACTCATCTAGAACTTCCCAAGCCGTGATCTTTTGCTCCTTTAGTTTGTCTCTTCACACGTTTTTATAAGTGCTCACACAAAACGAGAAACCAAACAGAGTTCAGATTCTTTTCCTAGGACGAGACCCAGAGAATTATCTCACTTCTGTGGCTTGTGTTGAGGGATTTATGTCCATTTTTTTCCCGTTTCGCATCACCTACTGCAGCACTAATCTCTTCATTTCTTCTCCTCCTCGCTCTCTGGTTCCGCACTCGTCCGCTCGCTCTTTCGTTCTGACT
>CM040464.1:11466246-11537154 GCA_022758105.1 Pangasianodon gigas | reverse complement strand
AATTTACAAGCATATTTGGGAGTGTGTGTGTGTGTGTATATATATGCACAGATGAGCTTCCCCATTTTTGTCTTTTCAATCATATATATATATATGATTGAAATATATATATATATATATATATATATATAATATATATATATATATATATATATATATAATGTAGGTATGTATGTATGTATGTATAAAAACCAAGTATGAGTTTATTTTACATACCTTGTTTTATCCTGTGAAGATCGTCTTTTTGATTCAGTATCAACTTTATGCCAGATGAGCTTCTTTAATTATAACAGATGCAGTTTCTCATATGGGTTTAAAACTGCGTCTAACACACACACACACGCAAAACGTTCCTGTTTTCACATCTGTTGCCCACCTTGCCAGCAGAAACCATAGTGCCTGCTACTTCATAATGTTTACCTTCAGACTTAGGCACATCTGGCTCGACTCGCATTTGTTTTTGTCTTTTTTTTTTCTTTTTTTTTTTTTTCTTTCTCAGTGAAAATTTTTACCCTGATTTTCTCCTATGCATGCTTGAGTTAGCTGCACGAGATAAAGTTGCAGATTTATGTTATGAAGAAAGTACCACTCTCCATCTCTCTCTTTCTTTTTGTTGCATGTTAATATCCAATTTTTACAAGTGGAGGCATAACTCCTGAGTCGAGGACTTCCTTTTGTTTGTTCATTTTGCCACCGTGTCTGGTTAACGCTCCTCTGCTCACTCCTGGAGTGTGTCAGCCCCTGGCTTTTGTTTATGAACTTTCAGAAGAGGAGCAAAAAAAAAGTCAAAGCAGACAAAAACAGCCTTATGAGCGCTTTCTGAAATGTTCCAGATATAGGTGCTCTGGAGGCTGATCCTGTTTGTGGAGTAACATGACTCAGCTGTTCAGAGATCAAGTCAAAATTAATCAGAAGACCTGCAAGTGGTGATGATGCCCTGCAAGGGAGTTTATACTTGAGTTTCATCCTTTTCTACTCTTTGGAAAAGTGAATCTCATTGTGTAAACCTGAAGGAAATGAAAGTAACCACTCTCTCTTCATCCTAAATATACTTTTAGATCTAATAGTACCTAACTTGGACTCTGAATAAAAAAAATGCCTTAAAGGAAAAGTTCAGTAAATGTTCAGGTTTCTTTTTTTTTTTTATATTAGTGCAAACCCCAGGCTTCCACATGATAAAATTTCGATTCTTAAGACAATAATTCGATATTTAACAATACCACTCAATCTGATATGATTTGATTTAATATCCTCCCATCGATATGTGCCCAACTTTGTTCAGAATCTGGGGTAGACCTAGCAGTAACCTACAGCGTAAGGAAGGACTATTTTAAAAGTATTTGAGTTATGGGCAAATCACCTTGCTAGCCTATTAAACTATTTGCACATATCACTTGCATTATAGCAGCTATAAACTGTCTTTCCCTCACCAGCCTCTCTTTTATTCAGGACAGAGGAGTTTATGCTTTGTGAATTTCTCGGCAGTTTATAATGTTGCTGAGTAACCACAAAGCGTAAACTCTTCTGTCCTAAAGATGTCAGTAAAAGCGTAGTTACAGTTTTACTGCTGACTGATACAAAGCCCTGATGCTGGAGACTCCTTCCATAAATGTTAAATAAACGTCTCCTTACAGAAACCTTCACCATATCAACGATTTTTAATCCATTTATATGGAGATTATGCCATACAGGTCCATGTGAATGAGCTGTTACTATGGAAGTGATAATGTTTTAGAATGAGCGCATTAATATAAACCCGTGATTTGCAACTGCACTGCTGTCGGAGCTGCTGTTGTACAAAATGAATCAACACCTTCTGACCAATCACAATCCAGAATTCAACAGCACTGTGGTCTAAATAGGTTTATGTTGTTAATCAAGAGTAGTTTAGAGAGATTTCTTGATGGCAATAAACATGTAAGACCTTCTCTGTTTTTATTTAATGATTTGCAATTTTTACAATTTAAAGAAATTTTCCCAACATATAACTTGAGCATCTGTTAAGAGTTACTGCACGAAACTTGGTACAGTTCGATTTGTTTCAGAATTGGGAGACTTATGGAATGAAACGTGCGACTGTGCCTCTGAATTGGCACGTTTCTTTGCTTGTGTTTTGGAGACAGCGGTAATACAGTCGAGTTCTCTGCATGTGAAGACAGATTTTGGAGTTTTAAACATTCACACCCATTACATCTCTAAACTTCTGCTTCAGTGAACTTTACAGCACGCTGTTTATTCGTCTTATTCTTAAAACTGATTTGTGAAATTAATGTTTACTTTATTTTACATGATCTCACTGATGTTTACACTGTGTGTGGTGTGTAGAGCATTATTTTAGAGACGCTTTGTGAAGTGTGAGGTCGTTTTTAAGTCGCCAAGCCAAACGTCATTCATCACAACAGCCGGCTTCAGTTTGAATATAAATTGCATCGTAAGTCTTAATTAGCACAAGCGATTTTCTTTAAGAGTTCTACATGCTCAGTGGACAGGCATGTATGCATCTTTTCAATTCAATTTTGTATAGCGCTATATATTTTGTATTAGTATAGCGCTTTTAGCAATGGACATTGTCACAAAGCAGCTTTAGAGAAACATATAAATTCCAGATATAAATTTTAAATTTATACATTTATCTCTAATGAGGTGACGGTGGCAAGGAAAAACCTCCCTGAGGCGACATGAGGAAGAAAACTTGAGAGGAACCAGACTCAGCAGGGAACCCATCTTCATCTGGGTGACACCGGATAGTGCAACTATAAATAATTTCCCTTCTGTAACTGTGTACTATACAGTCAAAAAGTGCATTTGTGTAACCAGGAAATTATTATAGTTTCAATGTGAAGTCTGTTTTGTTGAAGTTATCAGCTGTTCACTGATGAAGACTTGAGTGCAAAACTGTTTGTATCAGTTGCAGTCCAAAGCCATATGGGGCCATCCTCAGCAGCAGCGAGTGGTTTCCAAGTGATGAGAACTCCAACCAGAAGTAGGGCATCTGTGTGTGTTTATAGCTCAGAGCTGGCAGTGAGCGTGTTGTGGTTTCTCCGTACTGTCAAATCAATTCATCAAATTGATTGTCAAAAATCAGAGCCGCCGCTTGTTGTTTAAGAGCACAAGAATGTTCCTTGACTTTCACTGAACCATTTCATCCTCTGCAGGGAGTCATATTAATGTGACGTTTTTGCGACGTGGAATGGATGAGATTTAGAAGGGGGATTTGTGAAGTAAGTGCGAAAAAGCTTTTGGGTTTTAGTTTTAGCAACAAATGGAGACAAAAAAAGCAAACACAATGCGGTCATGTTTGTGGAGCGGAACGGTGGTAATGTTTATCGCTACTGTGTGAAAGAGGTGAGAATTTAATTTCAGTGAAAGGAGACATTTCTACAACCCAGACATCCTGTTTTGGTGTCTTTTATGGATGTAATTAATGATAAAGTTGCTCAGACGCCGCACCCGCTCGATCCGAGCCAGCAGATTAATGAACTGTACCACAGTGTAGGAGTAATGCTGAGTATTCAAGCCTGCCAAGCATGATTTTTTATTTTATTTTTTTTTTCTTCTAGTCTTCAGTAAGATGTGTTATTAAGTTCCTGGCACCTCAGTCCTTTGGTAAAGTGTGAGCTCTTAATAGATCGTGCTCCGTTCTGTTAATCCTCATCGCAGCACAGGGAGGGCCGGTGGAACTGTAATCACCTTGTGTAAACTGTTTAAAGAAACTTTCTTGAAACATCTGTCTTGACTTAGGAGAGTTGGTAAAAGGTATTTGAGTTAAGTTTCAAAAAGAACCCGTGAAGAGGCTCTTTTCTTACTTCAAATGGCCGCTTTGACGAGAGCCAGGAAAATGTGATGAGGAAGCGGAACTCTGGGATGTACTCCACACTGGACGCTGGTGGTGGTTTAGTTGTGTTCAATTACTGCTAAATATTTTTATTAATTTGCAATTTTTAAAACAGCAGAACCGGTCACTCTCTTCTTCACACTTTCTTTTGTATATCTGTGACAGTGTGTGTCTCTGGTAAATACCGCAAAGACCTCTTTGATTTCACCCTAGCATTTATTAGTTTTGACTCGTTGCTGTGGTGGTACAGGAGACCATGAAAAGCAGATTCACTGAAGGGGAAAGGGCCTGGGATGAGTTTGTTTCGGGTAGCTGTTTTTCACTTTGCACCGACTTTATCTACATGAACTTTGACCTGTGAATTCTTGAACCTTGGCTTGGTGAGCCAATAAAATGCAAGAATAAAGGACTGTGAGCTCTTTGGGAAAAAAAAAGGAGCTAATTAGTATCACTACATAAGTAGCGATAACGCTGAACCTTTGCCTTTTTTGTGGGCTGTTGCTTGGTGCACATTTGGGGGAGTAGTTAGGTTACATTTCCATTTGTCAATTATTAATAGCAATTGAGCATCAATAGCTTTCCGAACAATGTGAACTGAACTTTTTTTTTTTTTTTCTAAATTAAAGAATACTACACATAGCTAATATTAGATAGCTAGCTAGCACCAAGACTAAAAATGATTAGATAAGTAGCAATTTGACATGTTTTTGGATAAACACTTTATCATCCATTTCAAAAGTGATGTCAGTCACAACAGTGACGTTCATGGCATGATCCAAAGTCATTCTTCATTAATAACTGTGTGTTTAATTGTTGCACTTGTTTATTAAATGGACATTTGTGTAAATGTGTGTGTGTGTGTGTGTGTGTGTGTGTGTGTGTGTAGGACTCCAGAGCAGTGTCCCAGTGTGGTGTCCCTCCTGTCTGAGAGTTACAACCCTCATGTCCGCTGTGGAGCAGCAATGGCTCTGGGGATCTGCTGCGCTGGCACCGGGTACAAGGTGAGTTTATCTGGTCAACATCCATCATTCTGTACACTACTGGTCTCAAAAGTTTGGGGTCACCCAGAAACTTTCCATGAAAACTCATTAAAAGAGCTGTAAAATGAACAGAAAATGTAGTCAAGACATTGATAAGGTTAGAAATAATGATTTTTCTTGAAATATGAATTTTGTCCTTCAGATTTTGCTTTTGTCAAAGAATCCTCACTTTGCAGCAATTACAGCCTTTGAGACCTTTGGCATTCTAGCTGTCAGTTTGTTGAGGTAATCTGAGGAAATTTCACTTTACACTTCTTGAAGTACCTCGCACAAGTTGGATTGGCTTGATGGGCACTTTTTACAAACCATACGGTCAAGTGGCTCCCACAACAGCTCAATAGGTTTGAGATCGATTACAGATAGAGTACCAGCAGACTGCTTCTTCTCTAAATAGTTCTTGCATAGTTTGGAGCTATGCTTTAGGTCATTGTCCTGTTGTAGGAGGAAATTGGCTCCAATCAAGTGCCGTCCACAGGGTATGGCATGGCGTTGCAAAATGGAGTGATAGCTTTCCTTGTTCAAGATCCCTTTTATCATGTGTAAATCTCCCACTTTAGCACCACCAAAGCATCCCCAGACCATCACCTTTCCTCCGCCATGCTTGACAGATGGCATCAAGCACTCCTCCAGCATCTTATCATTTTTTTCTAAGTCTCACAAATGTTCTTCTTTGTGTTCCAGACACCTCAAACTTAGATTCATCTGTCCATAATACTTTTTTTCTAATCTTCCTGTCCAGGGTCTGTGTTCTTTTGCCCATCTTAATCTCTTCCTTTCATTGGCCAGTCTCAGATATCGCTTTTTCTTTGCAACTCTGCCTAGAAGGCCAGCATTCTGGAGTCGTCTCTTGACTGTTGACGTTGAGACTGGAGTTTTGCGGGTAACATTCAATGAAGCTGCCAGTTGAGGACCTTTGAGATGTCAGTTTCTCAGACTAGAGACTCTGATGTACTTGTCCTCTTGCTCAGTTGTGCCCCAGGGCCTCCCACTTCTCATTCTATCCTGGTTTGAGCCAGTTTGTGCTGTTCTTTGAAGACAGTAATACACACTGTTGTATGAAATCTTCGGTTTCTTGTCAGTTTGTCATGGAAAAGCCTTCCTTTCTTAGAGCAAGAATAAACTGATGAGTTTGTTTTTTGTTTTTGTTTTCTGAGTTTGTTGTTGTTGTGTTTTTTTTTTGTTTTTTTTTCGGGCCATTTTGAGTCTATAATCGAACCCACAAATTCTGACGCTCCAGATACTCAACTATGTAGATATTCCATTAAAAATTAAAAATCATCAGTTTCCAGCTATAATAGTCATTTTCAGTATTAACAATGTCTAGACTGTATTTTTGATCAATTTAATTTTAATTGGGGGGGAAAAAAGTGTGTTTTTCTTTCAAAACCAAGGGAATTTCGAAGTGACCCCTTACTTTTGACCAGTAGTGTAGCTCTGAGACACTTTCCTTTTTTTCAGGTTGAGAATGTTTGGTAGTTTTAGCTTTAAAACATTTATAAGAAAGTCTGTCATAAATAAAATCCATTACTAAATGCATTACTATCCATAAATGTCTAATAATAGTAAATCATTTTCTGTGAATTGCCAAGATTAAATTGGGGAGAGAAAATTTTATTTTATTTTATTATTTTTTTTTTTTATAAAAAGCTTTGTCATCTGCGATTTTTGGTAACAGTGCAGCTTCCAGAGTTCCGAACCTTTAACAGAAATAAACAAGCAATCCACTAGGAATGCACATACAACTCCGTGCTGCCTGATTATCATATGCAGGCAATTTCCTCCATGAGTAGCCTAATAATAATAATAGTAATAATAATAATAATAATAATAATAATAGTTCATATTTGTATAACAACTTTATATCAAGTCTACCAAATCTATTCATTGTTATTTGTGTTGTCTAGAGCAAAATGGCACAGAATTTTTTTTTCAGGATCAATAAAATTGATCTTATGTTAATTCATTCCATGTGCATGTGTGCAGGAAGCAATAAACCTGCTGGAGCCCATGACCAACGATCCAGTCAACTACGTGAGACAGGGAGCTCTCATCGCCTCGGCCCTCATCATGATCCAGCAGAGTGAAGTCACCTGCCCCAAGGTAAACACTCAGCATTATAAGTCTGAAATCAGGCAGAAGTCTGCCAAAAATAAATACAACATTGCTCAAAACGGGGTAAAATGATTCAGTGACATTATTCACAACGCATTATGGGAACACTAGTTCGTTTTCTTGTAAAAGACCCTAAGTACACAGACTTGCTTCTTCACCTTTTTTCCAATTTTTCACACATGAAATAATTTTCATGAGGGTGTGATTCATCTCATTGCTGGTTGGTTTTATGCTTTAAACTTTTTACTGAAGAGGTTTTATTTCTGGAAAGTCCAGAATCAAGTCTGCTAAAAAAAAAAAAAAATAAAAAAATTGAAATGTATAACATCCAGATGTAATCCATGCATATTCATTATAAACAATTCGTTACAGGTATATTTCTAAGCTTTAAAACTGCATTTGTTGCTTCTTTATAGTGCTTTTTTTTTTTTTTTAGTGAACCAATATTCCAGACATTTTACAGCATAATTAACATGCTACAAGTGTTACAGCTATATTAAAATGCTTATAGCGACATTAAAATTTGATGTGCGGCTTTTGTGGAGTGTTAAAATGTGTGTTTCACGTTTAAAGCGCATAATACAGCTGGGAGCTGCGATAAATAAGCATTTTGCTCAGCGTGAGCCAAGTTTCCGACAGAGTTCAGTAACACAGTTTTATTTTCTGTATAAAGAGATTAGTCAAAAACGAAAGTCAAGACTCAAGTAGGGGGTGTGGCTGAAATTTCAGTGGCAATTATACCACCATTGAAAAATTATTTTGGTGATTATACACAGCGATGATGCAATCTGGATTCTGATTGGCTGATTGGTTGGTGTTGATTAATTTCCTGTAATGGCGCTGAAAGTAGCGCAGCTGCAAATGACAAGTTTATATTAATGCCCTCATTCTAATACGTTATCGTTTCTGTAGTAACAGCTCATTCACAGGAACTTTTACTGCAAACACTCCATAATCAAATAAAAAAAGTCATTGATTATGGTGAAAATTTCTGTAAGGGGATGTTTATTTAACATTTATGGAAGGAGTCTCCAGTGTCAGCGCACTGTAATCGTCAGAGAGAAGGCTGTAAGTTTTCTCACATCTTCAGAACAGAGGAGTTTACACTTTGTGGTTTGATAACCGCAATGAAAATTTATATTTAATAATTTTCTGTTTGTAGGTTAATCAGTTCAGGCAGCTGTACGCCAAAGTGATCAACGATAAGCATGATGACGTCATGGCCAAATTTGGAGCCATTCTGGCTCAGGGCATTCTGGATGCAGGTCAGTACTGCAGCTTTTTTTTTTTTTTTTTTTTCCATACAAAATTACCTTTTGTAATAATGACACTATTACAGTTTTGGCTTTTTTAAGTCAGTTTATAATTATTAAAAACAAGAGATAGAGAAATTGCGATATCTCAGAAAAGTGTATTGTGAAATAATTTATCACAATGTCAATATTATGTTGTCATACCCAGCCCTAACATGGACGCCACTGAACTGCAGTCTCATTAGCAATCTGACAGTTTTGACTCAAAATGTTGTTTGTGTATTATTTTATAATAAAGAGATACAAGTTTTTTTTTCTAACACAATCATTTAGCGGATTAACAAGATCACATCCCATAAATGTGTTGACCTTCACACTCATAAATACTTGAGTGTTTCACAGTGTGTGTTTGGGTTGCTTCTCTGTAATCGTGTTTAATGTCACACGCCGTTTAACGATCTTCACTCCTGCAGCAGCGTTCTGCTCTCATTAATGAGGAATTTTCTGTTTGCCAAACCTCTCAGACAAGGCTTGATGCTGCTGTGCATTCAGCTCTGTCAAATATTCCAGCTCTGGTTCTGGGCTCTGGGGTAACAGAACCTTCTCAGGAGATCTGGCACTTCTCACAATCTGTCACTACTTATTTGAAATAATATTGGCCCGGAGAAGCAATCACGTCAGTAAATAGACTTGGAAATTTCACGTCTGGAGCACTGGAATTTTGTGAGAAATCATTGTGCTGGTAATCAGATATACAAAATGCAGTAATATTCAAAATTTTATAACTTTCCCTTTGTTTGATTTAGAAGAAGGGAGCATAAGTCAGCAGCTTTTTGGGATTTTTTTTTTTTTTAAATAAACATGTACAACTTTGTTAGGGTCAGATTCAACTATGTGCAAGTGACTTATTCAAATGCATACAACACAATTCACGACAAAGCAATATCTGTGTGGTTACAGTGATGTTCAGGAAACTGCTCTCATTGGTTAAGGTGATGTTTTGTTCAGAAAATTGTGCCCTGATTGGCTTTTCTGTTTAAAAAAATTGTGCTCTGATTGGTTAAGGTGACATATTGCTTTTAAAAACTGTGCTCTGATTGGTTACAGTGGGGTTTTTTTTGGGGGGGGGGGACTGCACACTGGTTATGATGACATTCGGTTCACTGTGATGTGAATCATTACAGTGGTGTTTTATTTAGAAAGCTGGACTCTGGTTAAATTTACTTACAGTATAATACTAATAAAAGGCTAGGCTAAAACTCCAACATGTTATCAGCACACGCTTGGCTTACAAGATCCTGAACACAGGAAACATTTAAATGATTTAAAACACCCTGTCGAACTCTCACTATTGTCTCGTCCACTTTGATTTGAGACAAATTGAAAGATTTTGTATAGATTGCAGTTTGTGTGATTTTTTTTCTCTTTTGTTCACAGAATAATGAACAGATCCACACCTCTTTCCTTCCCTCACTCCCTTTTCTATATCCATTTCCCTTCAGAGGGAGGACTATTATTCTATCTCTCCTCTCCATAGCCCTAACCTTGATCTGTACAACATCCCTCATTAACAGATAAATTCAGTATCAGGAGCTGGACAGGAAGTGACAGAAATTTCACTGCCCCTGACATCACCATTCTATTGTTCTACTGATATGTTCTCCTGTTTTATCCATCTGTGTGAGGAATAGTGCTCATAGATCCATTATGAATAAAATAGTCAGATTAATGCAGGTCACAAATAGGCCAGTTTTGTGCTTAAAATCTAAAGATAATAATTGTTTAATCTCCTTTCTTAAGCCTATAGCTAGGCTAAAGTAGCCGGCTAGTTAATTATTTTTCATCAAATGTTTTCATGTAGCTGCAATCCCATTTTTCAACATTTTCGTCTTCTCATTGACATTTATAATTATACTTGTATTATATTAGATTATATTAGAGAATCCATTGTTGGAAGCTGTGAACCCTTAAAGAACCTTTGAAGAACCTATTTTTCTATGAGTGTGAGTTAACTGGGTATGTGTGCATTACAGACTCTAAATTATTGCTCATCATCTAGCTAAACTGTCTTAGTACTTGGGGTCTTCAAATGTTCTTTAAGGGTTCACTGGATAATTAAGTGTTCTTAGCCTCTTAAAAGGGTTCTACCCTGTTGTAGGGTTCTATGTAAAGCCTTTAAGGGTTCTAAATTTTTTAATATTGTACACCAACGGGATCTTTGTCCCTGTTCTTGTCCCTCTGGGTGAACCCTTCAAGGTTCTATTTAGAACCCTACTGTAGAGGGGTTACCTTCCAGAAAAGGTCGTTCAAAAAGCTAGATAATTTTTTTTTTTTTTTTAAAGCTGCATAAGAGTTCTACTTGGAACCCTTTTTGGATAGGAAAACATTGTGTTGTAAGGTTCAACACAAAGCCTTTAAGGATTCTAAATTTTTACCAATGTACACTAAAGTGTTCTTTTACCTCCAGGGGAACCCTTATAGGTACTATTTAAAACCCTTCAACAAAGGGTTTATCTTTCGGAAAAGGTTGCCACAATATGCTAGAACCCTTGAGAGACTTTTTTTTTTTTTTTTTTTTTTAAATCACTGTAATTTAAGGTTTTATTTAGAACTCTGTCATAAAATATTCCAAGTAGAACCTTCATAGGGAGTTAAGAACCCTTTATTATCCCGTAAAGAACTATTGAAGCAGTAATTAGGAGTTTGTAACATACACTTACCTAGTTAATACGTACACTCTTAGAAAAAAGGTTCTGCAATGGTTCTTTGGATAAATAAGGGTTTTAACTTCCAAAAAAGGGTACTGCTTTAAACACTTTCTGATAGGGAAACCCTCTGAACCACCCAAAGAGCATTTTAAGTCTAAGTATACTTGACGCAATACTCTGATCCTTTTTAAGTCTTGGGATTTTAGGGAAGATCAGTTTGCTGATTTGTTTCTTTAAACCAGTTCCTCTCTGTGTGTCTGTAGGTGGCCGGAACGTAACTATCTCCTTGCAGTCGCGGACCGGACACACACACATGCCCTCCATTGTGGGTCTGCTGGTGTTCACTCAGTTCTGGTTCTGGTTTCCGCTGTCTCACTTCCTGTCTCTGGCCTTCACGCCTACCGCCATCATTGGCCTCAATAAGGACCTGAAGGTAATGATGTTGTGTCCACTGTCCTCGCTAAACACCCATTTTTCAGTCTATATGTTAAAAATCAGGAGCTGTATTTAAACACTGCCTCTGTCTTCTGTGATTTTTGTGATTTCTACACACACTTTCCAAAGGATTTCTTTCTTTTCTCTCATCTATATTTCTGACCAATGAATAACAGAGTTTTACAAAGACGTTTTCAGTTTCCCCCCCACCTCCCCACGTTTGCCGGTCAGTTTTTTTGCTTACTGTTTGTTTAATTATTTGCAACATAATTTAAAAAAAAATTTAACAAAGGGTTGAACACCAAATGAACCAAAATTAGTAATTAAAACCTGATTTGGATTTGATAAATGGACTAATTGGTGAGAAAGGGACCTCAGCTTGATTTTCACACTTCACAGATGCACTGACTCGGCTGACACTATAAATGGAGGATGTTTGAGTTCATTAATGTGAAATAAAATCTATCAGTGCGTTTTCCACTTAGCTCCCATTAGACACGTATATACATACCTACAATCAGTTTGCATATATTTATTAGGGAGGCCACTGAAAATGTCAGCTGAAAATGGTCAACCAAAGGCACTTTTTTAGCCTTTTTTATAAATAATTTTAATGGTAATGATAATTACAAAGTGATTAATACGCTGTTTGTGCTCCTGCTCCAGTCAGCAGTGTGGTAAAGCCCATAGCAGTAGAAACTGGAGTGTGTATATGCCAGGTTTTTACAGTAAAAACACTGCTGCTTGTCTTAGTTAAAATGTAGATAATAGAATGGTTTACATTACATTATTAAATGTTGTATGTAACGTCTTCTTTCTAGAATAGGAAGAAAAGGTGTGCATGTAAGCATTTCTTGTGTCTATATCAACGTAACTATAGATGACGGCAGCTTTTGTTCCTGGTGGGTACCATAAAATGCTGTAAATAAGCACAGTTTCTACTACAAGTGGTTTGTGAAAGGCCTATACATACATATACATATACATATATATATGTAGAGAGAGAGATAGAGAGAGATAGACTGTATTGGATTTACCAGGTCTTTAAATAATCAAAAGCTGCCTCTATTGTTAGTCATTTTTAATTTTCTGTAAATTTAATATTAGCCAAGCACTTGCTGCAGGATTTATCGTACGGGAAAACACAATAAACAGGTTACATAGCATTGCTGTGAGAACAAAATGTCTCTTTCCTGAGAATCCACAAGCTGTCAAAATGACAAAAATGCACATCCAGATTGACTGTACTGTAAGAAGTGATGAGGTCAGGCAGTTATCTGTTTCGGTACACACCTAGTCTGTAAGATTCTGAAATTTTCCAAGCAGGAAGCATCTAAATGATTTAAAATGCTGAGTCAGACTCACACTATTGTCTCGTCCACTTTGATTTCAGACAAATTAATGACCCGAAGCTTTTTCTAAAAATTCTAATATGACGGATGTTACCTTTGTCACTTCTTCTCTCCTTTCCAGCCTTCTATGATAAGCTATAAAGTTATTTTTAGATGAAACCCCGCCTCCACCTCAGCTAATTTACTCTGAGCACTTCCAGTCCTCCCATCAGGCTGTAAATAAAGTGCAAAAGTGTATGAAGTGGCATAATGACAGCAGAAATCTGATAAACTCACCACCTATCCATCACTCTGGCTCCTGCTTTTTCACACCATGAAGCCAAACACACGTAGCAATGTCGTTTCACATGACTGCATGGCCAGATTTTTTTTTTCCCTTTATTAATACTTCCATGCGATTGTCTAATGTATTAAAACAACTCTCAGCGCTGATCACATTACTATAATATGTAAGAGCGTAAATAAAATCATTATCTTAAAAAGCAGGAAGGGCAGCTGTCCGAGAAATCAGCAGCAGTTCAACTCAAATTTTTTTGTATTTGTAGACAGGATTTAATTCTTTCTAAAACAGCAGGGTGTTTTTACTCATTTCAATAAAATGCATGTACTGTAATCGAGTAAATATACTGGGTAAATTAAACCCTGTTTAAACTGAAGGTTTTTGCGATGTAAAAAATTAAACCGAGATAAATCATATCAGATGTTTTTCTTTAACGTGATTATAGCTACCAACATAAGTGGAACAACAAATAGAAATGTTTTAGGGGGGAAAAAATAGAAAAAAAATGCAATAACCCCTTAACTAATACTTTGTTAAAGCTCGTTTTGCTTGTAATACAGCACTCTGTCTTTTGGGGTAAGAGTCTACCAATTTAGCGCATCATGATTGGCAATTTTATTTCACTCTTCTTTGCAAAAATGCTCCAGATCCATCATATTGTGAGGGAAATCTCCTGTGCACAGCTTTCTTCAAGTCATTCCACAGGTATTTGGATAGGATTTAGATCTGGGCTCTGACTGGGCCATTCCAAAACATTGATCATCATCATCTGAAGCCATTCTTGCGTTGACATGTACTTGTGTTTTGGGTCTTTATCATGCTGGAAGGTGAATATTTTTTTTGTTCATCTTCAGCTGTCTAACAGAGGCCTGTAGGTTATGTGCCAGAATAGATTGGGATTTGGAGCTATCCATGATTCCCTCTATCTTGAATAGAGCCCCAGTCCCAGCTGAAGAGAAGCAGCCCCATAGCATGATGCTGCCACCACCATGCTTAATCTTGGGTATGGTGTTCGTTGGGTGATTAGCTGTCTTGTTTTTGTGCCAAGCATATCTTTTAGAATTATGCACAGAAAGTTCTACCTTGGTCTAACACATTTTGCAACATGGTCTGGACTTGGATGTTTGTTTGTTTGTTTTTTTCTTTTCTTCATGAGAAAGGATTTCCGTCTAGCCACTCTACGCCATAGCCCAGACATGTGAATAATATGAGAGATTGTTTTCACATGCAGGGAGTGACCAGTTCTTGCCAGATTTTCCTGCAGCTCCTTTAATGTTGCTGTAGGTCACTTGGAAGCTTCCCTGATAAGTTTTCTTCTTGTTATTTTGTCAAATTTGGAGGGACATCCTGTTCTTGGTAACATTACTGTGGTGCCCTATTTTCTCCACTTGATAATGGCCTTCATGGTGTTCCTTGGTACATGTAATGTTTTGAAAAAAAAAAAATTGTGTACTCTTCTGCTGATCTATACTTTTCGTTAATTACATCCCGTATATGCGTTGTAAATTCTTTGTGGACAATGGCTTTAGTAGTCGGAAGAAACCGCTGATCTTTTATTTATTTATTTATTTATTCATTTATTTATTTATTTATGGTTAGTCAGAATCATTTTATTGAGAGTATATAAGAGTGTATGATAATTACTTTTGAACATGAGTTTAAATGTGATTAATTCTGAGCACAGTCACATGCCCCATTATAAAAGGATGTGCACACTTGTGCAATAAGGGTATTATAAGTTTTTTTTTTTTCCTCTTATTTTTTCCTCTAAAACCTTTTATATGGTTTTACTTGAATTTTGTTGGTTGCTATATCACATTAAAGGTGGAATAAGAGCTGACATGATTTATCTTAGGGATTTTTTTTTAAACCCATCTCAAAAACCTGCAGTTTTAACAGGTGTGTAGTTTTTTTTTTATGTCCACTGTATTTATGTATATAAGGAATTACACACAAATTCTCACCCAACTTCTGTGCTATATCCCACCACCAACTTTAGTTTACATCTCGGGTAGTATAGAGAATTTTTTCTTTCGCTAATACACTGTAGAAATGTTTATTTAAATCTGAGTTGGAATTATGAAAATGTGAAAATGCAGATTCAAGCATTTGTTTCCATCTTTCATTCACAGAGTTGGTTTCCTGCCTGGAATTTTAGTCAGAATCAGTCAAGAGCTATTCAAACAATGTGGTCTTACTTTATCATTTTTAATTATTTCTCCTCAGATGCCAAAAGTGCAGTACAGGTCCAACTGTAAACCCTCGACCTTCGCTTACCCTCCAGCTCTGGAAGTTCCCAAGGAGAAAGAAAAGGAGAAGGTGAGAGAATCATCCAGATCAGGAATTTACTGACATAAGAGATCTGGTCTTACTCCTAGGAAGCATTTCACTATTTACAATATTCACCTTGCTATTGCTAATTCTGGATTCTGCTTGGTCAGAAGGTGTAGTTTAATTTTCTCTGACAGTGCAGCAGCTCTGACAGTGCAGTTACAAATCACAGGCTTATTTATAATTACATGCGCCGCCTTCTAATACATTTATCGTTTCTATAGTAACATTCACAGGGACAGATTTAAAAATTCATTGATATGGTGATTGTTTTCTGTAAAGAGATGTTTATTTAGCATTTATGGAAGGAGTCTCCAGCGTCAGTATTTTGTAACAGTAACTTAGTAAGTAAGTTGTACAAGTAACTTTGTACAACTAACTTGTTTCGTGAACATTAAATGTAACTATAAACAGAAAAGTATGACATGTCGTTATTTGATAAATATACCTTTTAATCGTTGACAAATTGCTTTGGTTTAAAAGGAATAAAATGCTTGGGGATGTGCTGGTATAGGAAAATAATCAACTTTGGTTTGGTAACAGGAATTCCACTTCATTATTTTACTATAAAGGTATGACATAGCGGTTGTGATGTTTCGTGGCAGCATTTATCAGATTTATTTTTCTGACCTAATTTATATCCTGATCGAGTCCTAAAAGATTTATTTCCTCCAGGTTTCCACTGCTGTTCTGTCCATCACCGCTAAAGCCAAGAAGAAGGAGAAAGAGAAGAAGGAGAAGGAGGAGGAGAAGATGGAAGTGGTGGGTTTATTCAGCATGTTTAGTCTCTCTCATGTTTGTTATAGTTTATCTGAAAGAGCATGATGAGAAAAACACTATGCTACATCCAGAAATCAAAAACATAGCATGCTGCTTTAAAACTGGTTATGAATTTTTTTCAAATTTGTGTGTGTGTGTGTGTGTATGTATGTATGTGTATGTATATATAAAATCTTGCACACATGCAAAGAAATGCTGTAGGACAAAGAATCAAAGAACCAAAAATAATGAAATTAAATGTTTCTACATTAAAAAAAAAGTCTATATTTGGTGTGACGACACTTTACTTTTTTTTTTTTTTTTTTTAAAGCAGTCTCAGGTACAATGTGTGCAGTTTTATAAGGAAATGAGCTGTAAGTGTTACTGAGCATCTTGCAGAAGCAGCCACAGTTCTTCTGGGGTCTTTGACTGTCTCACTTGTTTCTAATTTTTGCAGCAAAACCCAGCAGCCTTCATTATGTTTTTTGTCTGAAAAGTGGTCTTTTACGTAATATGCTGCTTTCTTTACTTACAAAGCACAATTTTTTTGCTGGAAAACTAATGTTTGAAATTTTAAATGATTTTGTAGAAGTCATAAAAGAAAAATACTGTACAGTATTACAGTAATATTTTTTACTGTACAGTACTATACAGTACTGTGTGTGTGTGTGTATGTGTGTGTATATATATATATATATATATATATATGTGTATGTATAAAATATATATATATTTTTTGTCTTTTTTTTTTTTTTTAATATCTAATATATTTTTAGACATTTAAATACATGTATTTATTAGATTTAAAAACATTTAAGCAGTGAGTCTACAACAAAAAAAAAAATCACTAGCATGAAGATATAGAAATAATGCCATAGTGATGTACAAGTGGTTTTATAAATTTTTAATGCAGTAGTTTGGTGGTGTGTTCACTGCAGGAGCCGCAGGAGGCCGAAAAAGACAAGAAAGAGGAGGAGAAGGAGAAAGAGAAGGAGAAGAAGAAGGAGCAGGAGCCCAATTTCCAGATGTTGGAGAATCCAGCGAGAGCGATGCCGGCACAGCTCCGAGTGCTAACCATGCCTGAGAATTGTCGCTATCAGCCGTTTAAACCAGTGAGTCACACACACACGGCCGTTTTCACCAAAACATAACCCGACCCTTAACATAACTGGCCCATAAAGCCTTGGACGTGAGCCTGCTGTAAATATTTGATCCTTTTCCGCCGTAAATAATGAGACCGACGCATCCCAGAATTTCAGAAGAGTACAACGACACCATGCTAATGTCTCCAAATAAACACTGCAGAGATTTAGTCTGTTGGACTCACTCCATTTTTGTATTGCAAGGCCTTTTTCTTTTCTTTTTTTATGAATAATGTTTACATGAACAAAAACATTCAGCACTTTACCTTCCTGTAGTGTTCATGACTCAGCAGTGCTCAGAGTTCCTCCTGATGTCAGGCGGGAGTGGAAATGTCCAGCAGAACAGTCAGGCTAGTGCTGTACATTTATTTTATTTCTTTTTTCTTCTTTTTTTTCCCTCCTCCAAACACTAAGCATTTTTGAAATGCAGGAATTTAGGTGCTCACAGACCTGAAAAATTGAGGATAAGTTTTCAGGAAAGTTTAAATAGTTTTTCAGGTTACAGGTGCTTTCCCTTTTTTTTGTGGGATGTCACATCAAGTACTGGGGGAAAACATACACACGCTGTTATTTTTAGCTGGATATCGGCAATGAAATGTTTTCAGTTTGTCGTAAATGTCCTCATATTCACTCGCTAACAAGATTTTCATCAGCACTTCACCATGTTTGTTTTTCCACACTTGTTCCCTGAGCTGAAATCTGATTGGTCAGGAGGTTAAAAAAAAAAAGTGTTTCATGTTGCTGAGTGATTTTCTGAAAAGTTGGCATGCGCTGATGGTTGAGAAGATCGACTGTGAAGGCAGCCTGACACTAAAGCTGTAAATCCATCATCTTAAGATTTTTCTTTATTTTCCGCACTGATGTAGCTTCTGGAATGCAAATCACATCCTGCATTCCTTTTTAATAAAACTGTTAAAGGTACACGCAATTAGAGCTCGCCATTTTGAAACTGCAAAACACATGCACACACACTGGCTATGTAAAAATGCCTGAATGCTAATGCAGGAGGTGGAGAGTTTCTGAACTGACAGCTGAGTAGAGCTGCCTCCTGGTCCTGATGATGTTCCTGTCATGAGTTTGTCTGAGACCGGCATTTCTGTAATGTGATGAGAAATTAACTAAATATTACAGTTTAATAAAAATCACTGACTGCCCTTTTAATAAGCTTTTATTTAAATAAATAAATAAATAAATAAACTTTAGTGAGTCTGGAATGTTGAAATTAAACAGATCTGATGAGTCGAGTATGATGTTGGATGCTTTTATCATTGTTCTACTTAAAACAGTCGTCAGGTTCACACTGTGTTTTGTTCAGGGTTTTCCAGGTTTAGGGGTAAACTGTTTAATGGAACTGAGGCATGTTTTAAACCTGAGTATTTAATCATAACATGCACAGAGAGAGAGACGGGCGTGAGAGACAGGAGAAGCAAAATGGGAATACATGTATGTCTTTGCCTTCTTTCTCCCTGTCCCTCTCTCTCCCTCTGTCTCTCTTTAGTTTGTCTCTGTTTGTTCTCTCTCTCTCTCTCGCACTCTCTCTCTCTCTCTGTCTTTCATTGAGAACAGCCTGTCTGATTAGACTCTCTTCTCTCCAGCTCCACACAGGTGGTATTATCATCCTGAAGGACACCAGTGAGGAGGAGGAGGAGCTTGTGGAGCCAGTCTCCGCCCACGGGCCTAAAATAGAAGAGGAGGAGCAGGAGCCTGAGCCCCCAGAGCCATTCGAGTACATAGACGAGTGAACGTTCTCTGTGTCGGTACGCAGAACCTGAGTTTACACAAGGAACCGATTTAGGTCCAGTTTAAACAGTACCTTTAAAGAGCTTTAACTCCTTTTTCCTTCTTTGACAGGTGCAGAGGCCATTCGTATCCCAGCATGCACCTCTTCATGTCCTATCTGCCACATGATCCCCTGTTATTTTATACGTTCCTCACTCCTCCTGGCCTCGCTGCCATACAGCGAGTGTTTTCTGTTATTTTCTGTCAATTCAATAAAATGAACTCTATGAGATGTGGATCTCGTGTGTTTATTTCTGCACACGGCCGAAACATTGCCTGCTGAAGTGCTCAGTGGATGAATTTTATCACCTGGAAATTTTAAGTGGTAACATGAGATTTTTATCTGATATAGGATCTTGATCTGATAAGTTATCTATAACAAGGCTTTTATCTGAGGATTAATTATGATTTGCAAGTTGCTAGTTTGATTCATTTCAGCATTTTTTTTTTTTTTAAAGTTTTTATGATAGCAATAACAGATTAAAGGTTGTGTAGAGTTGCTCTTCCAAAAGGAAATCCTGCTTGGAGGAATAAAAGAAGTATATTTTTATTTATCTTATAAGATACAAGAAAACCTTGACATGTGTCAAGGAAAAGAGAAAGAAAGAAAGAAAGAGAAAGCTAAAGGAAGAAAGAAAGAAAGAGACAGCTGAAGGAAGAAAGAAAGAAAGAAAGAAAAAGAAAGAAAGAAAGAAAAAGAAAGAAAGAGAAAGCTAAAGGAAGAAAGAAAAAGCTAAAGGAAGAAAGAAGGAAAAGAAAAAGCTTGGAAAAGAAAGAAAGGAAAAGAGCAGGAAAAATAAAGAAAGACTGAAAAAAATGTGGAAAAGAAAAAGTGAAAGTGAGACAGGAAGCAAGGGGAAAAGATAGGGAAAGGAAGTAAAGAAAGCAAGCATGGGAAAATAAAAAGGGAAACTTTAATCTGAAAAAGAATAGTTCATAAAGCCAAAAATCTACAAAGCGAAGCATCTGAATAATAAACACTTCATACCCAGAAAAAACAGGAATTATTATAAATAAGATTATAAAATTATAAATTTTATTTTAATATTTGTTTATTTAACTGAAGCAAATTAAAAATTGTGTCAGTTTCAGTCACTGTTGTGAATTTGGGACATGACCATACTCTGTGATGAGGAAACTTAAAATGCTTTAGACTTACTGTTTACAACAGTATCAATAAAACATCACAGTATTATTATTATTATTATTATTATTATTATTATTAGCTACATGATTTTTTTATAGTCTAGCTGTTTCCCTGACTGAACATCCCTCTGTGCTGCTGCAGTGTTATCTGATTTTAATCCTAAAATACACCTCTTTGAAAATGAGAATCTGTTGTGTAATTAAAAAAAAAAAAATTGACATTAGCTCAGACGTTCATCATCGCAGGAATTCCTCTTATCATTCCATTCAAAACTGTTTAACACTGAGAAATAAAATAAAACCAAACCACATGTGGAGGGTGTGCTTCAGATCAGACATGGGGTGGTAGAAAAAAAAAGTTAAAATACTTCTTATATGATCCAGATTGTATTTAAAGTTTAAATTGATGTCCTTTTCCTGTAAGACACTGCACACACACTTTAACACACTCCTGACTGTTTCCCATAAATGGAAGATTTTTGTGTGGAGCAGTGATTTCCCGGCCGTCTTTACAGTCAGGGTGGGACGCATCAACACATCCACTGTGGAAAAAGAACTGTATTTGGGGGGAAAAAAAAAAACTAGCTTCCTATTTGAATCTTTATGACTTCCTCGTCTTGGAACTGTGAGCAACAATTCTGACATTTAAAGCATTTCTAGCCATTAAAGCGTAACATCGTAAAACTGCTCGACTTCTTATTCTTTCCAAATTTTTCCAAAAGCTCCAATGCTCTGAGAGATCTGTTCATTAAAAACACAGTGTATTATTTAACCAGGTAAATGTTGTTTTCATTAGAATGTCAAAGGTTTTTAATCAGCATTTTAAGTCTTTTGTTGTTTCATTACATCACCTCATTTTATTATGCATATAAATAAGAAATAATTGTATATTACCTTACGAACAGTAGTAATTAAAGCACTGTAAACATAATGCAGTTAACGGTGGTGTGATGAAGCAGAGTTACCTGAACGCTTTCTATAAATTCCTAATTTTCTAATTTTCCTATAACAGCAAGTTCTTAAGTGGTTTATTCCTCTTATACCACAGCAATTCAAATTCAAATTCAAACTTTATTTGTCACATGCATAACCATACACAGTACGACTTGCAGTGAAATGCTTTGTACAACTGTTCCAACATAAAAAGAAAATATAGAAAAATATTAACTATAAGAAAAATATATACATAAAAATATATATGAAGGGATTTATATTTTTAAAAAAGTGTAGAAGAATATGAATATATATATATATATATATATATATGGATATATGGATGGTGGCAGCAGCAGTCCGACAGTGCCGATATAAAGTGCAGGTATGTGCAGTTTAGTGTAATATGTGCCGTTTGTGTGATGTAATGTGCAATATGTGCAATGTGCAATAAATGCAATACTAAATACTAAATTGTAATACTAAAATAAATTAGTAGCATTATGTATGTAGATGTAGATGGAGGTTGGGTGTTTGAAGGAGATGTATGGATGGAGATGAATGATTCTTAGTCCTTGGTGTTGTACTGGTTGAGGGCCCGAATGGCCTGCGGGAAGAAGCTCTTCCTCATCCTCTCTGTATTGGCCTTTAGGGAGCGGAAGTGCTTCCCGGACCGCAACAGAGAGAAGAGTCCATTGTTCGGATGGTTTGCCAACTATTACAATTTCATCCATTTATAGTTATGTTATGTAGTTATGTAATGTTATGGAAAGTCAGTGAAACAAGTTTCTGTTGTCATTTATGTTATAACAGCTACAAACAGTTGTTCCCTCACCAGCCTCTTTTTTTGCTCTTTCACTACAGTTAATAAGACAAAATGCAGCTTGACACTGGAGACTCGTTCCATAAATGTTGAATAAACGTCTCCTTACAGAATATTCACCATATCACCATATCAACGATTGTTTTTATGTCCCTGTGAATGAGCCATTAGCATATTAACAATAACTTGTTAGAACAAGTGCATTAATATAAACCTGTGATTTGCAGCTGCACTACTTTCAGAGCTCCTGTTATAGAAATTATTAATCAACGCCTTCTGACCAATCAGAATCCAGAATTCAGCAGATCTTCAGCCACATTCCACAATCTTTCTAGAGTGAATAAGTTCACTCAGAGTTTAAAGGATTTGATCGATCGATCACCGTGTTGTAAATGTTGTACAGACAGCACAGTGATGTCCTGCTCAGCTTTCTGACCCACACAGCTCCGGTTCTAATGTTGAGATTTTCTTTCTTCAGCTTCTGTCATCGCAGGTTTGTCAGTAGAGCTGCAGCAGACTGGAACGCCACGGGAGAGAGACACACAGGTATGTGTGTGTGTGTGTGTGTGTTAAAACGCTCGCTGGGGTCGAAATGGACAAAAGGCTCATTGCCATCTTTGGTCTTATTGAGTTTTATTACATCACTGAAAGTGTGTTATCTTTTCTGAGCTCAGAACTGATGATGAGTTATTCCATGAGCTGAGACGCTGGAAGACTCAAAATAAGGGGGCATTAAAGCGAAAAGTTACGTTTCATGTCTGATGTTTACGTTTGATGTCTGATGTTTGGGTCTGATGTAAATGATTTTATTTCTGTATTAAATAACTTAATAAAGCATTAATAAAAATCTGCAACTCCACATTAGCTTCAAATATTGTGTTAGTTTTGCATTAATGTGTAAATCCATTTAACATCTCATGCTTGAAACATCCTCTTCCACGAGTCGTCCATTACAGGTTATGAAAATACATTTTATTTAACATTTAAATGCTGTTACCTGAACACCTTCACCCCATATACACTCACCATCCTATTTATACCTGTACACCTGCACATTCATGGAGTCATCTAATCAGCCAATCATGTGGGAGCAGCGCAATGCATACAATCGTGCAGATACACGAGTTTCAGTTAATGTTCACATCAAACATCAGAATGAAGAAAAAATGTGATCTCTGTGACTGATTGTAGCATGGATGTTGGTACCAGCTGGGCTGGTTTGAGTATTTCATAAACTGCTGATCTCCTGGGAATTTCACACACAAAAGTCTCTAGAGTTTACACAGAATGGTGCAAAAAAAACAAAAAACACTGAGGGAGCAACAATTCTGTGGGTGGAAATGCTTGTTGATAAGAGAGGTCAAAGGAAAATGGCCAAATTGGTGCGGGCTGCCAAGAAGGATATAGTAACATAGTATCATACAATCACTCTTTACAACCGTGGTGAACAGAAAAGCATCTCAGCATGCATAAAACATTGGACAGTTGAAGACTGGAAAAAGACCAGGTGAGTTTTTTTTCTAATCTTCAACTGTCCAGTTTTGATGAGTCTATTCCCATGATAGCCTCAGATTCTTGTTCTTGGCTGACAGGAGTGGAACCTGATGTGGTCTTCTGCTGTTGTAGCCTATTCACCTCATGGTTTGATGTGTTGTGCATTTTGAGATGCTTTTCTGCTCACCACAGTTGTAAAGAGTAAAGAGTTACTCTATCCTTCCTGGCAGCTCGAACCAGTCTGGCCATTTTCCTCTGACCTCTCATCAACAAGCATTTCCACCCGTATATCATATACACATCATACAAGTTTATATTTTATGTAAGTATTTATATTTTATAAATAAAATGTTTTTATATCAAAAATGTAAATAAATGTATTTGTGGACATTAAAAAGTGATCAGTTTTATGTGCTGCTGGCAGTTTGCTAGCAAACCTGCATATTGTGTATCGTCGAAAAGTCTTTGAGAATGATGACATGATATTTTTGTCACATCACTCAGTCCTATTTGCTAAATCCATGCTAAAAAAATCCTCAAACCTGACACTCATTTAACCACAAATTGGGATTTATTTATCTATTTACAAAATTGGTGAAATCAGCAAAGTTGTACAAATTAATTTTACTGTATGTGCTTCATTAAGAAGATCCTAATTGGATAAAAAAAAAAAAAATCACCTATAGGAGTCAACTTCAAATCATTCATCTAAATGGGTTGACTCTTTCTTGAATGACTAATCACTAAAGGCTTGGATCTTCACTTTGCTTCTTTTGTTTCTTTCTCCATCCTCCTCCGCCTCCTCCATCCTCCTCCTCTTCCTCCTCCTCAGTGTTCGTTTTTAGAACCCAGTGTTCACATTTGTGCTCATTAATTTTTTAGACCACCCCTGATGAACATACTTCTTGAACCTGAGTTGTGTTTTAGCTGATTATTTTGATAACCACGTGGCTATTGATGGTATCATGCTATTAAATATTTGAGTCAAGGCCTGAGTGTGAGTAGTGTAAGAGTTTATGTAAAGGCTCAGGAGTGTTGAAAGACATCGCTCGGTGTCGACTCGGTGTTTTTGCAGGTGTGCGAGATCTGTTTCCACAGGGATTCAGATTAAAAACGACTGGCACGCGATTTGACGGGACATTTTTAATTTTAATGTTTCACGGTGGCTTTTCCAGGTCCTTGCAAGCAGCCGGATTAGTGAGTGTTAATTCCTCCTTGGTGGAAAACTGGAGTTTGAGGCAGTTTGAAACACAGCCAGAGTTCAATGCCTAAAAGCTATCTGACCAATAGTTTAAAGTGAAATAAACACAACCAGAGAGCAATATGCCAAAGTGAACTGTGGGTGGGTGAGTGCTGAAATTAAAAATAAAAATAATAATAATAAGAAGAAGAAGAAGAAGAAGAAGAAGACATTTAATTTATGATACAAATTCTTCACATTCTGGAGCTACAATTTGCAAAAACAATAAAAATAATATATAACAAATTTACATCAAATAACAAATACACCATTAACAAAATGAACCCTATAGAGTGCAAAGTGCAAAGTCAAATTTCCATTTTTTTTCTGCTAAAAACTTGTTTTCATTTATAAATTAATTGTATAGTTTCACTCAGGTCAGTTTTCCCCCTACTGCTGTGATGTGCAGGAAGGGTTATGAGAAAACCAAACAGAAACTAGGACTTAATTGCCAAACAATATAAATGTTAAACCAGCTTTGTCCACAAGAGGGGGCTGTTTTTATTTATTTAATTCAAAAGAGCCAACTGTTACAATTAGCTGAAGTTAAAAGATATATATGTGTGTGTGTGTGTGTGTGTGTGTGTGTGTGTGTGTGTGTGTGTGTATAATTTTCCTATTGTTCATTTAGGTTATTTTCTTTGCCTTTGTCCAGATTTTTTTAATAAGGTTTGAAAGTGAAAACTATGTAACTCCTAAATGAAAGCAGCCCATCTAGTACCCTACAGAGTTCTTCCCCCACAGAAACCTGATCTATAAAAATAAAAAAATATCCAAACAAACATTTGATGAGCTAATGACATTGAGTTTCCAATTTACACCACAGTCACTACACCAAATAATGTTTTTTAAATAATGGTTTTAAAGAAAAAAATATAACAGGATCTATGTCATGGTGTGATGGTCATGCTAAGCTGATCTAATTCCTGACCTGTGTGTGTGTGTGTGTGTGTGTGTGTTGGGGGGACATGGTGGGGGGTCACTGGGTGTAACACATTCAGCCTTGGCTTTACGTTTCTCCTCACAGCTGGACTCCAGACTCATCATCTTGACTACGGTACATTTTACATTTTCCAGCCGCAGATTTTCGGTTTCCGAGGTTCCAAGGGTGAGTTAAAAGTGTCTGGAGACACACGACACGGAGGCCAAGGCATTCTGGGAAAAGGCTAGAGAAATAAACAGTCGGCATGGTTAAGGACACAGAACAAGGAAAGGAAAAGATGAATGGTGAGGTGAGTGGGTGGCCCACAAAGAGGGGATAAGCGACGAGTTCTCCATTTTTAATAATGATTAATGATTAATACTGTTTATAAATCTGTCTAAGTTCCTCTGATTAAGTCTGAGAGGAACATGAGTCTCATCTCATGAAGGTTTAATATGCTTTAACCTCATTATCTGTTATCTGTTATAACCCCAGAATTCTGGATTTGGATTGGTCAGAAGGTATTGATTAATTTTCTGTAATAACATTTATTTTAATGTGCTTGTTCTAATAATTTATCGTTTAATTTTTATTAACATTTATGGAAGGAGTCTCCAGTGTTAGTGCTTTCTAACAGTCAGAGGTAAAGCTGTAACGTTACGTTTTCCAATATCTTGGACAGGACAGAGGAGTTTCCACTTTGCGGGTTCTTGGTTGTATGACGAGCTGGGTTTTTTTTTGTCTTATTAGTATCAAGAGAGAGAAAAAAGCCAGGCTGGTGAGGGAATGACTGTTTATAGCTGCTATAATGTAAGTGAGAATGTGTTTAGTGGATACACCACAATATTAAATGTAAATATAAACAGATAAATAGTATGACGTCAAATTGCTGTGGTGTAAGAGGAATAAAACCCTGAGGGATGTGCTGGTATAGGAAAATAATCAACTTGTGTGTTTTAGAAGACAGTTGATAAGGAGGCTGAGATGTTGGAGGAACCCTGTAGCTCTCAGTAGATGATGTTTTGACAGTAGAGGAGTTTAATGGAGCTCGACGGCCTCTTTGCTCTCGTGCACATTTCTCTTTTATGGAGGGGAAAAGACTCCAGCGGTGACTCTCGGCCTCACAGTGGGAATCTGACCACACACACACACACACACACACACACACACCACCTCCTCCTGCCTTCCACAGCCACAAATACACACACACACACGCAGCAGAATGGAACTGAGGAAACTATGACTGCAGCGATGAGAGAAAGGGAGTAAATCGGATCAGTAATGGAGCAGAGAGATTTTATTCATACATCTGTGACCACAAATAAAATTTCAGTGTCCTTCCTTAGCCCAGTCTCGTGTAGACCAACAACATTTTACTATCAGTTTATCAGTTTATTTTATTTGCTGTGTTCCTTTTAAAGTTTCCCAAAATGTGTTTTTATGATTTAAATCTTTTCTGTTGAATTAATTGGCATGCTATTGCATCATCAGATATAAGAACCCGAGTGCTGGCTCAGCAGTTACATCTGAGTTAATGATCACAAAATTGTAGGTAACATTTCCTCTCCTTCTTTTTAACCCCTCATTTCTTTTTCCCAGGCTCTGCCTTGTGGCCTTTTCATTCATTCATTCATTCATTCATTCATTCATTCATTCATTTTTCTTCCTCCTTACCCTTACTTGGTGCTTTTTGGGCTTGATGGGTGGGTTGAGAGGTTTACTGGAGTAAATATGTTCTCAGTTGAATTGCAATCCTGCAATTTGGCTTTTTCTCTTTCCTTTGAAAAACTGAATTGACATAACGTTCTAAAAAGTTTAAATCCCAGGACTGTAAAGTCACTTTGAGTAAAAGCATATTTCAAATGGGAAAAAGCTTGTGTTCCAATAGTGCGGGTCGCCCTCTAGTGGCTCAGAGTGAGATGTGCAGTATGTATATATATATATATATATATATATATATATATATATATATATATATATATATATATGTACACTCACTTTATTAGGAGCACTATACTAATATACTAATACTGGGTAAGGCCTCCCTTTGCTCTCACTAACAGCCGGAGTTCTTCATGGCATGGATTCACAAGATGCCGGAAACATTCGTTTGAGCTCCTGGTCCATGTTGACATGACTGCATCACGCAAAACCTCTCGCACATCTTTGCGTTTGCGAGAGAACCCAAAAGCATTGAAGTATAGATGTTCCTCCCATCGCATATTTTCTTCCATCACCATGTCCCTTTGGGATTTCCGTACTTACAGGCTCTGTAGGATCATTTTAACGGGAAAACTTCTCTCATTTGTGCTGGCACTGGTTATGTTAAAGATGAGGTAGCATTTCTGTTCTTCTCTCCACTGTTCTTATTAATTTTTAACATGTATTTATTTGCCTCATATATTGTATCCACTTCTGTTCATAGACAACGCTGGTAATGTAACACGTTTGCTATGTCCTGGTCTTTACACTATATGGCCAAAAGTATGTGGACACCTGATCATCACACTAACGTGCTTCTTCCCCAAACTGTTACCACAGAGTAGGAAGCACACAGCTGCATAGGATGTCTGTGCATGCTGTAGCATTACAATTCCCATCAAACCAAGGGGTCCAGCACAGTTACTGCTACTAGCTGCTGTTAAACTTAATTCATTGTTTCTGAATTTAGCTGCTCGAAATAAGTACCTGGCGACGACTGACATCCTGATACTACCTTTATTTCCTGCCCACATAGGCAGATTCAGGACACGCACTTATTACATTTAAGAATAACAGGATGCACAACTTTTACAAATCATTTAGTTTATTTAAAATTTATCATTTTCAACACACGCAAGTAAAAAGTTTGTTGATGTAGTTAGATATAATCCAGACACTGATGTCTACAAACCATTGGGCATTTTTGAACAAAGCAACTTTCTCTCTCTCTCTCTCTCTCTCTGTCACACACACACACGCACGCACAGATTTATGACAGTACACAACTTAACCAGATTTCAAAAAGCCCAAACACATTTTTGGGCATGTTTAATCGTTCATCTTTTATAATATGCTTTGTACAGTTTATGGTAAAACACGCACCTAAAGCAAACTAAAAAAAACAGACAATAAATCATTTAGGGATATTTTAACAAAAACAGTAAAAAAAAAAAAAAAAAAAGAACATTCATTCACACTTCAATTTTTCTCCCGCAAAATTGGGGAAAACATGAAGATGCGCACGGATGAAGAGGAACATTTGAGAATGCAGGAAGCTTTCAGACAGAAAAAAGATGGACGCTCCATTAATTATTGAGATGCTGGAATGTCCCAAAGACCATTCGAGCAGAAACACAGTCCGTTTATTTGGAAATATTAAAAAATAGAGAGAGTAGTTTTTAATCGTCAAATCTGATCTTCCTTCCTTGAGGTTTTGCTCCGGCTCCACCACCTCGGCCACCTGAAAAATAAATCACATTAACTTAAGAGATAATCATAAATAAACTGAAATATTTATTACAATGGATCTAACAGGGACAAATCGTTATGACAGACTTTACATATTCATTACACTGTGTGTAAAGTGATGCATTTATTACCTCTGAATCCTCCTCTTCCTCCTCCACGGTGTCCACCTCCTCCTCTCCCTCCTCTAAATCCTCCCCTTCCTCCTCCTCCTCTCCCTCCAAATCCTCCTCGTCCTCCTCCTCTGCCACCTCCGAACCCTCCTCGTCCTCCTCCTCGTCCTCCTTCTCCTTTTGGCTTGGCATAGTCCAGAGTCACTTTGTTTCCGTCAATCTCTGCATCGTCCATCGCTTCCTTCGCTGCTTTGCAGTCTTCCTCGCTGTCGAAGTCAACAAAACCGTACCTGCAAAACACACAACCTTGGTTACGTCTCACTATCACTACAGATGTCAACTGCACTGTGCTGTTACCATCCCAAAGTTAATTATTCTCTTGTAACAGCACATCCCTAAGAGTTTTATTTCTTTTATACCACAATTTGACAACGATTACAATTACAACAGTGCCACGTCATACTTTATCCGTTTATAGTTACATTTAATGTTGTGGAAGGTCAGTAAAACAAGTTAGTTCCTGTTCTCACTTATTGCAGCTAAACAGTCATTTCTCACCAGCCTCTCTTTTTGTCTCTCTTGAAGTTAATGAGACGAAAAAAAGGAGCTTGTCATGCTATCAGGAAATCAGAAAGTGTAAACTTCTGTCCTGAAAATGTTGGAAAAACTTAAATTTACAGCTTTACCTCTGGCTGTTACAAAGCACTGACACCAGAAATGTTAAATATCTCCTTACAGAAAACTTAACCATATCAAAGATTATTTTTTTATTTATTTATGCGGCATGTTCACCATGCGAGTCCCTGTGAATGAGCTGTTACTATAGAAAAGATAAATAGAACGAGTGCATTAATTATAAACCTGTGATTTGCAAGTCTGACCGATCAGAATCCTGAATTTAACAGCGCTATAGTATAACTGAAGGGCAGTTTATGATGCCAGAGGTTCAGTTGTGTTGAAACACACATACAGGTTATAAACAGTAAAGGTGTTATACAGCTAGTTGTCTCACATCAGACATAAGCAACTCCCATCATAGAGGAGAGACTCGTATTAATGTGAGTGTGAATCTACTTCTCGTGCGAATCCATGCTCTGTCACCATCAGACAGAGAGGAGCTCATGAGAAGATCATTTAACAGCTGAACTTGTGAAAGTTTGCAGACTGCATCGATTCAAAATAATATTGAACCCTGGCATTGGAACCACAACTTGTTCCATTTGAAACTGAATTTATTCCATGTTTACAAAAAAAACAACAACAACAAAAAAAAACACACCCCCCACACACCCTGGGGGTGCCATGCTCAACCATTCACTATCCTTTCTGCCCTGAGGCTTGCTCTGATTGGTTGAGACAAATAATACTAAGAACTAAAGAACTATCTAGGAGGGCTGGGTGATATATCAGTACCATGCTAATCTACAATACACTGTTCTGATATGTGTACATCATAATATATTTAATTGTTTAAAGTTCTTAAATAATTATACAGTGATGTTAATTTTGTACTGAGTTTTTAAGTAAAAAAAAAAAAAGTTAAAAAAAACAACTCATTAAGCTTTGTTTTCTTTCTTTTTTTTTTTTTTTAATAAAGTACAACTGTTGAGAGATGTTTCTAAGCAAAAACTGAGTGACACAATCACGTATTGTATAGATGTCTTGAAGTATCCGTAATATGATCTGGTGTTGTATTGCCCACCCTTACTATTTAGCGATAAATTTATTGTTTTACCCTTTACAGGATCCTGTATCTTTATCTGTGGCGATTCTGGCAGCGACAGCGCCCTCGAATGCGTCCCTCAGAGTCTGATCAGTTGTTTCCTCTGACAGGCCTTTAACAAACAGTGTTTTTGTGGGTCCTGTAGAAAGAAAATACAAATTCAAATTTCTTATCCCTTCCCTTTTTATTAACTTTTTTTTTTTTTTTTTAAATCAAGTTGACTAGGAGCTGCTCTTTAGATTAATCAAGAAAATGCAGGCGCTAGCCAAACTCGAAAAATCTTTCATGCGATGTGAAGAGACAACAGCTTATAGCTGAAATGTTTGCCAAATGACCTGCTAACTTTTTGGAGAGAGTGCAAATACAATGTGCTTTTTTTGTAAGAGGATTAGCTCTTAGCTGCTACATTCAGCGTAATTATTTAATTATTTATGCATCCAGGTAGCCAAATCATGTGACTGGGCAAATACACAGGACTGTTCACTTGTCTGGTGGACTAGCTAATAAATTTGTCCTCCGCTGCCAAGTATTTAAAATGGGTGACTATCGTGATCAGAACAGGTTTTAACGTCACTAACCTGATCCTCCTCGTCCTCCACCCTCTCCTCTACTCTGGCTGAACTCCAGTCTGATGCTCCTGCCTTCGATGTCTGTGTTATTGCATGAATCCAGCGCCTCCTTGGCATCATCTGTGTTTTCAAACTCGACAAAGGCATACCTGAAAATAACGCACACATCACGATCAGTTCATTAGAAGGAAATACACTTGATATATAAAATTATTTGCTAATATCAAAGTGTTCTTATTGACAGAGCAATGTGAGTGTATAAAGCCACATCAGGACTTGACTATCTTAAAGAGCAACACGGGGATTCAGATAGACAAAATGTTCATCATATGTGGCATTAACAGTTCAGTTACTTGTTATACAAGTAATAAATCATGGTGTGTAGTTTTTAATACATGAGCACTTACCCTTTCGGCCGGCCATTATTCTGTGGTATTCTGATAGCGACGGCTTTCTCAAACACGCTCTGCAGAGACTCCTCTGTGGCACTGAACGCTAGATTATTTACAACCAGAACCTTGTTTGCAGGTGCAGAAGCTAAAGAAGGAGAAAAATTATACCAGATATGGACACATTTCTCACAAAGTCCAAAAACAGTGTGTTCTTGCTCTTGCTGAAAGTGCACTTGGTTTTTGGAGCTGAATGTATAAAGCCACATCAGGACTTGACTATCTTTAAGAGCCACATGGGGATTCAGACAGACAAAGTGTTCATCATCTGTGGCGTTTACAGGTTGGTTACTCGTTAACTGGTCAGTTAAGCCGGGGAACGACCACATGTCTGACTGCAGCCTCACATTTTCAAAGACTACATTATAACCCTGATGTATCAGCATGAACGTTCATTAAGTCCACGTTTATTCCTGCTTATAACTAGACACACTAAGCCCATGTATCCTCTGTGCATTTGGCACATTTGATTGTGCATGTCTTAAATAAAATAAATTTAAAAAAAAAAAAAACCACACATTACATGTGTAAACTGTGCAATGTGACAACATCCACAACAGACTGAACAAACAAGGACTGTGTCTTAAACTAACATACAAACATAGCACCTTTCATGCATCAAAATTTAAGAAAAAAAGATAAAAGATAAGTATGGACATATGAGCAGCAAAAAATGCTAACAAATTAATAAGAATCATGACCAAAACAAGAACAAGACAAAAGCAGTTTCTAAAAGAAAAATAAGAATGAGATTATTTATGATCCTTTTATTTATCGTTTATATATTTGTCTAGACAATGTATTCTACAGTAGACAACATTTGAGTATCAACACTAAATTTCCTTCATGGTTAGTTAAAAAAAAAAAAAAAAGGAAAAAACCCTCTCATAGCCTTTAAACCTACTCATGTACAAACATGCTGGATGTTGTAAAATGGAAGGTCCTAGTTTTGTAATTTGTGTGAGAAATCAGGGTCTCAGAACAGCCCAGGAAATAGCTTAAACTTTTACAGGTTGCCATGGAAACATGTTGGACTAAAAGGTTTCAGCTCTGTCCTGCCCTCTAGTGGACATCGCTTTTCATCCTGATAGGTTTTTAATCCATTTAAGTTGAGTATGTAAACAGTGTGTGAACTGCTTGGACCTGATCTTTCCGTCGTACTGTTTCACAATTGTCTGTGCACAAGTAACTACTTGTGGGAGTCTTGTCTGAATAAATAAACAAAAAATATTAAGAAAAAATGAGGATCATGTATGTGTTAGGAGGTTAAACTCACCTGGTCCTTTGCCGCTCTGTCGGCTTTTGGCGCCTGTGAAGTCCACCATGATGGATCGGCCCTGAACATCTGAACCCTGCGTCTCCTCCAACATTTTCTCAGCGATTGCTTCTGTCTTGAATTCAATGTACGCAATTCTGTCCAGGATAATAAACCGTGTCAATTATCTGTGCATGCAAATTAAACCAGATACGTTATTTACAGTACTTTGTTTTTTCCTGCGCTGATGTGCGAGTGTTTAACACTGTAGTCTATTCTAGCTGGCTAACAGGTTTTTAGTTTTAGTGTTTGTTACCCTCTGCTGGTGCCGTTGTGGCCGACAGGTATCCTGATATCCAGTGCTTGGTCAAAAATCTCCTTCAGCTCATCTGAGGTTATGGAGTATGGCAGATTTTTCACAAACAGAGTCCGGGCATCTCTCTCTGCACACAAATACATCAAATAAAATCAGCCAAGTGCTGCTTATAGTAAATCAGATTTAACCAATGTGCCACCAGATCAGTACTTGACTATCTTTAATCCCCACACACACAAGTGCATTCAGGAAACAAAAAAAACTTCATCATATCTGGTTTACTTAGTGTGCTAAATAGGCACATGCTGACTAACATTATGCAATGAACATCAATATTTTTCCTTAATACTGTGATAATTTAAAAAAGCCAGGTGATATGAAACTTTTATCAGCACATGTCTAATATTACTATAAATAAGAAAATGCATATTACCCTTTTTGCTTTCCTGAGAGTCCTCTTTACTTCTTGCTCGGTCCAGTTTAATCGGCTGACCCATAAACTTCTTCCCGTTGAGACCGAGGGCTTGCTGAAGCTCCTCTTCTGTGCCAAAGTCGACATAACCAAACTTCCTGCAACAGTGAGTTTCATTGTTAGCAATAGCGAAAAAACCCACAAAGGATAAGACCAGAAAAAGTTGTTTTATGGGTGTGGTTATAGAAACTGGTTAAATCACATCACCTATGCATGTCACGATACTTGAAAACACACCTTACGTTACATTTCCACAATATGTAACATGTATCATGATATATAGGTTTGCTAAAGGCCCAAATTTAAAAAATTATTTGATGAATTTCACAATACTTTAATGTGTACAAAAAAAATTAACTGTACCAATTCTAATAAACAAAATACACATTTGAGAATTTTAAAGATTCAATACAAATTTCTACCATCAAATTATCTGCTTCCAATCAGAATTATGATTTTTAAAAATGTATAAAAAAAAGACTCAGAAGTGTAGTGATGTGTTTCAGCATATCATCAATATTATTGTCCTATCACCCAGCCACAGAAGTTGCCACATTTGCAGAAAGTTTTATTTGCTCCACATACTGTCATTGTAGCTCGCCAGCTCACACCGAAAATAAATAACTTTGCCATGCTGCATTCATGGCAGTGTGAACACAGAAAAATAAGAATAATTTTTAAAAAATCCAACCTAATGTTAGCGTAAATTAAAAAAATGTACTCACTTGGACCCTCCAAGACGGACATCCTGAATAACAAGGCCCTCTTTCTTGAAGAATTTGCCGATGCCTTCTTTAATTTCTTCAAAACTCTTATCTGAGTTCAGGTTACCCATAAACAAACTGACAACTGAAAAACAAAGAAAAGTTCCTCACTGATTAATAATACTGACCTACAGTCCATTAACATGGGTTAATAATACAGTTAATCATTAGCACATCAACTGTACAAATAAAGAAGACCATTAACTAGTAGCAATATTATATTTTCTTATACCACAGCACTTGTGTTGATTAATTTTCTATAACAGCAGCTCTGGAGAATATTCTCTGGAGAGAATAAAGAGGCTGGTTATAGAACGACTGTTTATAGCTGCTATAACACAAGTGACAACAGGAACTAACTTGTTTCACCAATGTTCCACAACATTAAATGTAACTACACGGATACAAAGTACAACATGTTTAATAAATAAATTTTAATGGTTGGCAAATTGCAGTGGTACTAGAGGAATAAAACACTTGGCGGACGAGCCATTATAGGGAAATCAACTTCGGAATGGTAACAGTAACGCCGCATCATCTCTCACAGTTTATTCATTACATATTCTCGGGTGAAATATAGTGTACTACTAATTAACATGCTTGTTTTCCTGAGCCATAATTTATTCAAACACTCAGAGAATCTAACCTTCTCCATCAGATTTGGCTTTTTTAGCCGGTGGTGTTCCTTTATCCTTATTTACGTCAGCCTTCCTCTTTCCTGGTGTTACAGGAGCAGCTGCAGTTTTAAAAATAAATTTAAAAAGTTTTAAAAACATGCACTTCTGGGGGGAAAAAAATTACAAATTACAAAAGAAGAAAAAAAGCTCTAATAGGAGAACCTGAGCACATCAGATCAAAATAAAATCATCAAGTGTCAGTATTAAGTCCCTTGAGAGTCATCATCTGTGCACTGGTATTTAAAATAAAAAAAGGAAAACAAAGAATAAAAAGAAATTCTAATTTTTTTTTTTTTTTTTTTTTTAAAACCACACACATTTTATATATATATATATATATATATATATATATATATGTTTAGCAAAATTTTTTTAAATATATATGAACTAAAGATACACATATCCACTATAGAGAAAGAAAAAAAGTAAATAACAGACACTCAATTTTTACCTTCCTCCTCCTCATCATCTTCCTCTTCATCGTCCTCATCATCCTCCTCTTCATCGTCCTCATCATCCTCCTCTTCTTCAGATTCTTCCTTGGCCTTCTTCACCGCTGCTTTTTTGGCTGGTGCAGGTGTCGTGTCCATTTCCTCTTCCTCCTCTTCTGATTCTGTATTAAAAAGAACAAATGTTAATTAATGCAGAGATCCAACGCAAACACCGGAGCTGAAACAGGAGGAACAGAGCACATCAGAGCAAACACCACATCACACACAGTCAGTATTAAGTCCCTAAATACTCATCATCTGTGCACTGGAATAGACAGATATACATAATTTTTTTTTAAACATAATAATGTCTAGTAGTAGTGCAAAGCAAGTGACTCCCACACACAAATACATACCATCATCATCATCCTCAGACTCCTCTTTAGCTGGAGCTGCTTTAGCAGCAGGTTTTGCAGGAGCTGCTTTTTTAGGAGCTTCCTCCTCTTCTGATTCATCATCTGTTACACAAATTAAATATTTAGAATAAACCAGACTCAATCCAGTTTAATAAATTGACACATCTATGTAAATATAAAGTATAATCTGTTTTCCATGTATAGTACCATCATCGTCGTCATCCTCATCAGACTCCTCCTTCTTTGCAGGAGCAGCTTTAGCCTTCACAGGTGTCGCTTTAGCAGGGGTGGCCTTGGCTGATTTAGCAGGGGTAGCCTTTTTGGGTGGTTCCTCCTCTGTAGAGAAAAAAAATAAACATGTTAAAAATATATTTGCATTACAATACAGGTTTAACTTGGATTTTAAGGACAGCATATAGAATGTCAGGCCAGGACCAATCAGTTTCTTTATACTAAAAGTTAGGACATGTACCAGATTCATCATCATCGTCGTCATCCTCATCATCGTCGTCATCTGATTCTGCAGCAACAGCTGCTGCTTTCTTGGCAGGGGCTGCTTTAGCGGCTGGAGCTTTAGCCACTTTAGCTGGAGGAGCCTCTTCCTCTGTTAGCAAGGAGAAAGAGAGAAAAAGTAAAGACACCCACAATGCACAATTTTATGCTGGAATCTGACTCATCCTCTATGTATGTATGTGTAAAGATTATATATGTATGTATGTATGTATGTATATACAAGTTCATTAAATAAGTGCAAAACCTCTTTTCCCACGGAATATAACAATCTTTACCGACACGTCAGTTCAGACAATATATAAAAACAATATATAAACACTTAACTAACCTGAATTGTGTGTGTAGATTTAAAAAAAAAAAAAAAAAACACCCTTATGCACAACTCACCAGATTCGTCGTCGTCATCGTCTTCACTTTCTTGTTTGGCAGGAGTTTTTCCATTTTTCACTGCCTTCGCTGGAGCTGCGTTCTTCTTGGCTGCAGCTTTGGGTGGTGGCGCCTCAATTTAAAAAAAAAAAACAAAAAACAATAACTAAACTACTCTGATCATAACGTATACACAGTGTGCTGATGGGTGACAATACGATATAAAAAAAAATCAACATGCACAATATTGCTCATTTAAAACTCTCACCTCTTCTTCGTCATCTTCATCACTGTCCTCCTCACTGGACTCTTCGACTTCCTTTGGAGGTGGAGGAGCCTTTTTCTTCGGTGGTGCTTCCTTCACTTGTTTTTTCGACGTCTGCAAATATTAAGAAGAATAAAAAAATATTTTTACACTATAAGTGGCACACACGCACAACTAAAGCTTAATAAAAATGGTCAACAAAAAAATAACACGCAGTCACTAAACTAAATAATGCACATTATAATAAAAGCACGTCAATTTTACTGTTGCCTTTTAAATTTCATATAAACATTTTTGATGCACATAATTAACATTTAATAAAAAAAAAGACACTATGAAAAAATTAAAACTTTTAAAGTAATGAACATATATGTAACATTGTTATGATCTTAAATTTAAAAACAATTAAAATAAAATGAACGTGCACAAAGGCCACGTGTGATCAGGGACAAACCCACGTGGGCTCACGGCACGCATGGCATAGCATAGCATGCTAAGCTAACCAGCACACTACTGCAGCAGAATAGAAGCCCAAAAAAGTCGGTCATTAATATTTAGTGCACTACACACAGAGGTGAAGCATTTATTTTTATTATAACCTCCAACGGTGCGCCATATTTACACGCGCGCGCGTTGATGAAATCGCACGAGCTTGTTTTTTACGTCATCGCTTCTTTCCTCGAACTTAAATAGCGGCACGCGCCGGACGCGGCGAGGGAGTCGTTTAGAGATTATTAGCTACCGAAGCTAAACTACGCTAAAAGGCTATAAAACACAGCTATATTAAAAGAAGACCTATACGCAATCATTAAGCATCTTTAATTTGATAAGAGACATAATAATACCGAGGTAGCTCACTAGCCAGAGCATGAGCTGTGAACCAGAAACACAGTTTATGCGACGTGTAGCCGCTATGTGCCATTTTAAAACTAGCCTCGTATCAGGGTCAATAACTAACCCCTTAATATATATATATATATATATATATATATATATATATATATATATATATATATATATATATAAAAATGTTAATTACATAATTTTGGGTTAATTAAAAAAAAAGTTTATTTTAACCTGCAGAAAAAGCATCGAGGCCCAGTATCGGCCATTTTAAGTTCAGTACGGTTAGATTTGGGCAGAATCTCAAATGGCGGCTCAGCCCTCCTCAGACACCCTACATCATGTATGAGGCACCGACATCTATACGCACTATGTAGGAGCACTACGAATCCAAGAGGCAGCCATTTAATACTCAGCCCTCGCTGGTTACCAACATGGCCAAGGCCGCTCAAATCTGAATCCACCATTTTTTTTTTCAGTGCAATATGGTGGCGTATTAAGGTTTTAACACACAGTTATTTTAAAACACTGACTGAATGGAAGTGAAATTAAAATTGTGAAAACGCATGTGGAATTTCTCGGTCGCTAACAGTATATGTTAGTGAGATTAAACTTCGACGTGAAACAAACGTAAATGCGGAGAGTTCATTCTGATTTTAGTCATGACAATAAACCAAAAGAAAAGAGCTTACCTTCGCGAGTTTCACCATGGCTGGGAGGTGTTTCACTGAAACACGATAATAATGAGTTAAAACTAATCTTTTTTTACCGCAGCTCACTCACACGTGGTTCACTTCAGCAGCCTGGTGTGCACTCGGTTAGATAGTACAAGAGACGCTGCAGCACGGTGAAGCGCCTCAACACATCTCCTCCCACTCACCATTCGCTGCTTGACAAACTAGCGAGAACTGACCGAGGGGAGTTATGGGAAATGTAGTTTTTTAAAAAAAGATTTTTTTAATAATCAGCGCATATAATTAACAACGGTGTAAAATATTAAGGGGAAAAAGGCGTGAGGATTTATTTAGTTACATGACTTGTTCCGATATTTTACTACAGTGTAAATGACTTGTTCAAATGTTTAAAATTCAATTCCAATTCAACTCTATATCCCTTTGAACAACGGATGCGATGTCTAGACCAATCAGATACCGTCTCCTCATCCGGGTGTCCGGCCATAAAGTTGTGAGAGCTGCGTTCGACTTGCATCGTTTTTTTTTTTGTTTTTTTTTTTTTACAGTTTTACAAATACAGCCAGGGTACATTCAGAGAAATAACAGAAAGGTTATATTAAATAAAATCATCAAAATGTTTACATACATTAACACGTTTTTATAGCTTTCTTATTTTTCAGCTTTGATATTGTTTTTAGGTATTGCTGAACTTCTGTCTTCAAGATTAAAAACAAAGGTTTATTTCCCCCGTATTTACAGAAGCAGCAAATTAATTAAATAATATTCATTATGATAAGACATGTCAGAAGTGAAAAAAAAACTTTTTTAAAACAAAGTTGAAAGCTGGACATGAGGTGATCTTTAATAAAGGAGCAGAAATCTGACCAGAAACAAGCCGAATGAGGACAACTGTCCAACTGACCGCCTAAATGGTAATGACGTCGGAATGACGTCATTTTGGACCTCGGAGCATTCGACACACGAAGTGGAGACTTCTCACTCCTTAATGCTCACTCACTTCTAAATTCTCCTTAATTCTCACTCACTTCTTAATGCTCACTCACTTCTAAATTCTCCTTAATTCTCACTCACTTCTTAATGCTCACTCACTTCTAGTATTTAGGATTAATATTGCTCCTACTGATAGCCATTGTGGAAAATAGGAGTACTTTATATATATGGTTAGGATGCTGGCTATGAGAAGAGGCAAGGAATTAAAGACCCAAAAAGATTACTAAAGAAATTAACATCTTGTCTGATCTAGATACTGTAATAAAGAAGGAAAATCTGACACCTACGGAGGAATTAAATTTAAGGCAACTTCAGGAAGAACTAGATTTGATTAATATGAATCTGGCAAAAGGAGGTTTTATAAGAGCTCATGCAAAATGGCAGGAAGAAGATGAAAAAAATTCCAAGTATTTCTTTGCCCTTGAATAAAGGAATTTCAAAAGGACATCCATATCTTCTCAATATATTAATGATAACATCTGCAAGGACCCTAACACAACTGTTCTATGTGTAAACTCATTTTACTTCTCCCTGTATAGCTCAAACTTCAAGGAGAGTAAATGTGAGGATTTTTGTCAGCTATGTAAGATTAGGTACCAGAAGTCACGAAGGACTGTACAACTTTATGTGATTCTGCTCTTTCTGTAGATGAAATAAATGCAGTGGTCTTCTCAATGAAAAGCGGTAAATCTCCTGGATCAGAAGGTCTCTCAGAGGAATTCTGCATAGCCTTTTGGGATATAATTAAGGATCCACTGTTTAAGAATTTTGGTGAATGCATCTCCAAAGGGGATATGCATGATACCACAAAACAATGACTGACATCTTTGATACCAAAACCAGAAAAAGATCTTCTTCAAACTGACAACTGGAGACTCATTTCATTACTAAATGTTGATCATAATATCTTAGCTCTGTCTTATGCAAATAGTTTAAAAACTGGGTTAAATCACATTATTAGTGAGTCATAAACAGGCTTTATGAAAGGCTGCCACATCAAGAACAACATTCGATTGGTATTAGATTTAATATTACATTGACTCAAATGCTATGTTATTATTTTTAGATTTTTATAAAGCTTTTGCCTGCATTGAGCACAAATGTTTTATTTCATACATTAAAGCGGTTTGGTTTTGGAGATTGATTCATTAACAATGTATAAAGATATCAATAGCACTGTTATTATAAACATGAGCACTTCTATAGATTCCTTTATATATATATATATATATATATATATATATATATATATAGGAAACACACCAAATTCAGGATGCAATCGAAATAATCTGGACATTTTCAAATGCTTCTGGTTTAAAACTGAATTTATCAAAATGTGAAATGTTATGTTTATATGGTACAAATGAAAGAGAATATTTAAATATAACCATTAAAACTTCTGTCAAATATCTTGGAATACTTGGAAAACCTCCAGTCCAGATTAGTCCCCAACTTTACCCCTAGTCTACAAAAAGGTCAAATTCTATTTAATATATGATCCCAATGAGATCTGTCAATTTTAGGAAGAGTCGTACTGTCCAAAGCTGAGGGTTTGTCCAGATTAGTTTATTTGTTGATGATTTGACTTGAAAGAATATTAACAAACCCTTTTTTGATTTTATTTGGAAAAACAATACCTTTCCTCTTAAAAAGTTTGTTTTATGTGCGACAAAAGCAGAAGGTGGATTAGATTAAACTAATTTTTTTTATTCCAATCTCACTTTCAGAGTTAGTTGGCTTAAGAAAATCTCTAGATTCTCAGTGATTTTTTTTTAAAATCCCAAACAACATGTTCAAAAAACCTTGGTGGTTTAGTTTTTACTGTCCTGCAACTCCACACCCTCCAAACTCCCACGCAAACTGTCCAAATTTCATGAACAAGCTTTACATGCATGGAAGTTTTGCCAAACACAACTTCTCACACACAAATACATTCTATGGGATAATGTAGATATTACTATTAAAGGTAGGGCTCTTTATTTTATTAATTGGCATGGGAAGGGGTAATACATATCATGGATCTATCTGACAGTGAAGGGGTTATTCTAACTTACAAGAACTTTATGACTGCACATAATTTCCCTTTTATAGAAAGAATTTAAGTTCATTATAAAAGCAATTCCAAAAGGATTTTTACCACTTCTCTTTTGGAAGAAAAATAACCAAACCACCTAATCTAAAATTAGAACCTATATCCTTACTTGATAATAAAAATGCAACAACAAATACATGAAATCTCTCCTGCAAAGAAGAAATATTGTGACTCCAGGAGGTAAATATCACTGGTATGACATTTTGTCAAACATCACCTGGGAAAGTTCACGATTGCTTCCATACAAGTATCGTATCCCTAACAAAACCAAAGAAATACATTGGAAAATACTTCATAAAATTTATCCATCTCAACTTAAACCCTCTAAATATAAAGACGTAAATGATTAACAGTGAACCAACAGTGAAACTGTCATTCCCCTATTTTTTGAGTGTCTCTTTTTCCTCCCCAAAAATGTTATAATGGAAAATGTGCCATTTACAAATGTTATAAACTTTTTTAACATTTTGGGAAATTTTCACATGGAAACAAAACAAAAATGGAAAGAATCACTTCCAAACCCTTTTCTTTTTGAAGTTGATTTTCTTATTTGCTCCTTGAGAATGGTGTGTAATAAAAACATAGCTTATTACTGAAACATTATGATGAAATGTTCCAAGCTGTGCCCTAATTACTTAACTGTTGATTCAATGAGCTCGTCTCTTATTTATTTATTTATTTATTTATTTATTTATTTATTTATTTATTGAGTTTTACATTTTAATTAATTACATATGTACTTTATTACCCATATTATTTGCACTGTTTTCTTACTGTGATATTTATTTTATTATTATTTTTGTTTTGAGATTATTGTATATTGTGACTCAGATTTTGTAATTCTGAAATGTTAAGTTTAATTAAAAAAATGCAAAATGGAAAAAAAAGGCATGGACACCTTCATAATCGTCATTTGTTAGTAACAAGCTAACAGTGATGAGTGATGTATATTTTCCTCCATCAGCGTTTCTGTTTCTGACTTACATTATGGATAATGCCATTAAGCTATTATGTCTTTTTGAAAAATACCACATACATAAACATATAACAATGAGCTGTACTCCAAATATTAATCTATTTTTAAGAGATCTCAATATACTTCAAGCATCACTGAAGTTTGTGCATCCAAGCAAAATAATCAAGATAATTGCTCATCTTAGACAAGATTATGGATTCTTTGAAATAGTACTGTTTTGTTTCTTATTTAATGGTGTTATTATGAGGGTATTATTATTATTATTACTATTATTATTATTATTATTGTTATTATTATAAGGCCCTTCACTAATTATTGTAATGAAGATGATGATGGAAATACTAATGATACATATCCTTATTGTTAATAACTGTAGCATTATTGCTGTTATTTTTCCTTCTCTTGTAATTTTATTTTGGTTTAAGAATGCAAGTCATTCAATTTTTTTTAATGCACTGATATAAAAACATCACAGTTCATTTTTAAGTAAATATTCATTCCTGTAAATAAGCACCGCAACAACAAATCATCATATCAACATCTTTTATTAATGACAAATAATCTACACCTTGGTGAAGGACATGCAGTCACACTTCATAAAAAATGATGCAAATCTGCTTTTCATTCTCAGGAGAAAACAATATTAAAGGGGGGAAAAAGAGAAAGAAGAAAGATAAAAGGCAACCAATGGACAGAGCTTAAAAATATAGAGCATGGATATGAGCATTTACAGATTTACACAGGAATTTACATCCAATTTTATTCCTCTCACACACACATACACACACCCATGCCCTTAGAAATCAGGTGTAGATGCAAAAACATCGTTTAGATTTTTTTCTTCCCACAGAGAGATTCAGGACAGGAAAAAGTAAAAGATAAACTGAACACTTCATAAAGATCAGAAATTCAGATTTAACTGAGTCTGTTCAAGCGTCCAGCACTTTTTTTTTGTGATCTTAAGTTCATAAGTGTGCTTTTTTAGTATCTATTATTCATCTAATATGTTGGTTTTGTGTCTCACAACAATAGTGCCAACACTAAAGATTGTTCTGGCTCTTTCTTGCTGTCGCGCTCTCTCTCTCACACTCACACACACACACTGCAACAATGAGTGTTTACAGCATTACCGAAAGGCAAAGAATTACATGCTGCATTTACAAACTGGGTGCCAATACTTGAGGAGCAGTTCATATGAAATGTCTACGATCATCCGAGACGTGTTTGATGTTCAGTGTCTAAAGTTTGGGTCTTTAATCCTGCACTGGAGCAACAAGGCTCATGAAGCTAACAGGTAATGGAAGCCACCCAAAATGTTTTCTGTAAATAAACACCCTAATTGACATAGTTAACCTCCACAATAATACTCATATATAACAAGCAAATAAAAAGTGTAAAAGCAGTGTAAAGGCAGTGAGAGTGTATAGTATAGTATTTACACAAGGTCAAAGTGGACCACTTCACTTTTACTGCTTGAAACTCTGGGAGGCGAGGCCTTAGTGGGCAGAGCAATACCAAACTTCAACTGTCCAAGATGGCAGCCATCGTAAATAAACACTGCAGAATTCAGCTACAGGTTGAAGTATTGTGCATGGTTTTGGTTGACACTGACTTCCGTTACTTATTAGCAACATTGTAGGGCCAAAACTAAAGAAGTAAACTTCAGATATTAAACAAGCCTCTACATCTGACTACATCTGGAGTAAAGGAAGGAGGAGGTCTGGGAGGGGTGGGGTTAGGAAAGAAGTGGTGTTTGAGGGGGAGGGAGGGAAGGAAGGAGGAGGTCTGGGAGGGGGCAGGATGGAAAGAGATGGGGTGCGACATTTACATGCTCTTAATATAAAGTCTGTTTCATTCAAGTCGGTTTGAGAAACACTGTCTCCTACAGGTCCTTATTTTAGACACATCTGAAGGCGTACTCAGAGATTCATTCATTCATTCATTCATCTCCCTCCCTCCATCACTTATTCACTTGCTTCCATTGTCACTCCCTCCTTCCTTCCAGGAATCACTCCTTTACTCTTTCATTCATTCCCTCCTTTATACACTCACTCCTTAAACCATTCTCTCCTTCAACTTTCTCACGCTCCTTCTTTCCCTCCATCATTCACTTATTTGTTCCTTCACTGACATACTGATTTCCTCAATGTCTCCCTCTGTCCCACCCTCACTATGTCATTCCCTCCTTCCCTCCATTCACTCCCTCACTTCTCCAGCAGGGGGAGTGGGTGTAGCAGCACAGGGTATCTGTACTGTAGTGGATGTGTTTTATTCTGTCATGCTTTAGGGAACTAGGTAGCTGTGAATGCTAGTTTAGAGAGCAGGCTGTGGCACTTTGCACCAATATAACATCAGAACCCGGGAGAAAATAATTAAGAGATGATAATAATAATAATAATAATAATAATAATAATAATAAATTAATATCAGTACACACAAATTTAAGACTAAAGCGCAAGAAAAAGTGAAAACCTGCTGTAGTGGAATTCCAAAGGAGAAATGGTGTTACTGTGAAAAAATAAAACCAGTCCATGTGTGAAATATGAAGGAAAAAAAACCAAACAAAACAACAGGATTGGCAAAACATGAAAGATAAAGCGGCTACGTCCCAAATGCTAGTGTCACTTAAAACACACACACACACACACACACACACACACACACACAAGAACAGACATCTTGGTGTGTTTGAGCATTCATGCTAATTAGTAGGCAGGTTAGCTCTTCATACAGCATCCCAAATCACACATTTTCACTTCATTTCACAAAGACACTCAGCTAGCATTTGGGACACAGCCAAATCTCTCTAGGATTTCAACCCCTTAACAACTCCCTTTCAACTTCAGTAGTTTATGCAGTTTTACTTACTAATATGTTATGAAACGTTTAATTAATAACATCAGGCACAGTTGTATGTCATTAGCTCTCAAGTAACAGAGAGCAAAATTCATTAGCTGTGCGTACAGTAGCCATCAAATAACTCACAAGCTTTAAAGTGATGCTTTAGTCAAAAATGAAGTGTACACAAAATCCCCTCTACAGGCATGCAGGCTGCACAATGCTAAAGTGGGGGCTGTAAGTTTACATTACTAAAGAACAAGCAGCAAACTTTAGCTCAGAGGCCAAACCTGACGAAGGAAAGGATTTCATGTACATGTCATTTCCGTCTCTTCCTTTAATTTCAAGCCGTAAAAAGCTGTCCTCATTAGCAACCTTTATTAACAACTCCCAAATTATTCAACCTTTTTATATAAACAGCCAAAGGTCCATTATGGAGTCATTTTAGTGCCAAAAATATTTAGCATTGAAATCTATACACACCCCGAAGGCTTTTTTTTTTTTTTTTTTATCTATAACACATCCCCAAGTGTTTCATTTCTCTTATACCACAGCAATTTACCAACAATCACAATTTTTATTTATTAAAGAATGTCACATCATAACTTTTATCAGTTCATAGTTACATTCGATGTTGTGTGACATAAATTTCAACTTTGGCTCACCTGTTTCCTCACCAGCCTCTCTTTTCTCTCTCTTAAAGTTAATAAGACCCAAAAAAAAAAAAAAAAAAAAAAAAAACCCTGCAGCTTGTTATGTTACTGAGGAACCGCAAAGTATAAATTCCTCTGTCCTGAAAACTTAAAGTTACAGCTTTACCTCAGACTGTTACAAAGCGCTGACACTGGAGACTGTTAAATGAATGTCTCCTTACAGAAATCTTCATCGTATCAAAAGATTACACACGCTTTTAAATCCGTTTATGTGGAGAATCCACCATTCACGTCCCTGCGAATGAGCTTCTGCCATAGAAACAATAACGTAGTAGAATGTTAGAAAAAGTAACTGCCTGAGCTCTTGTTATCTATTGGCCCACACTTCAAGGACTGGCAGATCGACTGGGTTACAGATCATCTAGATCTGGCGTGAAGCGAAATCTGAGGAGATGGATATGAAATTGCCTGTTCAAATCATGTGAACAGGCTTCTTCTGTAAGCAGATCTATTCAAACAAAAAATAATCAGAAAAAAAATCAACAATTTAACAAAACAAAACAAACAAAAAAAAAATATAGAAAAACAGGTAAAGTTTTGGAATAAAAGAAAATTTTAACTTCTCATTCTTTCTCTATGCTTGCAGAAATTGTTGACCTGTTAGCTATATGCTCTCATTTCTTGCTAGTTCAATTATTATTAGAAAAAACTTCAGATGCCAAACAGCTGAGGTAAAAAGGGGACATTTTGGATTGTTGCTTTAATATGTTTGGCACAAAAATGACTCCACATTTGATGCTGTTTCACAAGTGATTAAACATAAGTGATGACAGCAGTGTCACAAAGGATTACAACCTTAAAAAAACAAAGAGTGTATAAACGCCAACGAAACACCCAAGCTGGCTCAAACCACGTCTACGTAGCGTGCTGTGGGTTTCTGCTGTTAGCAGGTTAGTAAATATAAATGTACTTTTAGTACTGTTGCTTTTTCAAAAGCCTTATTAAGGTGTCTGACAACCGAATATTTTTAAGACTCAAAGCTATGTTTTTACATGGAGAGCAAAGCTTCTGCTTGTGTTTGCAGTGACATTTGATTGGAGGGAAAAATTCACTTGAGTAGATAGTCCATGTCAATCCAAATTTAAACTGAATTATTGATGATTAAAAACATTAATATAAGACTGAGTAACTTGTACAGATGCCGACTAAACACGGAAGAATACCGAGTACGGCATCTATAGGCAAAAACAGTAGCAGGTATATGTGGGGCTTTATTTGCTTGTACTAACACTGCAGCTTTTTTGGCTGCATGTTAAATTTAAAAATAAAATGCAGTGGCTTGGTTATCGCTGATGAATTTGCCTCTCTGATAACAGTCTTTAGGCCTTTGTTTCTTGCGAGACAAAAGTAACACGACACACTCTTGGCAACAGACGGAGCAGCCGGCGGGTCGGTGTGGTTTTGCATTGCAGTGCGTGTTGAATACAAAAGGAACATCAGGGAGCAGCGCGTCCTCAATCACAGCCTCCGAGACTCTTCCCAAAGCACTACGTCCTCGCCTACGACTCCAGCGAATCTGCTAAAATAAAGAACATAAAGCGGGGCCGAATGATGAGTCTCAATGTTGCACAACATTCTAGGGGAAACATTCATTCTGAGGCTGAATTATAAGAGATGTGGCAACCCTAATGCCCCGACCTAAGGCGGTAATGTCAGTATTGTTCTTATTTTCAGACAGTGACTGTTCAAATAGTTTAAACGCATTAATTACTTATCCTTAAAGAGACTTTTAGTGGATCAAGATTGCTTTGTGATTTTTCTAAATACTTATTATTATTATTATTAGAGTTCATTATGAATAACTCACCATAAATCATCATTAATAATCAAAAACTCTTTACCATCTTGAGGAGGGTCTACATTAATGTCCTCTGTCTCTGTGTCGTCCTTCATCTCCTCATCCCCCTCTTCATCCTCCTCCTCCTCAAGCTCTCTGGCGATCAGCTGTCTGGCCAGTTTAATGTTAAGTCCTTCATTATAGTGCATTTTCCTCATCATCTCAAACTGCTTCTTTTTGGCTGAAGAAAAGAGAACAGACAAGAACGAACCTCAGAGTTAGTTCAGTTCAGCTCTAGGTGACCTGTGATTGTGTTCTACAGTTTCCTTATTGACTGGAGCAGATCAATCACAGGAGCCTCATTTCACTTTCACACTCCTCCCTGTGTCTATGTGTGTGTGCGTGTGTGTGTGCATACGTAATTAACTCTAGAATTATTGACATTCTCATTAAATATAAGCAGAAATGCCTTTGTTGTTTATTAGCAGGGCTCGTCTTCACGGCAGAGGGTGCCAATATTTATGGAACACACCCTGTGTATCTATCTCTCTGACTGTATTTGTCTGTCCATCTCTCCAACCATTCATCCATGTCTCTGACCGTCACTCCGCCTGTCTGCCTCTCTGTCCATCTCTCTGGCTGTCCGCCAGTCTGTTGCTCTCTCCACCTGTCTGTCTATCCATTTGTCCCTCTCTCTGACTGTCTGTTTCTCTCTTCTACTGTCAGCCTGTCCATTTCTCCCACTGTTTGTCTTTCTGACTGCTCATCTGTTTCACCAACCATCTCTCTCTCTCTTTCTCAGTCTGTTCCGCATCAGTTCTGATGCACCCTGAACCTCAGATAAAGCCTCTTGGACCAGTGTAGAACTGTCTTTAGGTTTAAAGCCGTGATACTGGTACTGGAGACAGAAGTCCTGAGGACCCACCCTGTTCTTCTGGACTGAGCTGCTCTTCCTCCTCACTGCTCTCCTCCTCTTCCTCTTCCTCCTTCATACAGCGAGGACCTGAACCTTCAGCGGCTGCCAGTCTGCACACAGGAAGAGTGGAATACTCGTTAATGAATATTCACAGAGAGAACAGACACACACTCATACATAAATACACACAACTGCATTGTGTCAGTACACACACAGACACAAACACAAACATGGCCAAATATCTCTCCCATCTTTCTGCACACAGAACTCCAGCCATGAAGCTCCTCTGCAGCTGTACGTTTATAAAAGTACTTGAGCGTTTCTAAGGGCCACGATACACCACACAGCCAAATAAAATCTGTCTCTGCAGCCACAGTTTGCAGAAATACCGCTCACAGACAGAGCCATGAGGCTCAGACTGGCAAACAAACACAACATACACCATCTCAGATAGCTCTTACATCATCACACCCAAACGCAGTACAGCCAAAGACTCACCCCTAAATTCCTGAGTCAGCTCAACACAGAGCTGCACTGTACTAAATAGCATGCCAGTACACCCATGGTGTTTACACTAATTAGGCATCCTATTTAACATGCAGAATGTGGTCTGGGACACAGCCCTGACCTCTCATTGAATGTGTATTACTTGACTCTCGCATAAAAGTACACAGCACAACCCACATTACCAAATGTTCTTCTGCAAGTAGCTTCCACCAGAGAAGGCAAAATCCCCAAATCTTACATTCATCAGCTTTAATTACATGGAATAAGGAGAACAGAGGGCATGAACAAACCCTAATGTCACTTTGCTTGAGTACTGAGTGCTTGAGTATTGATCGGAGAGTAAATGTGAAACAGTCGATTCTGACTGGGAGGGGTGTTTTGCAAGAGATAAGATGTGATGAAGAGGACAAGGTTTTTATTTTACACACTCACTTCTTGGTGAGGTCGTCCACAGTGAGGGCTGCGTTACTTTCTGAATCGCTGTGCACTTCATCATCATCATCTTCACCTACCATCCTGAAAGAAAGAGTACAGCCATTTGTTATTTGCAATTTATTTTTGATTTAATTTAATTTGAATGTATTTATTTATGTAAAGCTGCTTTGTGACAATGTCCACTGTTAAAAGCGCTATACAAATAAAATTGAATTGAACTGAATTATCATCTATCATTCTCAGCCAATTCTATTGGATCTAAAACCCATTTTATTGGATGTATTTTCATGAGGAATAAATGATGCGTATTATTGCAGAGATTAAACCTCTCTGGAACTCAGTGTGTTGTTACCACTTTTTTTTTTGCCCTTTAAAACAGAGACCCTCTTGCTGTAACTGGAGCACTGTGATGTCACTAATCAAGCGCCACAGCTTTGGAAAATCCATATACAATACGCAAAATTATCAGACAATGTTGACATGAAACATGGAAACTTTTAGCCATAGAACCTGTGTTCTAAGCTACCTAGAGTTCCATGTTGGCTAATGTGAACTAGTCCATTAGCAGTTAATAATATTAGGGTACTTGGGATATGAAGGCATAAATTGCATTTTATGTATATTCATGTAGATATGTTCCTCAGCTATTTACAATAATTTCTAATAGGTTCTACAAAAAAAAAAAGACTATGTAGAACAATTTATTATGGACTGCTTGCTCAAGGTAAGTCCACTCTTCTGGTTTACTTCCTGTTAGCTCCTGTCAGCTTCCTGTTTACTTCCCCTCTGTACAAATCTTTTACCACCTACCCTGTCCTTCAGCAAATCAGTGTTTGAATCAGTGAATCTGTCATGACTGAGATTCACTCTTCTGTATTTGAGTAAATCACTGTTCAAATAAGTGAATCTTTTGTCGCAAAGGAGAATAGGTCCTGTCTTAGTCAGGAAATCTGTGCTCGAATCCATGAATATAAATAATCATAAATCATTATTTATACATGATTATTGTACATATAGATCATAAGATTTAGCATTCTAGTTGCATGTTGTATGCAAACCATATATCATCATTTAAATTACCAAAATGTTGTCTTTAATCAGATCAGACAGTTTGACGTTAGTCTACTTTTAGACTATTCCTTATGCAATCCCTAATTTTTATAATTTCTCCATGATTTAAAATGATTTGTGCATATCTTTCTATAATGTTTACTGTTCACCTTTATTGTTAGCTTTGTATTTTTTTGTCATTTTTATTTTCTTTAGTCATCACTTCCTCTCTTTACCAATTAGAAAATAATCCATATTCCCATTTTTTTTTTCAGTCAGTCTCAAACAAATTGCACTGTGTGTTTATAGACTGTGTACATCAGCTGCTTTATGCTCACCGGTTATATGGCGTACTCGGCTCATCGATCTTCATCAGACCGTAGTCTTTATCAGCTGGGTGATATGTGGCCAGGATGTTCATCTCGTCCCATTTCTGTGACTTCTTCCTGAAACGATGTGTCCAAATACGGCAAAAAATCATTAACAGTCATGCAAACAGAACAACGCCCATGAGAAACAAGTGCTCTGTCCCAATTTTTAAACTTTATCAAGTCACAAGGAACTGCGCAGACAATAAAACCTATTACATGCTATTTATAGTAAGATGCTAATTTTAGCTCAAAACACCAGCACCTCTTTAATCGGTGAATTTTTTGGTCATGACTGAAATCCACTTCTTTTTTGTTCAGTCCCTTTTTGAGTTTATTCGGTCTGAGCTGGAGATGGAAATCATCTTTTCAGTGGTTTTATTGTGTTAGGCTAGTTATAATAATAATAATAATAATGATAATAATAATAATAATAATTATTATTATTATATATATATATTTTTCTAAACACACAGACATAAAGGCATATTATAAATTTAGATATTATGAGCTATATTACACTTCTCATGTTTGTTCATGATCAGGCTGCACAAACCTGAATGAACCAGTGAACAAATCATTTAACTAAACAGACTCAAATGACTCGAGTCACTTGAAAACACTCCTGAATTTCAACTCTGGACAATCAGAAGTATGGATAGAGAGAGATGGAAACAAAAACATAACAAGTATGTGTTCCAGTCTCTCCAAATTGAATAAACAGTGCACCAATGGTGAAATATGCTGCTGTACTATTATAATAATACACAGTAGGGGGTGGTTTGGGATACGGGCCATGACGGAGGATCAACTCCAGCAGTGGTGTTAGGATGAGATGCACTCAGTAGGAATGTTCATAACAGGTTTCTTTGAAGGATTAAAAATAACAACATAATCAACTACGCCCTCGTCCTCAGAAGATCTGCTGCTCGGCTGCACAAAGAGGCCTGGAGGATTTCTTTTTCTCTCCATTTTATGCTCAAACTGTTCTAGTGTGGATACAGAAGTCTGCTGAGACTGAAACACACCAAGAGGCAGCGTGCCCTAGTTTTCTTCGCATAGGAGAGACCGATTTAAGAACAATGTCACACCAGGGAGAGAGAGCTGAAAGAGGAGGAAGTAGTGCTGTCACAATTACCCAAATAAAACATCATGGACAATAAACACAACAGAAGTTCACCTGTCTTTAATAAATCATCATTTATAGTCAATTTATTCTGTTCCTTTTTGTTTTCCATTCAGCACTGAAAATGATTCAGTTGTAATAAAACATCAGAAATGCCATGTGTTCATTATCTCAACTGACAGTAAATAAAAACAATATATACAATCACTAATATTATCCAATGAACAAGTGAATCTTTCAGTCATAATCAGTATTTGAATCAGTGAATTCCTCTGTTGTTCAGTGAATCAGTATTTGAATCAGTGAATCATTTGTAATGGCAGAGATTCACTCTTCTCTTATTCAGTGAATCATTCAGTCACAACCTGTCATTCACTGAATCAGGAATTGAATCAGTGAATCTTTTGGTCACAACAGAGGTTCTCTCCTCTGTCATTCAGTGAATCAGTGTGTAAATCAATCAATATTTTGTTCACACCAAAGAATCACTGTTTGAATCAGTGAATCTTTATGTCACAACCAAGATTTGCTCCTCTGTCATTCAGTGACCTTGGCTCACAAACGAGATTTGCTCGTCTGTTATTCAGTGAATCAGTATTTAAATCAGTGAATCACTGGCTCACAACTGAGAGTCACTCCTCTGTCATTCAGCGAATCTTTGTTTAATGCAGTGAATCTTTCGGTCACAGCAGAAATTCACTCATCTGTCATTCAGAGAATCAGTGTCTGAATCACAGAATCATTCAGTCCAAACCGAGATTCGTTCCTCTGTCGTTCAGAGAATCATATTTTGCATCAATGACTCTTTTGGTCAAGGCGGAAATTCACTCCTCTATTGTTCAGTGAATCAGTGAACTCTGATCACAACCTAGCTTCGATCCTTGGTTGTTTTCCTGTAAGAAAGAGTTCCTAGAAAACCTAGAACCTTTAGTTATCCAATGAACCCTTAAAGAACTCCCCTTTTTTCCTAAGAGTAGACAGCAACATAAATTCACACAGATTCATCACAATTCAAAACAGTTGCACAACAAAAAAATAAAATAAGTAACAATAAGGCTATAAAAGCACTGACACCTGACGTCATACTTCTCAAAGTATCGTTGGTCTCGTGATGTTGATGGATCGCGATATCAGTATCAGATGATCATACCGCACAGCCCTGATTTTCAGCTTCTTATTAAATTACATCTGTACAGCCGCAAATACCGTACAAATTATAAGCATTCCTATAGTGTTGAATCTTTAAACGGTACATTTCTATTTATACTTTATTTGTTTTATATCGTCAGTGGCAACTGTCACTAAAGCACCTACTTTTAAAGTGCACTTGGTCAATAAAGTAATACGATCCAATTCAATCCACTGTAGCTAGGCTAGTTACCTAGCCACACACACACGGCTTGTTTTGCTAATTCGTCGTGACAGGGGGGCCGAGCTGCTTGCAAACACTCTAAATTAGCCAGTTGGCTTCTTTAAATGACCTGACAAGCTGAAATAACTGACTTAGTACGAAATAATCTGAAAACAAACAATCGATACCTAACATGAGTCAGCTAAGACAGAACCGCCTTGGTTAGCCATGGCTAAGCGGCACTTTACGATGGTTCAATCCCAAATGTCTGTTTACTCCCTACATAGGTGCACTACACACAGTGTGAGGAGTAACAGCAATGTAGTGCTCTACATTAAAGACTGCGGTATATTTGTGATTAAGCCTCGGTTTTTGACAGGTTACGGTTACTCACTGTTGATCATCCTCGGTAAAGCCGGATCCTGTAGGCTCTGTGCTCTCCAGTGGAACTTCACTACACGGTTTGGTGGTGGTTTTATTTTTTAAAATGCCTTTAATGGGCCGCGGAGCTGCCATTCCCTCTCACACCCCTTTACCGCCGCTCAAAAAAACTCTTTAAAACGCCCTGCCAGATGCAGTCTGGCTGTCAGTTAGCTTTGTTAGGGAAAACTGGAAACCAAAATAGCGTCCAAGATCCAAACAATCCCGATTTGGCTTAATCTCGGTCCGGAGTGTCACACTTAGTGCAGTTATCACACTTCTCCGTCACACGCTCCTCTCGCTCGATTTTCAAGTGCAGAGTTACGGCGGCCGGAAGTAAGGAACCGGAAGTGTGTTGCCGGAAGTAGCTTACCGGCCCAGAACAAATCTTTTTTTAATTTTTTTTTTAAATTATTATTATTATTATTATTATTATTATTATTATTATTTTAAATTGTAACAAACTATAACCATTTACAACGTACAACAACAATGAGGACATACGGTCAACACATAAGACAGTTAGGGTTAGGGTTAGAGCAGAAAACATGACATAGAAGTCCCTCTCTATTTCTGTAACAAAATTCTATTTTCATGATTACAGTCTTAAGAATATTATATGTTTTACATGCCTTGGTGTTCAGTGGTTTAGACATATTCTTAAATGAGGCAAAAAGGGATTTTACATCACCAGAAAACACTCTAAAACTAGGTTTAGACTGTATTACTCTGGCATTGTAAAGATAAAATTTACCCAGAAGACAAAGCAACACTAAAGTATAATCAAAATTAACATCCTTTGAATGAATATCTGAAAGAAATATCATAGTTTCTGAAATCTGTAGTTAAAACATATAATAATAATAATAATAATAATAATAATAATAATAATAACCTCTGTCCAAAAAGATTTAGAGTAGAGACAATGATAACACAAATGTAAAACTGTTTCTACTTCAGTTTTACAAAATGAGCACAAAGGAAATTCACACTCAGATTCAAGTATCTGTTTAACAACTTATTGCAAAGGTCATATTTATGAGTAATTTTAGTAATTTTGAAGTGAATTTCTCTAATTTTACTTGGGATAAGAAGTTTGTGAGGAGAAATCCATAAATTACTCATATTAGAGTTTGGGTAACAGATACTCCATTTAGAGTACGCTCTAGAGAAAGTCACTTGATCCAAAGGAAGAGCGTTTCTAATGAACAGATTATTTCTTGTCTAGAATATTAATGCCATTTACTAAAGGTATAGGAATGTGATTAGACAAAATACCATAACATAGTGCTCTAAGTAAAGATTTGAAACTAGATGGATACTTTTGACAACCTTATTAAAGTCTATTATGGAAACTGTTGCATCCTTCAAAGTAATAAAATCATCAAATGAGAGAAATTCCCCTTGCTTATTGAAGAGCTCAGAGATAAAAAGGATATTTTGTGCCACCACTCCTTCAGATACAGTGATTTGTTGCCAGACAGTACATTTTCATTATTCCAGATAATACATGTGGGGGGAGAAATCTTCCCGGAAATGCAATCTTCCAGGAATCAGGAGCTTGTTTATGAAAATTTGAGAGTTTGATAGGTAGTTTATTACATTTAAAATTACAAGACAATAAGAATTTAAGGTCCATGTAAACCAGGTGTACATGGAACTACCAGGGTTTAAATATCTATGCGCATTGATCACGTTCAAACTTAGACAGAATTTTCCTATGACGGGGTTTGCACTCTCGGAAACTCTTCTAGGAGGAATTCTATTGGCAACGAAATCTGGTGCCTCATTAAAGTCACCACCAATGAATATAAATGCAGACAGATATTTAATCTTTAGATTAATGATCTGTTGAACCCATATACAGTATATTAACCAATATGAAAATATTGCTATCAATATGGATAACTAAAATTATCCATCTCCCTATCCATGAAGAGAATGTATCTGTGACCTTTTCTTGAAACCCACTGTTAAGTAAAATAGAGACCTCACCTGAAGAACTGGACCCATGACTGAAAAAAAAACAGTGCTCCCCCATTGGATATGCCAGAGCTAAAACAAAGCTCACTGACAGCGTATCATCACCATCACATGAATGCATTTCTTGCAGATAGTATATGTCTCTTTTCTTGGATACGAAAAAAAAAATAAAGCTTTTTGTTTGCTTATATCATGTAGTCCCTGTACATTCATTGAGAAACAAGAAAGATTTAAAGAGAGATTTAATCAAGATTTAAAAACACGAGATTAGAACAGTATATGCCTATAGTTATTCTAATTCAAATACACAGACTTAACCCTTCTTAGAGGATATGCAAAACTTAGAGTTCAAATTCCCTGCTGCTGCATTTCTCTTGAGGACTTAGTTCTCACTTTCTAACACCGCAAACTTTGCTTGCAGAGTGATCACCTTCTCTGTCACCTCTTCCACCTGCTTATTTATGGCTTCAGGCGAGCAAGTAAGCTTACAGATTGATGCTTTCTTTTCTTTCACAGATATTTCGACTGACTGCAGCTTTAACAATGATTCTTCTTGCATTCTGCTAACTTTTTTCAATGTCCAGCACTAGATACATTGTTGTGGGTGTCAATTCGAGTTTTTTTTTCTGAGCAGGGAACTTACTCGAACAACCCGGGTTCGACAGCCACTGGGGTTGCATGCAACAGTGCACTCTCAGTGCTGGTCCCAAGCCTGGATAAAATTGGGGAGGGTTGCATCAGGAAGGGCATCCGGTGTGCCAAATCAAATACATGGACCAATGATCCGCGGTGGCGACCCCTAACTGGAGAAGCCAAAAGAGGAACAACAACACCATATATATATATATATATATATATATATATATATATATATATATATATATATATGTTGTTACATCTGTGTGTGTTGTTGTTGTTCCTCTTTTTTAAATATACATATGTATATATGTTTAATCAGGTTTGTAGTATTGCTACAACATCTAACAAACTTCTGACGTGTGAAATTTTTTGCCTTGTTATTATTTGTGAATTAATATGTGCTTTGGACAGGAGAGAATGTCAGAACTTTGTGTACTTGTAACCGGCTATTTACTGATTAGTGTATGACATTAGTGCTCTGAAACATCAAATATTGACCTTCACCACATCTCTCGCTAGAATAGATTCTGTGTGTGCTACTGCTTAGTGTTTCATAAAATGGCTAGTTCTAGTCATGTTCTAGTGAGGATATGAACTTTAGCGTTTGATCAGAACTCAAATTTTGTTGTACCTGATGCTATAAGCTCTAAATTTTACAAGGTGAATGCTCCATCCTGTCATACACTTTTCAAATAACAAGCAGGATAAAAAGAGAGGGACCAGTATGCGTATTTAATACTTTAATACTTTGTATAATGTTAGCATTTAATAGCCTACAACCTTATAGAGAATGTCTATAATATAAATCTTTGTGGCAATATCCAATATTGACCTTTTTTTTATCACAAGTAGCCTAGAATAAGTTTCTAAGCCATTTCTGTTGATGTTCTTTGGTTATATTTAAATCTTTTTATCTTTTAATCTTTCTGTAGAAAGATCATATTCATTTCCTCACAGAGGAGTTTAGATTCCACCTGCATTAATGAGTATATAGTATATTGTAAGTCGCTCTGGATAAGGGCGTCTGCCAAATGCCATAAATGTAAATGTAAATATAGCCATTTTGTGCATAATGTTCACACTTATTGACAGTCAATTTAAGGCTGTTTTTAACAATTACAGTAATTTAACGTAAATCATTATTCTGATTTATATTGCTCTCTAAACTATTGCCATTCTCATTGTCCATGGTATATCTTTATATCCTTCTAAACAAATCCCAAATTAAATTATAAATATTTTGTTTCATACAGTAATGAGCACCTTTGATTTTTAAAACTTTTTTTTTTATTGATGATAACCCCAGAAATCAGCTGCATCATGTGACAGTCCTAAACAGTGCATTTTGTACATCATAAATAGTGCCATATTAATTTTTTTGTTTTAATGTTTTATCCTTTTGTTTCTCATGGTATTTATTACACATGACCATCCATTTACTGTTTAACATAAGTGATGTTTATGTAACGCAACAGGTAAAAGCATTGCACTCCGGAAATGTAAAACAGAAAAAAAGGAGTAAGCTACATACTGTTTCTAATGTTAAATAGACATTGCGGGCTTAATTAATTCATATTTTTCAGGTAAGCTGGTGGAAAATGTGTGAGACTAATTGTATTAATGTTTATAATGTTTGGGTGTATATTTCCCAATACGTTTGAATAGTAGGTGAAGCAGGTATCTGTTGTATTAACCGTGTTATATGTTGATTTATAAGTTGCACGTGTAAACATGAGTTCATGTGATAACACAAGTGTTGTTTATTGAGAATATAGCAGAGATATCGTTGTAATCATTTCCTGCGGAGTTACAGGATAATATTTGTATGTTAAAATGTAATGTTTAATACATAGAGAGAGTTCGAGAGCGGGAGTAAATGCGTGCTAACCACGAGTGCCGCTACTGAAACGATTAATTCATATTTTTCAGAATAAAGTCCACCTTAAATGTGCAACCGCCCTCTGTGAATTCATTATTGCACACTGGGAAGTGTTACATATTTTGGCGAGCCAGCCAGGAGCTGCAAGTTAATAAGGGAGCTCCAGAGACGAATCTAGACAAGTGAGCAGTGGAAGAAGGCTAGCATGGATGAACTGCGTGATCAGATCAGCCTGGCATTACTGAAGCTGAACAACTCCAACCTCTTTCGAGTTTGTAGACACTGAAAATGTGATGAGCCTGTTGGAGGGTTTGAAAGTAAAACACGACGTGCTCTCATCAGGCTTGTGGAAAAAACGCTGGATGATATTGAAGAAACAGAGGATAAAGAAGTGTTTCTTCAGTGTCTGGAGGATCTGTTGTCACTGATAGACTCTCTGATACAGTCAACCAAAGCTGCATCGAACATTACACCAGATGAGCCAAATGAGTTAGACATGTTGAAAGAGAAGTATTCAAGACTGCAGATGGAACAAGCTCAAGCCCGTCAGACACTTGAGTGGGAGATTGTCACAATGGAACAACGGCTGAGGGAGGAGACCAGAGCTGCCACAGTGACGCTGCCTGAGGTGACTTTAAGAAAAGAGTTTCGGATCTCTGGACAAATTGGTGAAGCAGGACAGCGAGAGAAACTGTCCTACACAAGCCTCATGAACCAAATTGAGTCCGGACTGAGAAAAGGTCATTCAGAGACAGAAATCATTGAAGCCGTGACACGCGCTGTGAGCCCAGGCCTCCATTTGAGAGATATGCTAGAAATAAAACGGGATCTCACACTTCCGACCTTGAAGACAATCCTGAGGGGGCATTACAAAGTTGACCCACCATCTGACCTGTTACAAAAGTTAATGAACATTACAAAAGACCCAAAAGAATCAGCTCAGAACTTTCTATTCAGAGGAATCGAGCTCAGAGAAAAGTTACTGTGGAAATTGAGTGAGGAAGATGAAGGTGAGCAGTTCAGCCCAGAATTAATTCAAAGAAAATTCCTACGCTCTATAGAGACTGGGCTCCTAAGTGAAGCTGTAAAGCTGCAACTTAAACCTTACCTGAGCAACCTTAGAATTAAAGATGAAGAGCTGATAGAGCGGGTGAATGAAGCTTCAAACTTAGAACAAGAGCGACAACAAAAACTAAAAAAGAATGTAATGAGTAAGTCACCAAGATTGAGTGAAATACAAACCAACATATGTCCATTGGAGTCTCAGCTACATTTTCGAGGCTGCATGGATCCCAAGAGCAACGACAGAGCACCTGCAGTTAAAGCTGACTCAGCCACCATCAGCAAAAGGAGTCAAGTCAAGCAGAAGGAGGCAGACTCAAGCACGAGCCAACTAATTGAACAGCTAAGAGCAGAGGTCCTAGAAATGAAAAGGATGGTGAATGAGACAATGGAGACAGCTAAGGCGCAGGGCAGAACAGAACGAGTAATACCTGTAAACACCAACAGACTTCGAGGATTTAGAGCCTGTCAGGAAGCTTGAGCCGGTGAGCAGTGCAACCACTGTTTTCGTTGTGGACAGGAGGGACACCTATCCAGAGGTTGTCGACGACCCAGAGAACAGCAGGGAAATGGGCTACTGCGTCAGGACCCTCAGTAGCCCATGAGATAGAGTCCCCCCACGATTGCTCGAAGCAGACTAGGAAGCAGGATGGTTTGAAAAACATCAATGACACTCCTCTTCATCAAAATCCGAGACTTATAAACCTCATTGGCAGAAAGTGTATGGTTCATTGTTTGCTAGACGGAGTCCCTGCGGAAGTGTTGTGGGACACGGGTGCACAGGCAAGTGTTATCAATGAGGAATGGAGGAAAGAAAACATACCTCATCGAACGGTGAGACCTCTCCATGAACTGCTGGAGTCCAGTACCCTGGTTGGGTTAGCTGTAAACCAGACTGTCATACCATTCCTGGGCTGGATTGAAGCTGAGTTTAGTTTTGGCCAAGACTCAAGTGCTATCTCACCGCTCCTGGTTCCAATGTTAGTATCCACTGACCCATATGTAGCTGAACAGCCTATCATTGGGTTCAATGTAATTGAAGCAGTTCTTAGTCAAAAAAGGGGCCACAAGTCAGAGAGAGATACCATCTGTGAAATAAGTAGAGCTTTCTCTGTGCCCTTTAAGACAGCAAAGTTGGTGCTCAAGCTAATTCAGTCCATAGATTCTGGAAGTGAAGCAGGTATTGTGCAGACAGGAAGAAGACAAATTCATTTAACAGCTAACCATGTCACGACTGTATTGGTTAAAATCAATGCAGGGTCTCAGTTTAAAGGTCAGAGTCTACTCTTAGTTCCAAACAAAGAGCCCTCACTGCCAGAAGGGGTCACTGTTGAAGAAGGATTAGTTACTGTTCCCACTAACAGATTCGCAGTTGTACCAGTGCCGATTGCTAATACCAATAACTATGCTGTTACCTTAGATCGTAGAGTAGTCCTGGGTCAGCTTCAAGTCATAAAATCTGCCTTACCTGTGGCTACAGAACAGACAAACAGGGATGATTCCACTGACCGCAAAGACCCAGGCAACGCTGACAACAGAAAAAAAGAGGAGACTTCGGTCCCAAAACCATTACATCAAGAGGTGAAAGAGTACTTACAAGACTTACTGAACCGGGGGTGGATTGAAAAGTCAAGGTCACCCTATGCTTCACCAATGGTCTGTGTAAGAAAGAAAGATGGGACATTGAGACTGTGCTGTGATTACAGGGAATTGAACAGAAAATCAGTACCTGATCGACATCCAATTCCAAGAATTCAGGACATGCTGGACTCTTTAGTCGGTAGTTCCTGGTTTTCAGTATTGGATCAGGGAAAAGCATATCACCAGGGGTTCCTGGACGAGGAAAGTAGACCCTTGACTGCCTTCGTAACTCCGTGGGGTTTATACCATTGGGTGCGGATACCCTTCGGCCTCAGTTCGGCACCAGCCGAATTTCAGTGGAGCATGGAGGAGTGTCTGGCAGGTCTTAGGGATGTTGTTTGTCAACCCTACCTTGACGATAATCTAGTCCATAGCCCTAGTTTTGAAGACCATGTCAATCACTTACGAGCTGTGTTACAGAGATATCAGCAGCATGGTGTAAAGCTCAGTCCTTGTAAATGTGAGATCTTTAAGAGGAAGGTGCGATTCCTTGGACGCTTAGTGTCAGGAGATGGATATACCATGGATCCTGCTGAAGTGGCTCCCGTGCAGGCCTTGAAAGATCGAATTCCTGCTACTGTTGGTGATTTGAGGAAGCTGCTTGGATTCATCTCATACTACCGGGCATATATACCTGATTTTTACAGACTGGCGAAACCCCTTTACCAGCTATTGTCTTCACCTCCTGAGGAAGCATCACCTGTGGAGAAAAGAGTAAGAGGAAAAGGTATCAGTGGACAACGCAAAGGTGGTCTTCCATCAAACATACCGATACAGTGGACTCAAAGCCATCAAGAGACATTGAACTTTCTCATTGATAAACTGACCACCCCACCAATATTGGGCTATCCAGATCTGACCCAACCGTTTATTCTGCACTGTGACGCATCACAAGAGGGGCTGGGAGCTGTGTTGTACCAGAGGCAGAACAGTAAATTGGTGGTGATTGGTTATGCCTCCAGAACTCTAACTACACCTGAGAAGAATTACCACCTTCACTCAGGGAAGTTAGAATTCTTAGCATTAAAATGGGCAATTTGTGACCATTTTCGAGACTACCTTTATCATGCTCCACAATTTACAGTGTATACTGATAATAATCCTTTGACTTATGTTCTCTCCACAGCCAAACTAAACTCCACAGGCCATAGATGGGTGGCTCAGCTGGCAGATTTCAACTTCTCCATAAAGTACCGTCCTGGCAAGAGCAATGCGGATGCTGATGGTCTCTCCCGGATGCCAGTGCACATTGATCTATTCATGGAGCAGTGCACAGGAGGAGTGAGTCAAGAAGTTATCAGCGCCTCTATTCAGGGAGTGTTGGTGGGCAAAGACACTCCACTTGCGTGGGTTACTACAACCCCAGTACAAGCTCTCCAGATGGTGAGTGATACTTCTGTGTCTGTGGCAGACAATCCGCTCACACCAAATCAGATCTTAGAAAGCCAGAAGAACAATCCTATAATCAGTCGAGTGCTACGGTATAAAGTTGCGAACCAGAGACCGACAAGGCAAAGACTCAAAACAGAGCCAACAGATGTGAAAATGCTTTTGAGACAGTGGCCTAAATTGTACATCAATGATCATGGCATACTGTACAGGAAAGCTGTTGGAAGAGATCAGCTTATGTTGCCAAAAGAGTATCATCAGACTGTCTTCAATGAGCTTCATAAAGAAATGGGACACTTAGGAGTAGAGAGGACAGTGAATTTGATTCGTGATCGGTTTTACTGGGCCCGTATGCAGGGTGACACAGAGCAATTCATTGCCAATGAATGTGAATGTTTAATGCGAAAGAAACCACACAAGGCCACGAGAGCTCCTCTTGTTTCAGTTGTCACCACACGACCGTTTGAGCTAGTGTCCATAAACTTTTTACACTTAGAAACATGCAAGGGAGGGTACAAGTACATATTGGTCGTCATTGATCATTATACTCGTTTTGCACAAGCCTATGCCACTAAAAACAAAGCAGCCAAGACAGTGGTGGACAAGATCTTTAATGATTTTGCTCTACGTTTCGGATTCCCAGAAAAGATTCACCATGATATGGGTAAGGAATTCGAGAACCAGTTGATGTACCAGCTGCAAAAGTGCTGTGGTGTGCGACCATCTCATACTACCTGCTATCACCCACAAGGAAATGGACAGGTGGAGCGCTTTAACAGAACACTGCTGTCCATGTTGCGGACACTCACAGACACAGAAAAGGCAGACTGGAAAAAGTGGAGAGAATGGTTCATGCTTATAACTGTACCCGTAGTGAGGTCACTGGTTTTTCCCTTTTTACCTGCTTTATGGCCGTTCTCCCCGTCTGCCAATCGATCTGCTTTTCAACTTGCAGCCAACAGAAGGGAACGAGAATTATACAGAGTATGTGGAAAGTTGGCGAGCAAGGATGCGTCAAGCTTATGAGATTGCCTCCAGAACAGCTGAAAAGGAAACCTCCAGGAGTAAGCAGGGGTATGACAGAAGAATTCATGGAGCAGCTCTTCAGCCTGGTGGACGAGTGCTGGTTAGAAATCTATCTGAAAGAGGAGGATCTGGGAAGCTCCGATCATATTGGGAAAACAGAGTGCATGTAATCGTCAAAAGGAGAAGTGATGAGAGTCCTGTGTATGAGGTCATACCTGAAGGGGGAGGAAAAATCAGAGTGTTACACCGAAACCTTCTCCTGCCTTGTGATAGTTTGCCACAGGACAATTCAGAAGCAAAAGTGCAACCAGAGGCAATGACAATGACCAAGACAAAGGCAAGGAGAAAAGACAGAAAATGCTTGGAAGAAGTTCAGAGTGATGTGTCAGAGTGTGAGGATTTTCAAAATGGTGAGCTGGTGTTACAGTTCCCTACCTCTCTGAGTCAGTGCCGGAATCCTGCTCATCTCAATCCTGAAGCAGAACCTTTCACGCCAAGTGTGGAGCAGTGCTTGGAACAACAGCCACCGAGGATTGAGGAAGAGATAACAGAAGGGGCACTAGAGGAGTCCCAGGAAGAGGATCCTGGGATGCCTGCAGGACAGTCAGAGGTATCTGAAGAGCAAGCATCAGTTGAAAGTGAGAATGATGACTCTATACCTGTGAATTCTTATCCAAGGAGAGAACGCCGTCGAACAAAGATTCTGACTTATGAATCGTTGGGTCAGCCATCTGTGGTGGAAGTTGTGATGGATAGACTAAATGTGAGTACAGAGACTTCAGTCCAAAGACTGTTGCGACCGTGGACATTTTTGGAGGTAACCAGTTAAACTGACACTGTTTATCCACTGTGTATCAACTTGTGGGAAAAAAAAAATGTATTCATGGACAAGGACATAAGAAAAACTGATTCAAAAATTGCTAAACATAAGCAACTGATGACATTATTGACTTACTCTACAAAGTAAACTAAAAGGGGGGTAGTAGACTAAAGAAATGGTCTGGCCAAAATTGAGAGTCTATTACAAAAGAGTTTGGACGAGCAAGATAATTGTTTACTGTTGTTGAAATTGTAATATCATTGTTCGACAATTGACAATGCAAACAAGGGTTATATTGACCTATTGTAGAGTGTATTTCAAGGGTTTTGAAATTTAAGTCATCAATACTATCATAATGTGCTTGCTGAGAAAGTTATTGATTTTCAATTATAGATCAAATCTCAAATGTTTGTAAACATTTTAAATTTAGTAGGGGAGAGTGTAACGCAATAGGTAAAAGCATTGCACTCTGGAAATGTAAAACAGAAAAAAAGGAGTAAGCTACATACTGTTTCTAATGTTAAATAGACATTGCGGGCTTAGAAAAAATCGCAGTCTCAGATTACGCCAGCTGGTGGCGGTGAAGTGGCGTGGTGAGTTATGGAACTGCGCTCTCGCTGAATCTCGAGAGAGTTCGAGAGCGGGAGTAAATACGTGCTAACCACGAGTGCCGCTACTGAAACGATTAATTCATATTTTTCAGGTAAGCTGGTGGAAAATGTGTGAGACTAATTGTATTAATGTTTATAATGTTTGGGTGTATATTTCCCAATACGTTTGAATAGTAGGTGAAGCAGGTATCTGTTGTATTAACCGTGTTATATGTTGATTTATAAGTTGCACGTGTAAACATGAGTTCATGTGATAACACAAGTGTTGTTTATTGAGAATATAGCAGAGATATTGTTGTAATCATTTCCTGCGGAGTTACAGGATAATATTTGTATGTTAAAATGTAATGTTTAATACATAGAGAGAGTTCGAGAGCGGGAGTAAATGCGTGCTAACCACGAGTGCCGCTACTGAAACGATTAATTCATATTTTTCAGAATAAAGTCCACCTTAAATGTGCAACCGCCCTCTGTGAATTCATTATTGCACACTGGGAAGTGTTACATTTAGAAAAGTCATTCAGATGACATGCAGATTTAAGTAATAAATAAATCTAGAGAATCTGGATATGTTTTTAAATACTTTATGCAGGAAATGGGTAATTACTATGCAGAATACTGACATCTCAAAATATAACTGAAATAATTAATAACCATAGATGAAATTATGGATGGTGTACATGGTCTGGGAGCTGTTTACATCCACCTCAGAAAATGATGTCTGTGCCAGACTATCTTTCTATAAAGACTTAATAGACTTTCTATAAAATACGGTAAAATGTGATAATAATAAAGATACCGCTGATATCTCTGGTAGACTTGATCTGTAAAGGGTCTGTTATTGATAGTTAATAACATTGCACTAATTACATATACATTTATTACATTATTAACATTATTATATTTATATCATGTGCACAGGACACTGGTTTAACAAAAAAATCCAAAATATTACTGCATGTTGCACAATGTGTAGGGGAAATAAGTGTTCAGCGTGAAAGTGCAGCTCCTTTAGAGGAAATGGAGGAGAGAAGTGAAGAGACTGAGCAGTATAGCGCAGACACTGAGCCGGATGGAAACGGCATGATTTGGGTCTGTTTCGGAGTCCAGCTGTAAGTGACAGTCGGTGTAGGGCTCGATGCAGGCTGCGTAGGCCATAGCATGGGCGATGTAGCTCTGTTCCTGGACACCATGGAAAAGATGAGACATCGGGCCTTTTGCAAAAATGGCCACGTCTTCAGAACCGTGAGTTTCAGATGCGAGAGGAACTGCAGACTGTTGGACATAATTGGTTTTGCCTGAAAGAGAGACACAGAGAAAGAGACAGAGAGAGAGAGAGAGAGAGAGAGATGGTTGGAGAGAGTGTAAATATGCAGTTGTACAAAAAACATTTAGGGATGTTTATGGTGGTCATACATTATATATTAACCCTGATAGATAGATAGATAGATAGAAAAGAGAGAGCAAAAGAGACATGACACTTACTAAGGTCAACTTATTACATCTTACTTGTAATAGTGTAGTTAAGATCTGGCCGTGTTCCATTGGCGATATATCCTGGTCCGTTCCCATACAGAGTGGTGGTGAAGGGTTTCTTATCAGTGCCAATTTTAGTAGAAAGTCCTGAAAGACACATAAATACATTTGACATGTTTTAATTTATTGATTTAGCAGACATGTCTATCCACTTTCATAAACTTGTGATTGAAAATAAATGCAATCTGAGTGTAAATATGAACAGGTCAAGGTTAAAGGTTGTAAAATAATAATAATAATAATAATAATAATAATAATAATAAAGTATATATAATCAAGTTTTCACAAGCTCTCAATTTGTCTCTTGTGGGCGGGGCCTGTCCAGCTGTTAAGTCTGAATAAATAATAAATAGTAGTAGCCAAAGTATATGCAGGCTTCACTATAATTTACACACATCTTATTTTTGCTTGAAATTATTTTAATAACGTAATAAAACTCAGGAGGAGATAAAACCACTACAAGAATTAAACACAGAGAAGAACTGCAGGTGGGGGAGAAGAGAACTGGAATTGTACAAATTTCCATATAATGGAGTTGAACTAATTTGCATAAACAAGATCATGCTAGTTTGCATAAAATGAGACCATATTATATTCGCATAAAATGGGATCATACTAATCTGCATAAACAGGAGCTGACGTGTTAATGTACAGACAACAACATTACGGATATTACGTCTGTTTTAGATTGTCCATGGAGGAGGGTGTTTGAAAATGAGATTCCCGGTCACATGATTCTGGTCATGTGAAGGAGAAATACTTTCTGCTCACAAACATGCCACCTGTTGAGTGAATGTGTTTATGATGTAAAATAATTTGATACTGTACCCAGTACTGGATTGCCCCTGGGTGAATTTCCGCCGAAAGAGAACACGTGTGAATGATCAGCGGTGACCACAGTCATAGTGTCCAGTTCGCTGGTCAGCTCGGCTGCTCGAGCGATGGCGCGGTCAAACTCCACTGCTTCATACAGCGCATGTTTAGCTTCACTTGCATGGTGGCCATGATCTATTCTACCACGTACAGAGCAGAAAAAACACACACACACACACACACACACACACATATAAATACTGATTACTACAGGAATATCATTCATTATTAACCTCTTATTATATTACTGTGATTGAGCATGGACACTTATCTCAAAGACACACCCAATTTGTCCCATGCAAAGACACACCCCTTTGACCCACTAAAAGACATGCCCAATCTGCACCACTCAAAGACATTCCCAATCTGTTTCACTCAGAGACATGCCCATTTGTCCCACACAGTGACCAATTTGTACCCCTCGAAGACACGCCCAATCAGTTTCACTCAAAGATACACCCAATTTATCCCACTCAAAGACACACCCATCTGTCCCACTGAAGCATAATCAGATCATGAGTATATTTTCCCCTGAGCTGCCCATGTAAACATCATCACACACAGCATGGACACTTATCTTCCACAAAGAGGTAAAATCCATTGGGGTTCTTGCTGAGGATCTTGATGGCTTTTTCCATCATCTCTGTGAGTGATGGATCGGTTTCTGGATTCCTATCCAGCTCATACCTGGTGTCCTTTGGCTCAAAAAGACCTGAACACACAGGGAGAGAATCTCTGTCATGACCAAAACATTCACTGATTCAAATACTGACCTGCTGAATGAGTGAGGCCTGAATCTCTGTTATGGTCAGAAGATTTACTAATCCAAACACTGACCCACTGAAGAGGAGAGGAGCAAATCTCAATCATGACCAAACGAGTCACTGATTCAAACTCTGACACGCTGAATGAGAGAGGAGTGAACCTCAGTCATGATCAAACAATTCACTGATTCAAACTCTGAAATGCTGAATGATAGCAAGCATATGCTGTCTAATGGCTTAGACTAACAGTTTAGTTAGCTGGCAATAAATAATACAAATAAACAGTGACAGAAGGCTAATTTGCAAAGTAGTTAACAGCTCAGAAATATGTCAGTAAACAGTCTGATTAGTGATTTGAGAGAAAAAAAGATCACTATGTATTTTTAAAGCATACATGTGATTTTGTAACAGAAACGTAAACTATTTAAAGTTTAAGGTGAGAAAGTGAATTGTGGGAACTTTCTTGTGGTAAAAAAATCTTTGTATTACCTATTAAATAATCTGTGTTTCTCTCATCCACAGCGTTGAGCTGAGCTTTATTCCACACATAAAAGGCGTTCTGAAGTTGAAAAAAAAAAAAAAAAAAGTTAAATGACAGGTGCAGAAAGTACATAGGTACAGAATCTTTTACATATAAATGCATAAAGCAGCACAAATTAGACTTGAGACTTTTTTCCCCATAGCATTTTGTATGTTACAATTTTTATAACAGCTGTTATGCTTATTTTAATCTTCTCTTCATCAATATTGTTGAAGTGATGAGCAATATTTCAATCTTACTCAGATTTAAACAATTTCTCTCTAATATTTTTGCTTAGATTTTTTATGTTTATTTGATAAACTCATATTTCCGCATATTAGCTCTTATTCATTAACACCGATTCATGAAACTGTATAATTCGCTTAACTGTCTGATTCATCTGCATCTGATTCACCTAACTGTCTGATTCACATAACTGCTAACTTGACTGATTAATTTGTGTCTGATTCAAGTAACTGTCTAATTCATGTGCATCTGATTCATCCGCATCTGATTCATGTAACTGTCTGATTCATCTGCATCTGATTAATGAAAGTCTGATTCATGAAACTCAGATTCATCTGCGTCTGATTCATCTACACCTGATTAATGAAACTTTCTGATTCTTCTGCATCTGATTCAAGAAACTGTCTGATTCATGAAACTGTCTGATCCATGTGAATCTGATCCACCAAACTGTCTGATTCACCTATCTCTGATTCATGAAATTGTCTGATTCATCTGTATCTGATCAATGAAACTATCTGAGTCATCTATTTATGATTCATGAAGCTGTCTATTTCACCACTGTCTGATTCACAAAACCAATTTATTCATGTGCATCTAATTAAAAAACTCTGACTGATCTGCCTTTGATTCATGACACTGATTTGTCTGAATCCAATTCACAAACTGTCATACAGCGTATATTTGAGTGCAAATTTGAAACAGCTTCAGCTGGCCCAAGCTCCACCCACTCACTCTTATTTACATGTCATTTGCATACAACAGGATTTAGATCACATTTGACCATATATAGATTTGATGAATAAGAGCAATTGTGTCTAGTTTCTTAAAAAATGTGAAATGCATTATTCTGACCAAGGTCAGAAGAAGTTAAATAAGGAGTTTTACCTTTTTGTTTTTAAGCCACTCGTCAATCAGGTTGGTTTTGTCCTTTCTGAGACCGGTGGTTGTAGGATATTCAGGATCTGGAGTCCCTATAGGCAGCATGTACTGTCTCCCTCCACCTAATATCACCTAAAGCACAAATAAATATATTTCTGTCATGGCTGCACAATTGTCTTAATCATGATCATAATGTTTGACTTCCTTGCATATATTTAGCATTTTAAAACATTATCATGCAATAATATAGTTAACAGACAGTGTAATTCATGCATGTAAAAGAATTTAGATGTATACATGAATATTGAGTTAATAATGTACAAGTATAAGTGATCTTACATTAATGTCGGTGTTGTAGACGAGTTGGTAGGAGATGTCTTTGCAGCCTTCGCTCACTGCGCTAGCAGGCAGCTCAGCATCACTGTACCAGTCTCTATCAGGAACATGGGCGTAATTTGCCCCTGGAGATGCATGCTGAACTCGCGTGGTGGTCACAACACCAACAGACTTCCCTGGAGGAAAATACAGAAAAAAAAAGTTAAGATGTAGCTTTATAGTGAACTCTGGGCAATCACAAATG
>CM040464.1:11445702-11466146 GCA_022758105.1 Pangasianodon gigas | reverse complement strand
AAAAAAAAAAAAAAAAAAAAAAAAAAAAAAAAAAAAAAAAAAAAAAAAAAAAATTAAATAGTGTAAAACAAACTACTGCATAATTAAAATGGCAAAAATGCCATAATTGATAATAAAAACCTAGTAAGTAAACAAATAAATTTGAAATAAATGAACTAAAATGTCTGTTTTTAGATTTAAATCATTGACCTGGTGAATATTTCATAGTAATGTCTTCAGATTTTTGGTGCATAAAAACATGTTTTTATGAAAAACATGTGATTGTGAAGCATGATGTGGAGAAAAGTTTATTAGTCATTCAAAAAAGTATGAAGATGGTGCACCAAATAAAGAAAAAAAAAACGAATAGTAAGATTTTACAATCAGTTCTATAGAAAGAAGTAGAAAAAATGAAAGAAAGTGAAACAGTGCTACAGCTGGTGTAGTACTGTAGGATGTTGTAGTTGTTTTCCTTCATGTATCCTGCTGTAAATAGTAGGAACATGGATTTTACATCACCACAAGATGGCAGCAAAAACATTAGAATTTAAGGTCCAGCTGTGAACAGAGGTATCACAGGGGTGCAGATCGGTAACATTTGATAACAGAATTTCATTTTAATGTATTATGGTTATATTTGGGGCTACTTATTTTAATCTGGCAACTCCAGGTGTATAGCAGTTTATTATCCGTGAATAAGCCTGTGTGCAGTACCTGCTGCTCTGGCACGGTGGAGGACTGATTTGACCTCGTTGCCCTTGGCGGTGCTACACTGACCTAGCCGAGCCGCAGCACTGAGACCCAGAGTTCCGTAATTCGCTTTCACACCACACAGATACGCTGTGGCTGTACCAGCACTGTCCGGCATCTGCTGATCCACATTATAGGTCTGCAGAGAACAGGATGCAAAATTAAGCGCCTAGCAGTTGAGTATGTGGGTGTAAATAACCTGATTTAAAAAAGATAAGTAAAAAAGTTGAATTAGATATAATTGAACTGATTGCATTCTGTGTAAAAAATGAAAGAACCTCAGTGTTGAGCATGTGCACTGAAATAAACTGTATTAATAAACTGAACTGAATTAATTTAAACTGAAATCATTAAACTCAATGAACTTAATTTAAAGAAGAGGGCTTTAGTGCATAGATAGAATGCTGCACAGGAACTGAACATTAACAAGAATAAAAAACCCTGAAACTAGAACATTTTAAATGAAAGTAAATTAACTGAATTAACTGAACTGAACTGATTTACTGAACTGATTTAATGAACTGAACTGAATTAAACTGAATTAAATTGGTGTGAAGTGTGAACCTTGGATAAAGCCAGGTGAGGGAACATGTCCATGGTTAACAGAGTCTCCTCTCCATTTTTACCATTGAGTTGCCCTTTCAGAATCCGAGCAGCCGTCACTGTCGAAACTCCCATACCTACACACACACACACACACACACACACACCACTAAATCCTTTAAACTGTTACACTTTAAGAATTAAAATTACAATTTTGAAATGAAATTAAAATGAATCTTATTTAAAATGTAATCTCTTTTATCATTTTCCCTCCGCACTTTCAGCTTGTTGAAAGCACAGGACGTACTTAAAGAAGGAGCAGATTTAATTTATGATGAGTGTTAAAGCAGTGCATTATTTATAAATCTAAATAAATGAACTATCACTGTGTTGTCATATCAATAAATCATCACTGCCCTGAACAGAACCAAGAACTGTTACAGAGAAAAACACTAAAACACTAATTACAAAGATTAGACAGGCTGTAAAGCTCACACACACACACACACACACACACACACACACACACACACACACACATACATACACATAGATTCCTAACTGAGATAACTGAGGGCACACTCTGTCCATCTCTAGTCTAGTGTAGAACTGATAAAAGAGGAGAGAGAGTGTGTGAGAGAGAGAGAGAGAGAGAGAGTGTGAGTGTGTGTGTGTGTGTGTGTGTGTGTGTGTGTGCATGATGTGACAAGATCATCAAAGTCTCACAGAAACACTCTTGATGTGCTCAGCACAGGATGATTAACTCTAAATTTAAATTCGTAAAGTCTTAATTAACAATGTTAAATGCACAGTTTATTTATTTATTTATTTATTTGTAGCACTGTTGTCTGTCACTCTGTCCATCTGTCTGTCTATCTGTCTGTCCATCTGTCTGTCTATTTGTCTGTCTTTTTTTGGACTGTCTGTTTGTCTGTCTATCTTCTTTCTTTCTTTCTTTCTTTCTAATCAATTACACAGTATATTGAATATAGTTTTTATTTCTTAGTTTAAAAAAATCAGTATCATGTGACTCACCGTCTCCGAGGAAGAGGATGAGATTTTTGGCTCGATGAACATTTGGTTTCAGAGATAAAGCCGAGATGAGAGCTTCCTTCCCCTTTATGTTCCAAAACCTTGGATCCTGTTCTTCCACTACACACACATACACACACACACACACACACACATGCACACACACAAAATTTATGATGCACTACAAATTGTTTTATTTGCAGTTGATTCATTGTTTTATGAACAACTCTTTTGAGTGATAAATGATTCAAAGACAAATTAATCAAAAGCTTTGGAAAATATATATGTTTCATTTTTAGACAATGAGTTAAAAAACACAAATAGATGTTTCTAAGCCATAAAAATAGGGGAGAGTTTTATAAGTATTAATGTAGGTAATATTTATAATATTTATTGAAATAGTAGCTTATTTTAAGATAATAAAATTTGCAAGGTTATATTAATTTTAAAAAGGATTCATCATGCATTTATTTATACATAAATTAAAAATTCCTATTTATATTACAATTTAAATATTACAGAAACGATGTTCTGTTAATTTTACATATTAAATGACACGTGAGAAGGTGAGCATGTCCTAAACAAAAATAATTTGCCCTTACATCAATTTTTCCACAATTATTTTGTGCATTAATCCTTGTGGAGTGTCACTTGCTGTGATTATATTTACACACATTTATCAGATGCTAATAAGTAGAAATAATAAGGAGAATGTCATGTATCACATTTGTAATAACTAAGGAAGTGAAAAGTGAACAAGAAAGCTTACCTGGGATGTCAGAAAAACATGCATTAATCAAAAATAAAATTAATATTCCAGATGTAAGCGTGTGTCGGAGAGCCATGGTGTGGATTAGAGGATGAAGGAACACACACACACACACACATACACAGGTTTTTCTGTTTATAGCCTCACTATAGACCAAAGGTCATCCATGATCCCCAACTTGAGGACACACTAAATTTATCACTTATTAACCTTTATGTTCATGAACAATAAGAAAGTCTTATAATCACTATGTAACTTTATGTGCTTGGCTCAGCTTCTCTACTGAACCTTATTTTTATTATTATTACAGAGATGATATTAAGATCATGTTGGATGCTCCGTTCGACACTCCCACTCTCTCCATCTTGAGTATTATTAGTTTTTATTTTGATCCTCGTGGAAAACAGACATCTGTCTCGGTATCAAATTACACACTGAAGACACACAGCCAAAACACACCAACAGACCACGTTTACTGCTCATGCAGCTACTGTAGAGCAAGACACAGCCCCGGGGGCGGGACATATATGTTCTAGAGAGCATTTAATTGGATGAACACAAGACTAGTACAAGATCAAAAAATTTTAATTGCTTCTCAAATGTTAGCTAGCATTATAACTTTAATAACTTTAACCATACAGACTAGCTGAATGCTAATTGCTAGCTGTCACAATACAAACTCTTGTGATGAATACAAAATGTTTGGAGCTGCAGATCGATTAGCAGTTTACGTTTGTTATGGATTTACGTAAAGTACAAATTCTTAAAAACCAAACTTAAGTACAGTCTGTTTTTTAAGGATTTGCACTTTACGTAAATCCATAACAAATATCATTGTACTTTATTACATCTCATCTCTGTTATTAAATGATGTTTAAATCTGTTTTCATTGTTAGTTTATATATATTATTACTAGTTTCTTTTACTGAACTCCATTTCTCTATTTCAGCCCTGTACAGATCAGTAATATTGTGATAAGCCTGATGCTAACACATTTTTGTGAATATTCATTTTTAGTTACTAAATAGTAGCTAAGCATAATCACAGTAATTAACACACTGCTGCGTTAGTGTTTTTTTTCTCCAGCGCGAGTTTAACAAATAATCCTACAGCTAGGTGGGCAGAACATGGTCACTTTTGGTCACAGCAGTTTCCAAAGTTAAAGGAGTTTTTTTTTTTTTTTAGAAAACCTTTCAGAGAAGTGCTGCAGCTCTGAGGGAAAGTGAGAAAAACAAACATGGAGGACAAAGTGATTGTCTTCTTAGTGAGTGAATATGAGAAGATTTACATGTTATGTTGAATTGAAAATACTTCACTGCTAATATTCCATCTAAAAATAACCTCCAAAGCTGCAGTGAAGATACACAACCTCGTCATCACCGGAGTAACACCAATCTAATCTAGAAAGTAAGCTAGGCTAGTCAGTCCTACATGGACAGCCTAAAGATCACCATGAGATTACTGTGGATGGTACCACATAGGAAGCATTAACATAGCTGTGGATGTTCTTTCTTGGATAGCCTTAGGATTGCAATTGCTACAAACAGTTTTGCACTCAAATCTCCATCAGTGAACACTTAATAACTTCAACACGATAGACTTTATAAGTTCATAAGCTCCTGGTTACACAAATGCACTTTTTGACTATGTAGGACACAGTTATAGAAGGGAAATTATTTATAATCACACTATCCGGTGTCGATCAGATGAGATTGGGTTCCCTCTTGAGTCTGGTTCCTCTCAAGTTTTCTTCCTCATGTCGCCTCAGGGAGGTTTTCCTTGCCACCACTGCATCTAGCTTGCTCATTGGGGTAATTTTATCAATTTTAAATTTATATATCTGGAATTTATATATTTCTGTAAAGCTGCTTTGTGACAATGTCCATTGTTAAAAGTGCTATAGAAAATAAAATTGAAATTGAATTGAATTGAAATTGAAATAGTCAGTTAGCTAGGACTGATAAGAGTGTTGTTATGGTTACAATGTGTGCATGGCATGAGCAGCAAATTTACGCCAAGTGTGAAAGCAGCAGTACAGGGACTCTGACAGAACTAAATAAACCTGAATTAAACTTAGAAAAAGGCCACAATATTCACACACACACACACACACACTCTGTCCCCATGAGAGTCAATGATTTATTAGCTCACTAAGGACTTTATAGCGTTGCAAAATATTTGATATGAAAGCCACTGATAATGTGTGATGAGTGCAATTACTCCTATTGCCAACATCATTTCTGTACTTTATTCAGGAGTGCAAAATACTCATGGAATGGGTAATTGTACTTTGTTACTGTACTTAAGTATTTTTTTTAAAAATATTTATACTTTACTGTAAGACTCTTACTTATGTTTCCAAGAAAAACCTTACTTTTTGCTTCTTACATTTTTGTTTAGACCTTCAAAGTACTCGTAACAAATCTTAAAGATCTCCTCTTCTCTCATTCAGCCAATAACTGTACGCTATACATCAGTAGAATGGATTCCTGCACATTTTATTTACATTCTAGTTTAATGCATCCAATCAAATTCATCAGTGCAGAAAAAAATAATAAATAGTCATGACAGTTCATCATCTGCTTTCATAGTTTTTAATACCTGAGTATGTTTAAAAGTAGCGACATTTTGACTTTCTCTTGAGTTCATTTTTTTCTGGATAAGCATAAATTCTGGGAGGTGCAGTGGTACAGGGGGTAGCTATGCTGCCTCATAGCTCCAGGATTCCCAGTTTGATCCTTAGATTGTGTGGAGTTTGATCCTTGTTTGTGTGGAGTTTCGCATGCTCTTTCTGTGTTCACATGGGTTTAAAAACCTCCCACTCCCCAAAAGCATGCTGGTAGGTGGATTGGCTATGCTAATTTGCACCTAGGTGTGAATGATGGTGTGACTGTGTAGGTGCATGGTGAACCACAATGGACTGGCATCCCATCCAGAGTGAATTCTTCCGCCTTGCACCAAGTGTTCCAATTTATATTGGTTTTCTTATATAAGGTCACAGTGGAAACGTGAGCTTTCAGCTTTGTTCTCTGCCCCACCCTCTTGTTTGGATGACAGCTAAGATCCTCCCACTGTTCTGAAAGAGCACCAGTGCTCAGAATGGTCCAAAGTTCATTTTAGATCTGAATATAATCCATGAAATACTTTGAGCTCTGTCTCTGTATATATAATATGTAATAATAAGTGAGGACCGTTCATCAGTGCTGGACAGGATGATTTGTTGTGGTTTCAAATGCTTTTTCTCCTTTTCTACATTGACCTGATACCCATTAGAATTTTTTGTAGTCTGCCTTTTTTTCCCTCCTGTAAAATGCAGCTTTCTTTGGCCAACTTCACATTGTCTGGATATGATTTTATTTACCTTGAATGGCCATCACACCTCCGGGCAGACACGTATTGAACGTTACACAATTTCAAGGCATTTCTTTCCACAAGGTTACAAATATTTAGTTTTATTATTCATAAAACTATTCAACAGTAGTTATGAGTAGTTTAATGGGTTAGATGGCTAGAAATTTGGCTTCCATGTGAATAGGTATGAATGTCATGCTCATGGTGTCAATTGCTCATGGTGTCCAGCTTCAATTGCTTATAAAATCTTTCATATAGCATCGAATGCAACAGTTTTTTGAGTGCTTTTCACCTACAAAGGATCTTATGGGCCCTAGATTATTAACCACGGTTGTGTAGCTTTGGGGTGTAGCTTTTATACAGCCATCAGCCATAACATTAAAACCACTGACAGGTGAAGTGAATAACATTGTTTATCTCATTACAATGGCACTTGTCAAGAGGTGAGATATATCAGGCAGCACGAGAACAGTCAGTTCTCAAAGTTGTTGTGTTAGAAGCAGGAAAAATGGGCAAGTGTAAGGATCTGAACGACTTTGACAAGGGCCAAAATGTGATGGTTAGATGACTGAGTCAGAGCATCTCCAAAACGGCAGGTCTTGTGGGGTGTTCCCTGTATGCAGTGGTTAGTACCTACCAAAAGTGGTCCAAGGAAGGACAATCGGTGAACCAGCGACAGGGTCACGGGTGCCCAAGGCTCATTGAGGCACTTGGAGCATGAAGGCTAGCCTGTCTGTTTGCTTGGTCTGATGAATCACGTTTTCTTTTACATCATGTGGACATCAGGGTGCGTGTGCGTTGCTTACCTGGGGAAGAGATGGCACCAGGATGCACTATGGGAAGAAGACCAGCCAGTGGAGGCAGTGTGATGCTCTGGGCAATGTCCTGCTGGGAAACCTTTGGTCCTGGCATTCATATGGATGTTACTTTGACACGTACCACCTACCTAAACATTGTTGCAGACCATGTACACCCCTTCATGGCAAAAATTGTTCAGGAATGGTTTTGATTAACATGACAAAGAGTTCAAGGTGTTGACTTGGCCCTCCAAATTCCCCAGATCTCAATCTGATTGAGCATCTGTGGGATGTGCTGGACAAACAAGTCCGATCCATGGAGGCCCCCCTTGCAACTTACAGGACTTAAAGTATCTGCTGCTAATGTCTTGGTGCCAGATACCACAACACACCTTCAGAGGTCTTGTGGAGTCCATGCCTTAACGGGTCAGGGCTGTTTTGGTGGCACAAGGGGAACCTACATAATATTAGGTAGGTGGTCTTAATGTTATGGCTGATATGTGTATAATATTGCATATAATAATAATAATAATAATAATAATAATATTTCTATATGTTTATATTTTCTCATCTTAGAAAAAAAACAAGTAGAAATTTATATAATATGCAAAATAAAAGAGAATTTAATTTTTAAAATTTGGTTCAGTGTGCATTATACAGTAGTGTAAATATAAACTCCACAGAAAACTCCTACTATAGAAAATGCATATAAAATTTCTGCTTAGAAAATTTGCTCATTTAAAACAAACAAACAAACAAAAAAAACAAGTAAAAAAAAATGAAAAAAGACACATTAACATCTATTTAAGGCATTTTCTTTATATAGTTGTTCATGGATGGGTCAAACGATTGAAAAACTGCAAAACAAAATTTATATAAAAAAGGGAATCTGTTACAAAACCATCCCTGAGTTTCAAATAAAGTCTTCAGCAAACGCTCAGCAACTTCCCCTCACAAATACACAACTGATTGTGTTTAGCTAACATACTGGCAAATTCATGCTAGCTTCTAGTTTTAATTACACAGTATAATAGTTTAGTGTTGTATTTAGGCAGCTAATGTTGTGAAGATAGCATATTGTGTAATTAAAACCAGTATTTTATGGCACATTTCATGTTGATCTGAAGGAATATCACATGATCAATTTTCAACCTCATCTTCTCTTTACAGGTAAAAGCTCTTAAGACGACTTAGGGGACTTCACCAAGGGGAAGTGGATGAGGGTGCATTAAAGCCCATGTTGGAGCACAGGGGTAGATTAACGCCGTCATCTTGAGCTGAACCAAATCACTACACATGATAAACTGAGGGACAGAGAGAGAGAGACTTGGGGGGAGGAGTTAAGCTCAGGGGGGCAGTCAGTGTAGGGATGGAGGCAGGCAGAGTATGCCATCACGTGAGCGATGTAATGTTGCTCTTTAACACCATGGAAAAGATGCGCCATCGGGCCTTTAGCGTAAATTGCCACATCTTCGCCTCCATGAGTCTCGGCATCTAACGGCACAGCAGCCTGCTGCATGTATTCCTCATCGACTACAGAGAGAAAAAAGAGACACAAAGGTTAACACACACATTTAACACTGCTAATACTTTTCCTAACATAATGCTCATAACTGTGCTATCAGAACTCACTGATAATAAAATTACTATAATTCTGTAGTGATAATTTGTTTAAAATTTTCCTAAAACTTGACACGAAACCTTCCTAAGGAGAATTAATTAATTCAGACTAACTTAAGTACTATTTGGATATGATTAGTTTTCTAGACTACTCTAGCGTAGCTTCTGCCCAGTTACACAGATATTAACACTTTATTTGAAAGGGGAACCTACACTGGGTGTTCATAACACATTCCTTTTCATTTCATTTTTTTCACATCTTTCATAAAACAATGCTGGAAGATTTGTACATGGCTTAAGTTAAAATTCATGAGGTGAAGTTGGAGGTTTTATGTAATTTTGTCTTTAAAAGAAAGAAAAAAAAACACTCGATTGCAATTAAAAAGACTGTAATATCCATGATTTTTTTTTTATCTTATATTGGAAGTGATTATTTTGTTTTTAATAACAGCACATTAACACAATATTAAGACTCTTCTATCAAGTGTTAACTTTTGGGATGCTGTATATATTGTATCTCTTAGTGATGTGTTGTTTGAGAATGATTTGACTCTTTGGTTGACTCTTTTAGGAGAACGTTGGGAGCCGATATTATTTGACAGTATTATTCTGCTGAAAATTAATCAGTATTCTGTACTCATTATTTTCTAATGCTGTTAATCACACAGTGCAATGAAGTGACAAAGTGCATCCAGTGAATCTTATCAACCTCTGAGGCACAGCATAATGATTCAGAATCACTTGTAACCAGAAGACACATAAGAGTCAATGACAGCCTGGTTCTCTGCTGCTTGTTACAATAATGTACGCATACTAATGTGAAGTGAAAAGTTATCAGGACAAAAGGGGAATCTTCGAATTTTACTTTTCATGAAAGTTAAATGCAAATAATACAGCAGCACAATAATGTTAACGCAAAATGACTTAAACATACATTGTACAATTGTTTGCTGTGATAAAGCTGTTTCAGAAAGAACTCCTTGGTCATAAGGTAAAATCAGTGGCCTCAGATCGCTTTATATGACCGGCAGCCCATTTTAGCACATGTGGTACCAAACAAGTTGTCAGAAATTTTGGACCAAAATCTTGGAATGTGATCATCTGACAACTCACCAAAAACAGAATGTCATCACTTAATTGCATCCAAGGATGAACCTACAGAGCTTAATTGAGATTTTATTGCCATCATCACATCTCATCACATCTCATATGACTAGCAATAAACTTATAAAACCACTGTTATCACATCATGTAGTGGTTTTAACTATATTTGAGAAAGTTAATCTGTAGCACCTCACTGCTTTTAAATTGAATTAAAACAAACACAATTCAAAGTAATTAAAAGGTAAGATACAATTGAACAATTTAACTGATAGATAGCGAAAAAAAACCCCAAAACAAATAAACAAGCAAACAAAAAACTGGCATTAGGCTCTTTGAGAGCCAAAAGGATCAACTCTTATTGGTGAGCTCAGTTGATTGTCCTGACTCACTGAAAAGAGCTGGAATTCCCATCCACACTACAATCTACATCTTAGAAGATCGATAATGAGATCAGTTGATAACAGAGGCCCAGTGGGGAAGGAATCACGCTGCCCCATACTTGGGAATGAGCAGCGAACAGAACAGTTAATGACAGGGTTGCTAGGATCGCCTTTTTATAGGCCAAATTGGGTTAATTTAGATCTTATTTTATAGCAAACACTCTGAATAAGATTGAATAAATTTCTGCAAACAAATACAAATGTAAGTACAAACAGTGTGTGTATGATATTCAGAACCATTTCTAATGTATCATTTCTAAGATATATTGCAAAAATTGGGAGAGGGAAGGGGGGATTATGGAATGGATAATGTCTGTACATCAGAAATGTGTACAGACATGCACCACAGTGACTTTGTTTCCCATGCAAAGGCTGAAAAAAAGAAATGTCTCTCTTGTCCAATGCCTGAATGTTTTGGGCTAGTTTCAGGTCTTTTGTGTGGTTTTGGAGATTTAGTTATTTAGTCAATTTAGGCAACCCTGGATATTAGCTCTTCTGTGTGTGCCACGCTGCTGATGGGAAACACACTTGCTGTATGGAAAACTGTTGAACAAAGGTTAATCTAAAACCACTCAAAACCTACTGGTAGACTGTACACTGGATGACTGTATGTTGTTGTTGATTTTCAACTGCCTATTACAGATTTACTCAAATTCACTAGGTAGTAGCCTATAGCATAATTCAAGAGTGATAGTCTCTGAATGTTTGAGGCTATGTCTTTATTAATGTGTCCTGCTACACCAAAATCATGGTCACGAGCTGTTGCTGGTTATGAAGCTCTATGAACACCTTTTATAATGTTCTCAAAGTGTCATGAATATGCTGTTAGTATAAATAAATGAATATCTTGTAAAATAAGAATAAAAAATGATAGTAATCGTCTCATACAGCCAAGGATTATTAAGACAAAATCACATAAACCTCTAACGTCACCTCACAAGTTTTGATATTAAGCCTTTCATAATCATTGCTTGGTAAATGTGATATGAAGTCCATTTATACAACAGTTAGTTCAGATCCACTAATTTGATTGGACAAGCGGAGTTTTAGTAGTATAACAGCACTGGTACGTTTCACTTCTTGTAACAGGTCTGTGTTCACTACATAAAATTCCAATCCAAAGCAATAGTTTGTTACAGTGAAACCACCAGACGGCTGAGATGCTGCAGTTGCGGGTGTTACTTTTATTGAGGGTAGAAACAAGCAAACATCCAAAAATACCTAGCAAAAAATGTAGTCAAGAGCAGGCAGAAGAGGGAAAAAACAGATGAAAAAACAGAATAGCAAACATAGAATCAATTACTTGGTACGTCAGATACAAAATAAAGAGCTGAGCAGATACTTCACACTGAATGAATGCCCATAATCTCTATTAATAGGGTGTTTGTGTGTGTGTGTGTGTGTGTGTGAGTGGAACCAGGTGTGCTGCATCAGTAATCAAGTGAGAGTGAACATGTTAATGTGTGAGGCATCTGGGTGTTGCAGTATGTGAAGGCCATATTTGTAGGCTGCAGTGTACTCCAGGGAGTGGAGATCACTATGCTTACTACATGCTATCAATCAGCCTGTGCACTGTATGGCAACATGAAATACTCTATCCAGGTGGGGCTTCTATTTTTATTCACAGAGCAAAAATAGAAGAAAATATTTGCCCAAATTGTGTCTGAAACATTACTCAACATTAATTTCTTGTTTACAGAGCTGTTGTATAAAAGCAATACCACACTTGCAACTTTGCTGTTTGCATGCCTGTGATTACCTCGTGCCTACAGCATATGTGAGTCTTATGAATTCATAATAAATAAATCTGGTATTCATAACACTCTTATGAAGCACTTATTACATATGGACGATTCATAGAAGATTTTCAAACCTTCCTGAATGTGTTTTATTTTAAACAGAAGATGTAATTGTTTTAGACACATTCCATAAAAAATGACCAACATGGCAGATTTGGGCTGGACAAAATCAGGGAAAAATGGTGGTAATAATTAAATAATATTTCAATTATATCCCTGTGAAACGAATAGCATCCCAGTTAAGGTTTTAGGTTCTTAAGCTGATGTTTTTATCCTCATGTTAGATTTTTACACAATGTATAGTACTTTCTTTTTCCAGCTGATCCTATGTAGCTACGTTCAGCTATAAAAGCTAGCTTATTATTAGCTTATTCCAATCTGGTTCTGTAAGAAGTCCAATGTTGTTAGTTTTTATTTTTATCCCAGTATTGTTAATGTTAATGTCTCACACAGACACTTACAGTAATCCACTGCCGAGACATTCGCTCTCGTCCCGTTTACGTGCACGTATCCAGGCCCGTTAGCATACAGGATACTAGTAAATGGAAGTCTGTCATCTGCATTCTTCGGTGCCAGACCTTAACAAAAAAAATCACAAAAACCAACACGATCACTACAACGTTCTTGTTTCCTACAAACGTAAACATCAGCACTAATCCAAACTACGCACCAAAAATAGGGTTCCCCCGGGGTGTGTTCCCACCAAACGTGAAGACGTGTGAGTGATCTGCAGTGACAATGGTGAGAGTTTCGGACTCTTTGGTGAGCTGAGATGCTCGACGAACCGCTCGGTCGAACATCACTGTCTCTGTTAGTGCCAGTTTAGCGATGCCAGCGTGGTGACCGTGATCAATCCTGCCCCTTACAGATGAAATAAACACGTCATAATCATGAACAAATTTGTAAAAAATTTAATTAAACTTTATTGGGTCATGCTGCAATTGCAGTGGCAACAAAATGTTTATTCTCAAAAAATAACAGAAAATAATCAGTGTAAAATAACAGAAAATAATAAGTGTGTATTAACAGTAAGACACCCTTTTTAGAAATTCAATAATGTTTTATTTTTCACTTAAAAATAATGTATTGATTTTTTAAAAAGTGTCACAGCATAAAAGGTATTTGTTGCTTACACGGTACATTTAAAAACTATTTATTTTGGGTAATTTTATATAAAACTACTCATCTTCTACAAAGAGGAAAAATCCATTTGGGTTCTTCTTGAGGATCTGAATGGCTTTCTCAGTCATGTCCACGATGGAAGGATCACGTGTCTTGTTCCTGAACACCTCAAATCTCATGTCCTTTGGTTCAAACAGCCCTGTGAGAGACAATGATTTCAGAAAATTACTGATTAGACAGGCAGGCCATAACAAAGTAGAATATCAGACTCACCTGTTGCAGAATGGATGAAAAACCTTTTATAGATGTGTAAATGGATATGATGAAATGGATGGAATGAATCCTTAGCAAACTGTGCTACTAAGCCCAGAACATTACTTTTTTTTTATTTTTTATAAATTGATGGTGTGGGGGGTAAAATAAAATCACATTACCCATCAGACAGTCTGTAGTGTTCACATCCACTGCGTTAAACTGCTCTTTATTCCACACATACTGAGCGCGTCTTTCCTGAGGAAAAAGAAAGAAATATGGCAGCGGAAACATTACATTTACGTTAGTATTTGCACAATTTATGATTTTTTAAATGTGCATTTTCTAGATCTGAAATAATAATGCAATTTTAAATATATTTATAAAAACTGTAAGGTACAATATTGCCATTCATTGGATCTCTCTAGTGTGTGGTCTGGAGTTAGCTCCGCCCCTAACCCCTCCCCCTCCCTGTGGGGGTGGAGATGCTCAGCCCTGCCCCTTTTCTTAACCGTCTTAACTCTAGGGAGACATCAAATCCACAAAGACTTACATTTTTATTGCAGTTGTAATTCACACTGCAGGTAGAAGAGGGTACTAAACATTACACATTATTTTTAGCTATAACATATTAATATTTGTATAAATAGTCTTTTGTTTAATACTTGCTACGTGTTTTATTTCACTTATTCCACATTAAACCCCTTACTTCCCATAAACCCCACTGATTATAACCTGAACACACTTTACACTTTCCTGTTGTGTAATTTACCTTCCGCTCATCCAGCCACGCCTCGATCAAGTTCCTCTTGTCCTCACGGTCACCTTTCCTTGACGACGAAGATGGATATTCTGGATCCGGAGTGCCTTTGGGTGTCATGTACATCCGTCCACCTCCAAGAATAACCTAATACACACAGAGAGTAAAGAAAAAAGATTAAGATATTTTATTAATGATTAAAATCTGGTATTAATAAGTGTTAATATTGACCTCACCTTACAAAGTATTCATTATCCATTATTCGAAGATGTGTTAACCATCTATAAGTTATGCTTGAAAACAATTAGTACGCTATTGGTATACAATATATATAATATAGTAACCTAGATATATAACATGTTTATAACTAAAGACTTTATCTTCTAGATGCACAAATATTATTGATTTAATTCCATTGATATAATAATTTATAACACCTTTATTACAAGTTATTGTGTGTATGCCTGTGTACTAAATATTTATAAAGTATTCTTAGTGCCTTAGTCTAGAATAAGCACTATTATGCCTTATTCAAGGGTTTGTTGGATAGTTAAGGGCTCTTAGCTTCCTGAAAGGGTTCAAACCTTTATTGATTACATATTAAAATTTATATCATGTTTATAGATTAAATAAGGCATAATAGTGCTTGTTTTACATCAAGGCCCTAAGAACACATTCTAAATAGTTAGTACATGGCTAATAAGGATCCAAGTCAACTTGTAGAACCTTGAAGAGTGCCCCCAAGGGTCCTAAATGGAACTTTTTTTTTCCAAAAATGAGTGTACATAATAAACACTGAACGCTGCACTGATGTAACACATCATATTAATGGCTTATGAGCTTGTTATGAAGCGAGGTTATTATAAAGCTCTGACTTTACATTAAGTTGTGGAATTCCGATAAAGCCCAAAAATAATTCCATAACTGAGTTTAAAAATAAAACAACACACACAGTATGCTAGCTTATGACAGACATCTATAATGATTTTAATAAGTGTAATAAACATGAGAACACACTGTATGTTGTTCATTAATAATCAAAAAAATGTAATCGTAAATTACTGTGGTATAAGGGGAATAAAATATTTGTTATAGGAAAATAATCATTATACGTCACTGACACCATCATTACATATCATTTTCACCATCATTACACACTGACACTTCCTCCTTACTAATGTTTATGTAATAAACAATGTGTATGATGCTGTTATGTAAGGAATAAAATATGACAGGCTGTGCTGTTTATATGAAAATAATGCATGCATTGGGGGGGTATGGAGGGTGTAACGCAACGTGACGCGCAAGCAAAGTGCCGCTACCCACCTGAAGTGCATTATTTTCGTATAACAGCATGGTCCAGAGTGTGTTATTCTTCTTATACTACAGCAGTTTGCCAAGAATTGCAATGTTTCATTTATTAATGAATGACACGTAGCACATTTTAACGGTTTATAGTTAGATCTAATGTTCTAGAACGTCCGAGAGACAGGTTCTTGTTCTCACTTATGTTATAGCTACGATAAACGGTCATTACCTCACCAGCCTCTCTCTTGCTCTCTCTCTCTCTCACACACACACACACACACAAACACATACACACAGAGCACAATAATATTAACCTATCATTCATATTACAGCCGGAACTACCTGTACTGTTATACAAAAATAATGCACAAATTCTAACCAATCAGATTCAAGCATTCAACCAAGCTGTGGTATAACATAAAATAATCAAATTCAAGGTGGTAACAGTAACTCTGCTTCATCACACCACTCCATTGTTGATTATTTTATTATAAAAGCACCACAGATGTTGTATATCACTTAAACATTAGTATAGACGAGGTGTCAGTGATGTGTAATGATGGTGTCAGTGATGTGTAATGATGGTGTCAGTGAGGTGTCAGTCTTACATCGATGTCGGTGTTGGTGATGAGTTGAGTGGAAATGTCCACACAGCCATCTTGTTGGGCTTCGGGTGGTAAATCAGCATCACTGTACCAGCTGCGGCTCACTGAGTGTGCATACGCCGCTGCCGGAGACGCATGCTGGACTCGAGTGGTGGTCACAATGCCTACTGATTTACCTACACACACACACACACACACACACACACACAAAAGCATTAAGAACAATGAATGTCATGTAAAAAATGCAAAAAATAAAAAGGCATTAAACACAAGCCATTGTCCCTCCTCCAGACTAACAGTCATAAGCATAAGGGAACACTTGAAGGTTCAAGGTAGAACCGTACAACAGAGGGTTTTCAGAAAAGGTTACTGCTAGAACCATACATCCAGAAAACCATTGTGGAAATAAAAGCATAGCTCTTTCCATCAGGTGGAGCTCTTGAGGGTTCTATGTAAAACCTAAATCAAAGTGTTTTCTTATTAGAAAGAGTTTCACATAGAATCTCTCTTTTTTTTTGGAAGCTATGAACCATTAAAAAAACCCTGAAGAACTTGTCAGGGGTTAGCTATAAGGGTACTTTGTAGACTCTTGGTAGGCTTCTTTAAGGGTTCTTTAAGGGTTTATTGGACAATTAATGGTTCTCAATGTCCAACAAATGTTCTGAACCCTTTCTGAGAGGAACATGCATAGGGTTCTACATAAAACTGAGAAGGACAACCGAAGAATCATTATGGGGTCTAAAATGGGGTGTAAAAAGTGTGTATTCTAGTTTAAGGGATTTTAGACAGTTGTCAGAGATGATCAGCAATCAGTGCTATTCTTCAGGAACCACAAATGCAAGGGTTTCTACTCCCATGATACTTTTAGCTCTTCTAAACAGCACACATGGTGAATTTGTTTAACAAACACATGTTATAATTGAACATTTTCCTGTTTTCTGGAAAATACTCGAGGCACAGTGAGGTTATTCTCCATGCAGTGCTGAATCGGCATATTTGGACACGTTTCACACTTGTACAAATACGCACATAGGCCACCCTGAGGGACTGTGCACACACACACACACACAGTGTTTTGTGGCTACACTCACTGTGCAGGAGTGGAAGGATTTATGAAATAACAGTGTGGTGCTGGTAGTTGGCAAGTTTAAAGACTTAATGTTAGGAAAGTGTGTGTGTGTATAATTAGAGGTCTCAGCTTCTTTTCCTAGTAAAAATGAATCTGGTGAGATGGAGCTAGGACATGATAAAAGGATAAAGGACTTTCCAGGGAAAATCGTTAATCATTGCTTATCGGTTCTTAATTACCTGTTCTACAGATAACAAGCCATAAACATTGGACGTAAACAGACATCAGTATGTGACCTTTGCCTTCCAACATCTACACTGTTACTGTTACTGACATCACATTAATTATCAACAGGATCTCATGAGAACATCAGTTTTATTCTAACAAGTCGGCATTACAGTGGAGTCCTATTGATATGTAATTAACCACACTCACCCTAACCTTGCCTATCGCTGTAACCTCACCCCTCACTCTAACCCCACCCCTAAATATAACCCCACCCATCGCTGTAACCTCACCCCTCACTAAACCCACCCCTCACTCTAACCTCACCCCTCACTAAACCCACCCCTCACTCTAACCTCACCCATCACTGTAACCTCACCCCTCACTAAACCCACCCCTCACTATAACCCCACCCATAGCTATAACCTCACCCCTCACTAAACCCACTCCTCACTCTAACCCTACCCATCGCTATAGAACCCTTCCCTCACTTTAACCCCACCCATCGCTGTAAACCCCGTTCCTCACTCTAACTCACTTTACTCCAACCCCGCCTCTCACTCTAACCCTGCCTCTCAGCTAACCCCACCAATCACTTTAATCCTGCCCCTCACACTAACTCCACCCATCACTCTAACCCACACCTCCCTCTAACCACCAATCACTCTAAATCCGCTCTCACACTAACCTGTCCCTCATTCTAACTTGACTGTAAACCCTGTGCCTCACTCGATTTACATCCTTATTTTCTGACTGATGTATTTAACCTGTCAAATACTACCCACCCTTAGTTCATCAATAACATAAGCTAGTTATTGTAGATTAGCACACAGATTCTGGGACCTAAAATAACATTAAACATTAAAATCTTAACGAGATCCAATTCTTTCCTGCACCTCAACCTTTTCCACTTGCACAACATCATGTTAGTGTATGTTAGCATACCTTGTAATTTAGCTCGGTGCAGCACGGAGTAAACTTCATTTCCGAAGGTGGTGTTGCACTCATAGGGGATGGCATTTGCACTTACACCCACTGTTTTAGAGTTTGCTTTAACACCACAGTGGTATGCTGTAGCCGTGCTTGCACTGTCCGCTACCTGTTTATCCACGCTGTATGTCTGCACACATCACAAACACAAACATGCTAATGTCAAACAGACCTCAATAAAATGTTTCTAGTAAAACTGAAATTTATGCTGAGGTTTTTCCTGTTTTCAGTAAAAATAGAAAACAAATATATGAAATAAACAACTAACTCAAACACACACACACACACACACTTGTGGAGTTGGGTACTGAGGTCCAGTAACTGGTGTTAAAGAGGATAAAATACACAGAGCAGTCAGTAAGAAACGACAACAGTAAACACTGTGTGTGTGTGTATATGTGTGTGTGTTACTGTTTAAATGAAATGTATGTGGCCGCAGAATGATTTGAAAAAATAGTGATTATGATGCAGTAGTGATAATGATGATGATGGAGATGGAGTGATGACAGAGTGTTGATGAAATGAAGATGGTGAGCAATGATGAGCAATGATGATGATGATATAGTGCTGATGATTGAATGAAGAAAAAGAAGATAATGATGATGATGATGGAGACAGAGTCATCATCTTCCTCCTCCTCATCTTCATCGTTCCATCATGATGAAGATGTGAATGAAGATGATGATGGTGATATAGTGATGATGATGGAGTGATGATGATGATGGAGATGAAGTGATGATGATGGAATGAAGACTATAATGAAGCTGTTAGTGTGATGATAATGATGGAGTGCTGATGATGGTGATGATGATGATGATGATGATGATAATGATGATAGAGTGCTGATGATGGAGTGATGATGTAGTTTCTAACCTTTGACAGTGCGAGGTAAGGAAACCTATCTATGGCGAGGACAGTCTCCTCCCCTGATCCTCCATCCATCTGTCCTCTCAGGATTCGGGCAGCTGAGACAGTGGACACTCCCATTCCTGTGTGACAAGTCGATGAGACAGTGATTTATAATAAGTACCTATATAAGAACCTAAATGCTAATATGTGCTTATTATTTGAATTTTGAATTTGAGGACACACTCTGAAGTACACATGTACAATAATAATAATTAATCAGTATTTATATGGCTTAAATACCTTATATATATTATGTATATAAGACAGAAAAAAAAATAAATCCATGGGGTTGGGCAGAAGCCCCTGGTTTGACAAAAGCCCCAGTTAGGCAATGCCCCATGTTGGGTAGAAACCCCTCACTAGGCAAAAGTCTGTGGCTAGGCAAAGCTAACAGTGGTAGAAGCCTGGATTGGCAAGAAGCCTCATGTTGAGCAGAAGCCCCTGGCTGGGCACAAATCCCCTGACTGGTCAGGAACCCCTGTCTGGGCTGAAGCCTGTTGCTAGACAAAGCCCCACATTTGGTAGATGACCCTGGTTAGGCAGAAGCCCCTGGTTGGTCAAAGCTCCATATTAGTCAAGGCCCCATGGAGGCCAAAAGCCCCTGGTTGGAAAGCCCTGAATTGGGCAGAAGACTCTCATTGGGCAGAAACACTTGGACGGATAGAAGCCCATGGCTAGGAAAGTGTTGGGCAAAAGCTTCATGCTGGGAAAAGCACCATGATGGGCAGAATTCCATGGTCAGACAAAGCTCCATATTGAGTAAAGCCCATAAAGGGCAGAAGCTTCTGGTTGGGCAAAGCATGATAGGCAGAAGCTTCATGTTGGGCAAAAGCCCCATGCCAGGCAGAAAGCCTCCAGCTGGGCAAAGCTTCCACCCCAATTGATGTACGCCTTTGTCAGCCAATTAGCAACAGTCAGGTCAGAGCTTCCAGGTCATGAATCGATTTAGCTACATTTGATATGAAAGAATTTACAGGCCCTGACTTCTCCTCTCAACCTAACCCCTCCCCTTGTTCTAGC
>CM040464.1:11440181-11445602 GCA_022758105.1 Pangasianodon gigas | reverse complement strand
AGAGCTGGGGGTGTGTCTTATTTACAGAGAGCACTGTAAACTGCTCAGACATGACTTGAACAAAAGCCCACACACACGCATGCACGCACACACGCACACACAAGTGAGGATCACATGACCCACACATGAGGAAAATAGTTACCTTTATTACAGTAATGGCTAATTAATAGACAGTAATAACAGCTTAATTACAATAACACAGTTAAAGAGCAATAATAATTACTTAATAATGACAATAACAGCAATATAAGTGGTAATAACGAGTAATTAATGACATTAATGATAAATAAACATTAGAAGCAAATTAATTAATGGCTAATAATAACTTAATTAACAATAGTAATGATTATTAAATGTTAATAACATCATTTAGTCTAATATTAAAATAATATTGTAAGTAAGGAATAAAACATTCTGTGTTCTGCTGTTATAGTAAAATAATCAACACTGGGGTGGTGTGAGTTACTATTACAACCCAGAAGTTAATTATTTTCCTATAACCGCAAGTGTTTTATTCCTCTTTTATCACAGTGATTTACCAGTGATAAAAATTTTTTGTTCATTAAATAATGTTATACTTTTTTCAGTTTATACTTACATTTAATGTTCATGAAACAAGTTCATTCCTGTCCTCAATTATAAACAGCTATAAACAGTTGTTCCCTCACCAACCTCTCTTTTTTTATTTCTCTTGAAGTTAATACCACAAGAAAAATAAAATACATCTTGTTATGTTACCAAGAAACCATAAAGAGAAAACTCTTCGGTCTGAAGATGTCGGAAAACGTAGGGTTACAGCTTTACCTCTGAGTGTTACAAAGCGCTTCCACTGGTGACTCCTTCCATAAATATTAAATAAATGTCTCCTTATAGAATACTTCACCATATCAACAATTTTAAAAATCTGTTTATATGGAGCGTTTGCTGTGAATGAGTTGTTACTATAGAAATAAGAATGTATTAGAATGAGTACATTGCAGTCTTTCTCTATTACCAAGACACGCTTAACGAAACTGGGATCCACTCGTTCTTCGTCATCATCTTCTTAGCACAGCAGAAGTCTTTTATTACAAATATGTTAACACTATTTCCTTGGTTTCACACTTTTTCACACTTTTTTGTGTCATCCCATACAAAGACGTAATGCTCTATTGGATTAATTGTGTCAACCAAAAGGAAAACCTTTATTGACAGCTAATAGCAATTACTTAATTATGCATAATTATGATTCTCCAATGTACCAGTGTGAAACTCCTTTGCAGAATTATTCAATCAGCAATCAGTTCTTATCCATCTATAAAAGATGCCACTGACTATTTGCAAAGCATAGACCACGTATTTGTAAGGAGAGTTTTAAATGAAATTCAGGCAAGAATTATAGATATGGTTGTGGCAAACAACGCAATCAGACTGTGTGAAATCCAGGCAACAGTAATTACACGTCAGGGAGCATTTAGAAATATCAACAGTGTGTGTGTGAGCTATTGATCGAGTCCTTAAACAAAACCATGTCAGAATATAGTAGCTGTACAGATTTCCATTCCAAACTCTGACATACTGAAAGAGGCAAGAACATATATATTCTTATATATATATATATATATATATATATATATATATATATATATATATATATATATATATATATATATATAGTATATGCAGGTAAGGATTTGTTATTGTACATGCAACTGGAATAATTTGCTTCATGAATCTGCTTCTTTCTTAGAAAATAATGGAGCTTGAAGCTGAAGGGGCATGTCACATATTCATTTATGTGGATGAAGCCAGCTTCAAACTCTCTAACGTGAGGAGACACAGGAGGAACATCATTGGGCAGAGGGCCACTGTTACAGTGCTAGGTCAGAGGGGTGCCAATATCACCATGTGTGCTGTCATCTTCAACGATAGTGTCCTTTGCCATAACCAACTGTTGGCCCATACAATACAGAACGCCTCATCATATGTCTGCATGCACTAAATGAAAGGCTGGTTCCACCTGAAGAGAGAGGGCTGTTGAAGCCTGACATGATTCTGTATGTTATCATTTGGGACAATGTTATCTTCCACCACTCTCGCCCTGTGAATGAATGGTTTGCAGCAAACCCTAGTATGATGATGCAATTCCTCCCTGCATACTCTCCCTTTCTGAACCTCACTGAGGAGTTTTTCTCTGCATGGAGGTGGAAGGTGTATGATAACCAACCATATGACCAGTTGTCCCTCCTGGAGGCAATCAATGCTGGTTGCCTGGCAAGAGGTGCAGAGGACTGCCAGAGATGGATACACCACCCAAGGAGGTTTTCCCTCAGTGTATTGCAAGGCAAAACATCGAATGTAATGTACATGAGAACCTGTGGCCTAATCATCAGGAAAGAATGGACCAAATGTGATTATTTCTGATTTTGAGTGGAATTCTTTCTTGGTTCTTTGGTTACGTAATACTGTAAACAATGCAGTAAAAGAGCTGTACCATAATGAATGTCTGAATTTGTCTTAGGTCTTGCTTGTAAACAATGGTTCACTGGCACAGAAAGACCTGCACACAAGATTAAATGAATGAAAAAAATGGAAGAACATGGTCTTTTTTTTTTTCCTACAGTATTTCAGCAGGGCATCTCGAAACAGTATACAAAGTATAGAGTGCAGTAGGGATTTTATCTCTGGTAAAATCACCTTTGGAGAAAACATAAACTGTTCCTGATGTGATATGCTTGCTTGCCTTTTTTTTTTTTTTTTGGCACACACTATGATTATGTAAAATTTAACAAATGGCACAGGTACAAATGAAGGTTGAACAGGTTCATATTGGTAGCTGTATTTTGTATTTTATTGCATACAAAATAAAAAATGCAATAAATAAAGGATCTTCTGAATGGACAGATGTGTTCAAGCAAATGAGAAAAACAGTAATATAAACCTGTGATTTGCAGCTGTACTATTGTCAGAGCTGCTTTTATAGAATATTAATCAACACCTTCTGACCAATCAGAATCCAGAATTAAAAAGTGCTGTGATGTAATCGCCAATATAATATAATATAATATAATATAATAATTAAGCTAAAATAGTGGCTCATCATTAACAGACATTAATAATGGCTTAATTAATGAGGATAAGGAGTGTGTATGTTCACCGATGCTGGTGTTTAGGAGAAGAAGCACGATAAGGAGTGTGATGGGAGACAAACCCACACAACCTGTGCTTCTCCTTTTTACCCTGAGGATGAGCTTGCAGCAGTGTTTAGATCCTCACTTCATTCCCACAAGCCTGACTTTGAGTTTCCTCGTCCTCTCTTTACTACCCCCACTTGCCCCCTCTCATCCCCCATTGCCCCCCCCCAACAAAAGACTGCGTTATTGGACCCTTTTCATGTGGGTTTTTTTTTGCACACCACTGAATTCTTTGGAAAAATGACAGAGCGATTCTGCTTCAACATGGGCTCAGTTACAATATGTAGTAAATACTCTCAGGAAAAGGGTTACTAGGGGATCTTTGTATACTTCTTAGCCTCTTAAGGGGTTCTAAGTTCTAAGTTTTCAAAAAGTGTAGTAATAAATTATAAATGTGTCATTGTTAAGACTAGCTAGCTAACTAGCATGAGCTAACCTGAATGTTTTTCTTATTTGCTTTGGCACCTTTCCTGAAAAGTATCACAACCAATTACACAGTGAATATATTTGTTATGATTGGTGGGTAGATTATTTTTTATGAAAGTACACAATGAGCATATTTATAAATACATGTAAGAGTAAGACAGTTCATTAGAAAAAGACAGTCATCAGTTTTGATCAGTAAGACCTACTGAATGCATCATATGATCAGTGAAAGACGACTGCATGCATAAATCCTAATTCTGTGTGAAAGCAATGAGAAATGCTTAAAGTGTTCTTACCAAATGACTAACTGGTTTGCAGAACTTCACGTGGTGATTTGAGAATAACGATTGTCATTTGATGACTAAAACTGTAATAATCACAAGCTAATCTGGCAGGACTTCAGAGTCATATTTAATGATCTTCAGTATTAACTACTTATAAATGTTTAATGGACATTTAATCCAAATTTATGTCAGCTCTTTCTCTGCCTGTCTCTCTCTTTCTGTGTATGTCTTTCTGTCTGTCTGTCTGTCTCTCTCTCTCTCTCTCTGTCTAAAAAATTTAATTTCTTTCTTTTCTTTTTTTTTAAATGTCCTTAAAATTGCTAATGTGAATGACTTGTTTTGACAAATTATGGTGTCATAATGGGTTAACGCAATAAAGGGCAATTTGAAATTCAAAATTCTCTCTCTCTCTCCCTCTCCCTCTCTCTCTTTCTCTCTTTCTCTCTCTGTATGTCTTTCTGTCTGTCTCTCTGTCTCTGTTAGTCCCTTTCCATCTATCCCTCTCTCCGGTTTTCTCTCTTTTTTGTCTCTCAGACTGTCTCTCTTTTTGTGTCTCTGTGTGATTCTGTATGCCTCTCAGTCAGACTCTCTCTCTGTCTCTCTGTCTGACTCCTTGTCTCTCTCTGTCTCTCTGTCTGACTCCTTGTCTCTCTCTGTCTCTCTGTCTGACTCCTTGTTCTCTCTCCATCTGTCTGTCTCTCTCTGTCTCTTTCCGTCTCTCACTCTCTGTCTCTTTCCATCTTACTGTGTGTCTGTTTCTGTCTCTCTCCCTGTCTGTCTCTCTGTGTTAAGCATCAGTGCTCTGACTAACTCCTCTAACCAGGATGCATTTAAGTGGGAAATAAAAGTGAATTGCATTTTTCCTGCATGAGGTAGTGGAGGTTGAACACGTCGTAAAAAAGAGAGAGAGAGTGAAGGATTGAAGAGAAAGGAAAAAAGTTTAACAAACACAATAGTGGGAAAAATGGATGAGGAGCCTTCAGTCAGCAGATATACACACCATTAGACATCTTTATTAGCATTAAGAGATTGGCTACACTTGATCCTATAAAGGGGCTCAATGACAACACACACACAGACACACACACACACACACACACAAATGGGAAATGCAGCAGCTAATAAAAGTGAAACATGAGCTTCTCCCTCACTGAGGCCCCACATGAAGAAGTGTCGAACCCAAACTCCTGCACAGACACGCCCGCTTAGTACACTTCTCTAAAAAAAAAAAACCCCTTTAACTCCACATTACTCTTTCTCTCTCTCTCTCTCTCTCTCTCTCTGTCTCTCTCTCTCTCTGTGTGTGTGTGTGTGTGTGTGGGCAAGTGTGAGAGTGAATCTCTTTGCTTTGTAAATGAATATTACTAATGAATACAATGTAATGTTTTTCTTAGATATCAACATGCTAGATACACAGATGGAGAGAGGGATTAATAAATGGATAGAAAAACATACTGTTACATAGAAAGACAGACTGAGATAGATAGATATACACATAAACAGATAGAAGACAGAGAAATAAAGATAGACAGATATAC
>CM040464.1:11410181-11435181 GCA_022758105.1 Pangasianodon gigas | reverse complement strand
ATGAAATAAAAGCAATAGAAAAAAAGAAAATGTGAAAAACCAAACTTGCTGGTCATTAATGAGTCACACTCGTCATTGCAGTGAAGGCGAAGCTGGGGACAGTAAAGGGAGTAAAAAAAAAATCATTTATTTATTTATTTATTTATTTATTTATTTGTACACATTTTGTTTTTGAACTTTAAGCTGTGTTTAGTCATGAAGCTTTGTTTATGAAGTTTATCCAACATGTCAAAAGTCACGTTTAAATCCTGCACATGTGGTACGTGTTACTTAGTACCAAATCATGATGTCCCAAACCCTGTAACACACACACACACACACACACACACACTATTTATTATAAGCATTATTAAATTCAGGACACTTGGATGATGAAGCATGTGGCAGAATCCTGGAGGAATGAAACACTCTTAAATGATTTTTATTATTTATTTTAGCTTCTCAGAAATTCTTTCACGGAACATCCGGAGAAAATCTGCTTCTGCAACACGATCCATGTGGAACAGACACAAGCTCATGAAAGTCATCAGTAAAGAACATTTCAATGTCAAGGGGAACTTAAAAGAAGCGAAGTGGGATCTGACCTTTCCTCACATTGTAATAAAGCCCATAAACTCGGCGGGAGTGAGAGAAAATCGGCTTTCTCAGAGCAATTTTAATTACGCTGAACAGAAGCATTTTTAGGGGAAAAAAATCCAACATCCGCCAAAACAATGTGGCGTCTCTTTGGAAAAACATCTGTGGCAAAGGTCAAGGTCAGTGCTTGTGGCTTTGAGTTCACGCGAATGACGTTTTAAACTTTGAGAACAAGGGAAAAAAACAGAAGAAGGATTAACACATAAGTCGTCAGGAATGGAAATTAAATTTTTGTCACATTGTTGTTTTATATCGTCATACAGTATGGTGACGATACCATAAATTATGATATCATTCCACTTTGTAAACAGATTGTATGGAATTTATGCTGATTTTATCTGAAGTAAGCCATTCCAATTTTCTTTTCTTCAGGAAGCTCAGAGAACAAGACCTTAATGATGATCGTCTATGAATAAAGTGATAAAGAGCACTCTCACCCCTACAGCTGGGGTCATAAGTTTACACACACCTTGCAGAATCTGCAAAATGTTAATAATTTAAAAAAAAAGAGGGATCATACAGATTGCATTTTGTTTTTTATTTAGTACCGCCCTGCCTAAGCTATTTCACGTAGCAGCTGTTTACATATAGTCCACAAGACTCAATAATAACTGAATTTACACAAATGAACCAGTTGAAAAATTTACATATGCTTGATTCTTAATACTGTGTGTTGTTGTTTTGTGATGGTTGTTCATGAGTCTCTTGTTTGTCCTGAGCAGTTAAAATGCCCACTCTTCTTCAGAAAAATCCTCCAGGTCCTGCACAGTCTTTGCTTTTCCAGCATCTTCTGCATATTTGACCGCTTTCCAGCAGCGGCTATATGATTTTGAGACCCATCTTTTCACACCGAGGACAACTGAGGACTCGTACACAACTAGTACAAAAGGTGCAAACAATGACTGATGCTCAAAAAGGCAACACACTACATTAGGAGCCAGGGGGATATAAACTTTTGAACAGGATGTTTGGTGTAAATTGTTATTACTTTGTCTTCTGGGAAACATGTAGCTTCTGAAGAGCAGTACTAAATGAAAAAAACTAAGATCTATAAACAAAACAACAACATGCAAGAAAATAAACAAAAAAGAAAGCAAGAAAAAAAAACATTAAGTTAGATAGAAAGAAAGAAAGAAAGAAAGAAAGAAAAAAGAATGAAATCATGAAGATATATAGATAGATAGATAGATAGATAGATAGAATGCAAGAAAAAGCAAGAAAATAAACAAAAAAGAAAGCAAAAAACATTAAGAAAGAAAGAAAGAAAGAAAGAAAGAATAAAATCATGAAGGCAGATAGATAGATAGATAGATAGATAGATAACAAAGTAAACAAAAAAGAAAAAAATAGATTGAAAGAAAGAAGAATGGAATAAGAAAAGCTAAAACAAGTCAAAAAGTGCAACAAGTAAAAAAGGAGTAAAAAAGCAGGGAGGAGGAGACGTTACTTCATGAGCGCATGAAAGGCACAGGTTACACACGCAGGGGGCGACGCTCAATACGTTTAAAAAAAGAAGTAAAAAGCTTTATTACATCCTGATCTCTTTGAAAGAGTGCAGCGGTAGAGGCGGGAGTGGTTACATTACACTGGCGCAGAACGTGGAAGTCTGATGTTATATGCATGCTATAGAAGCTATTTTTTTTTCTGTGAGACTGGGTTGACAAAAATATATTACAAAATCTTTGTTATATAAACAACAAAATCCTAGGAAGAAACAGAAGAGAAGAAATCCGAACTCTTTGCTCCACAGACATAACCAAGCAAATGGAGAGGAGACATGGTTTTACACGAGTCTAAACAAAATAAAATTCCAGCAGTTTGCAGTTTTCATTCAGCAGGGGAGCCATGAATCACAGAGGAAGGAAAACCACGACATGGAGAGGAATGACGTGTTTGTATGCGTTCCTCTGTACGGTGGATAAACTGTCAACGGTGCCTGATCAGAGTCGAGCCCTCACACATCGACTCGCTAACCCGAGCTGAGTCCAGATGTCACTTCAGATCCTACAGAAATATCATTCCTAGGAATACTCGTTCCTCTTAGGGACACATGTTCCGAAATCCCAGTCAGGACTTTTGACCCTTTTGGCTCTCCAGAGACCCTCCTCATAGCGCTCACACAGAATAAAAAATAAATAGCAATAAAACACGGGGGTTACTCTTACCACCCTGAAGCTGATTATGTTGCTATAACAGTACTTCCCAGTGCTTTATTCCTCTTCTATCACCACAATATTCCAAAGATTACAGTTTTTTCTTATTAAAGAACAATGTGTCAAACTTTTATTCATCTGTTTATAGTTACATTTCATATTGTGGAACAAAGTGAAAGAAGTTTTCACTTATGTTATAGCAGTAAACATTCGATCCCTCACCAGCTTTTCTTTTTTCCCTCTCCTGGAGTTAATAAGACACAGTTGCACAGTTAACAGTCACTAAGAGAGCTGTGTTTAAAAAATAAAACACAGCTGTCATTTTTTTAGTTACAGCTTTACCTCTGACTGTTACAAAGTGCTGACACTGGAGACTCCTTCTGTATTTTCCACCTTTGTTCCTACCTTTTACCCTTGCACCAGGATGGAGGAAAGCATCATTCCAATGATTCCTGGTGGGAAACTGAATTTTTCTTTTTTAGCATTAGGTGTAATTGATTAGTTGAATAATTGGATTATTGATTTCTTCAATAACTGGAAATGTTACACTGATACCAAACTAGATCAGATGAGCTAACTAGCTAATGTGGGTGGTGCACACAAACAGCATGACTGATAATACTTCTGAAGGTAGATTAAGTTTGTGTGTGTTGGTATCCTCTAAAAATTTCTGAACTAATCAAAACACTTCAAGAAGCGTCATGTCTGGGGTTTTATTCTCCTGCCACTTAACCAGACATTAGCACTCGTTGTACAAACAGCTCAGTTAATAACTGTAAACAGTGTATACCACTGAACACACACAATTAAAGACTAATCCTGCTTTCACTGTTTTTTTTTTTTAGCAACTGATCAGCTCTTTGTCCCAAATCCACACGTCGCTGCAGCTCAGGAGGGATTCAACATGTTGAGACGGACTGAAATTCTGTAAATTCTTGAAATAGGTGATGCTCTGAGCTCCAGAGGTGATGCTGCGACTGGGTTTAGTTTGAATTTGAATTTCTAATTGCTATTTAAGTAATTTCAACTGATGTCACAGTAAATGCATGGTACAGAATGTCAAAAAAGTATTTATTTATTTATTTATTTGTTTGTTTGATTATTATATATTTTTTATTTATAGAAAGAAATATGTATGCATTTTATTTCTTTAGACAAAGAAAGTTTATCTATCTATCTATCTATAGAAAGAAAGAACGATTAAAACAAAGATTGATGTATTTTTGTTTATGTCTATATGTATGTTTGTGTAGATAAAGAAAGAACGTTTGTTTGCAGATTTTTCCCTAACCCTGCAGTTTCACATCCTTCCACCCCTTTAGGCTCCATCGCCCAATGCCCCACTTGTCAAAGTTTAACGGTGGAAACTTGCAGCTAAAAGCTAGAATTGATGTTGATCAGTTGATCAGTTTCACTGTGCATTGAAATGTGCAGTTACACTGAGTTATATCACTGATATTATACACAGCTCTTTATTTAAAAACAGGTATATGAAGACAAGAAATAAACATCAAAGATATGAAATAATAAAAAAAACGAAAGAACGAAAACATAAATAATGAAGAAATAAAAAAGATGCAAAGACATTATGAAAGAAAGAAAGATAGCACGAAAGATAGAAAAAGAACAGTTCCTCATGGTCATGATGTTGTACATAGTTACTGAGACCATTTTGGCCCAGACGCTCCATCATACACTCAGACACTGACACTGGTTTAAAAGGTAATAAAGAGAAGAGCTCACGTCATCTTCATCACACACACACACACACACACACACACACACTGATAGTAAAGAGCAGAAAAAGAACAGGAATAGGGTTTGTGTTTTATTTCATTGCTCCTTTGATCTTTGATGAAATTATAGACACTTTGAAGTCATCGAAATCGACACAGAAGCACATGCTCTGTGTGTGTGTGTGTGTGTGTGTCTGTTTCTAATTAAACCAGCCACTGAGATGAGCATCCACACAACACACACACATATCGCTGTACACACACACACACACACACACACACACGCGCACACACACTCTTACGTGCTGCATCTACCAGGAGGTTAAACTTGAAGCAGTCAATTTCATTCAGCTTAATTCACTTTGTAGTGCTGCAGAAATGTCATGTATTCTGGAGCTTTTCTGGAGAAACACACACACACACACACAGCGTCAGTCAGTGACAAGCATCTGAAAGACTCCTACATCACCTTGTGTTCACTTAGGAGAACTGCAGCACATCTGCGTGCATATGTGTGTGTGTGTGTGTTGATGTTTGTCTCATTATGCACATTTTAGTTGCTTAATACATGTTTAAAGTTGACACGTATATTAGTTTTTGTTCATAATACAATGTAATATGATATAATAAAAGTGCAATATAAGTGTGTGTGTGTGTGTGTGTGTGTGACATGGCTGTTGTGTTAGAGAGTCACCACACTGACAGATGTTTTTACGATAATGAAAAGCGAGTAACAGTAGAAGGACATTTTACTCTGTGAGCTAAACGAATATTTTCAGCTTCTCATCACAGCAGCTGGAGGCGTGACAGTGGAGTTGTGGTCTGGCTTTCGACTAAGGATGACACATGACTCGTTTACCAGCGTTTCAGAAGTTTCTGCCAAATCTCGTTCTGACTGAACACAGAACGAAAGAGCACTCAGTCTAAATTAATCCCTCCAACAGTACTCAACCCTTCTGTCCCACTCAGGTCCACAATTTTGTTAATAATGGAGCAATATAATACCTATTCATTTTTACATCATCAATCATTCTGCATATGACTCATTCCCTCTAATGAACATAATGAATCATTCTGATAATCAATTTGTTATAGAGAAACTAAATCAAATGCACAAATACTTCATGTTGGAAAAATCCTTTATATTTGATTCAGTTTCTCTATAATGAATCAGATTTGAAAATCAAGATTTGTTATACAGTATGGAGTTAATTTTGTGCTAAATGTTTCAAATAAAATAATAAAATCCACAAGCAAAATATTAATTAGCAAAATGAAAAAAATATTGTAAATGCAAGTAATGAGAATCAATTATCTCTCCAGCCTCTGCTTTATTTTATTTTCTTTTCTATTTGCGGATTTTTCGAATGCAATTTTTTGCTTCTGGAATCTCTCTTCTGCTACTGCAATTTTTTTTTTTACTTTTGAGTTTTGCCACATTTTTTACAGAGGTGGGTCTTAGAAGAAGACATTCATCTTATTCTCTCTATTGGCCAACTCATTTCAGAGTGCCTTCATTCCAAGTTGAGTAGCAGTTTAAACCTTTGTTAAGTGGCGATTCTTCTTTTTCTAGTTTTCCATTTCCACTTTCTGCCTAATTCCTATAACAATATCTCCTCATTATCAAAACATCTCTGAAATCTAACAATTTCATATGAAAATGTGTAACATATTATTATTATTATTATTATTATTATTATTATTATTATTATGAGAAAGTGGTGTAGGAATTGGGCAGAAAGTGCAATTTGCCTGCATCCGATAGTCTCAAATGCCATGTTCACAAGGCCATTATTAAAAGTATCCTACTGTAAAATTTCTTCATAATGAGTATTTCTATAATACATTACACTTATATTTAAATGTAGTTGTAAGTTGTCAGATTTTTGGGATGTTTTTGAGAATATATACACTCCTGGGCAAAAAAAAAGGGCCAAGCCCAAAATGGCAAAATATTAAGCTTTTAATGGTCATAATAACAAATCACTGATCAGAAAATGAGCAAGAATTAAACAAATAGATAAAGGAACTTAGTATGAGATAGCTTTTCCCTTTGAGTTCTTTAAATATTAAAGCTTTGTGGCCCTTGCTGGGCAGATAACCAAATAATGACTAGTCGTTTAAGAAAAAATAAACATCCCAGAAGATCCATCCATCCATTTTCTGTACTGTTTATCCTACACAGGTTTAGTTTGAATTTTACATCAAGCATTTTAATCATTATCATGATTTTACCTTTGCGTAAAAGTAGACTGTATAAGTGAATTTCCCTGTTTCTAGCTTTTCCCCAAACAGTTCACTGCAGCAAAAGTAAACAAGCAAAACTGTGGCACAGGACTTCTCAGGAGTGCATTTGTTTAATTCTTGCTAATTTTCTGACCAATGATTCGTTGTTAAGACCATTAAAAGCTTAATATTTTGCCATTTTTGGTTTGGCCGATCTTTTTTTGCCCAGCATTGTAGATAATGGTGTAGAAAATTGTATGTGATATTAGCGTGCTTCATGACGCCACCTACAGTATGATAAAGAAATTATATTTGTCAGCTTTTTAATGCAACTACAATGCAGTTTTCCTGCTGCACTTGGCCCCATTTGTTCCGCCATGTCAGAGGATGAGCCACAGTTAATGGAGTGGGCGTGGCTATCTTTCAAAGCACCTCCCACTTCAAAATCATTTGAGCATCAAGGTTTGTTATAGAGAATCTGAATCAAATGCAGAATAATTCATGTTGGAAAGAATCATTTTGCATTTGATTCAGTTCGTTTGATTCATGTTCAGCGTTTTGTTTCCCCTAACTAGTGCACATTTCAGCAAGGGAAAATGTTCCACACAACTCTTTCTCTGGTTGTCCAGAAGATGGCAGGCATGCCTTTGGAAAAATAAACCCTCATCTCAAAGCGGTATGAATTTCTTTGACACTCCACAGAAATATCGTGTGAATTTGGTAGGAATGTGAACACACACACTTTTGAAGCCTGATACTGCCCTCAGAGTAAAGTGCACTTTATTACTGCACACTAATAAGATCATTGCAAGTTCTTAGTGCACAATAACAAGGACATGATGGGAAAAACATTTGTGGACGTCCTGTGACGCTTGTGAGGGCTGAAATGGCAAACATGCTGTAATCTCCGTGTGAAGACCACATCATCCTCTCATTAGTGTGCACTCTCAAAGTAGATTTTTTTATGCACACTTCATCATGAAGCAGCCTGATATCCAGAACAGGCCTCATACTCTGTTTGTTCACATTCTTTGCAGATTTATGATATATTCCTGTGGTGTCTGGATATCCTTCGTTTTCTAGCTCATTATGAGTCACTGGGGTTCTGTTTGTTTTATCTGTTCTTCTTTACGGCAATCTTTTCTTCCTGTGAAATGTAGAAAATGCATGGCTAACAAGTTGGAAGATCTCTAAAGGAGAACATTTATATATTTTTAAATATATTATTAATTGTTGAAGTAACGATGGAATTCACCCTCCTGACCTCACTCATGTAGATGTATAATTTTTGTACACTTCATGACTTATAAAATTCTAGCATCCCATTTCTTTTTACAGAATTGATTTCATTTTGTCCTCTCAAAATCCCGAATTTGGTGGATTAAAGTTGGACCTGGACTTACTAGATGAGTCAGGTGTAAAAAGAAAACTATGCATGAAGACAAGTTTCTCAAGCTGGTCCACACCTCTCTACCTTTTTTTTCACTGAGCTCTCTTATTGGCTGTTAACTGTATAAGGCTGTTAACTGCACGTAAACCGTGAAATTATATCTATGCCTGAAATTGAATTAAATGTTTAGTTGCTCTTCCCAACTTTAATATTCAAAAGAAAATTATAGGGAAAAATCTGACTTAATCTGCCATGTACAGTGGGTTTAAGTTTAGTAATACTGTTTAAGTTATCTTTGCCAAGAATATATATTGCACTAAAAATTCAATATGCAAACGTATTTCTAATTTGAACTATCATTACATTTTAGACAAGTAATTGAAGAACATTCTAACAAATACCTTTCATACTCATCTTAGCAATAAGGCTGCACGAGGAAAAATCTATATGAACCACTAGCTAGCCAATTAAAGTAATGGCCTTATTAATGAGGAATAAAATATTTTAATTTACTGGATAACTCTGGTTATCACACCTGATTTTTTTCTTTGTAAACAAAGTAGATTTATCTATTGGAGCTACAATGTGTTTGGTCTGTCATTTCAAACACTTCATTTAGCAATGTATTTTTAGCAGAGTTGTCAGATCTCACAGATGTGCTTATAGATATATTTGAATTTATAACTTTAAGATGCATGTGATAGTTAGGCTTTAAATCATGATTGGATTGAAACAATCCAAGCTGGCAATGCTGGTATAGCCTCTTCTATAAGCAAACATGTGCTTTACCTTGATGAACTCCTCATTATCAACATTATCCATCCATTCATTTACCGTACCGCTTATCCTACACAGGGTCACAGGGAGGCCTGGAGCCTATCCCAGAGGACTCAGGGCTCAAGGAGGGGGACACCTTGGACAGGGTGCCTACGCATCGCAGGGCACAACTGCACACACTCATGCACTCATTCACACACTATGGACAATTTGGAAATGCCAAACAGCCTAAAACACATGTCTTTGGACTGGGGGAGGAAACCGGGCACAGGGAGAACATGCAAAGTCTGTGCATACAGGGCAGAGGCGGGATTCGAACGAAAATACAATGCTGTCAGCTACTTCCTACTCTTTACCTGTTCTGTGTTAGTCCTTAAAGTATTTCCGAGCTTTGTTTTCGTATTTCCCTGTTGCCCTGAGAACACTATCTCCAGTGTGAAGCATGGTGGTGGTCGTATCATGTTGACTGGCTTATTGGTTGCTTCTCTAACTAATCCCGTCTTTACCCACTCACTGACTTTTGGATTTCTTGATGCTGTTTGTTTTAGGTATGTTCTCTAATGAACTCTGGGTTCTTCCATGAACAGGCATATTTATATTGAGATCACATGACACACAAGTCGACTCCATTCAACTAATCATATGACTTCTGATTGCACCAGAAGTAATTCATAAGTTTCACGCCAATGAGCAACAGGGTTTCAGTAGGGTTAAATGCGCACACAATCAGAAGTAGATATTTCTAAAGTAAGTTTTTGCACCCTCAATTTCCTTCCTAGCAAAGTCCAATTTCTTCTGTGTGCAGCATTATTGCACCTTTTTTATAGACCAATTCATCCGTGATTAGAATTTTATTACCATTTAATGACTGCACTATTGCACTAATGTCCGCAGGCTTCATAAAAATGCTTATCAGTCTGATTTCATCTCTTATCTGCATATGGCTCGTAATTCTCGCTCGGCAGGTTTTATAGACAAGCAAATGTATGCTGTTGTGTAATACAATTATATAAAGAACTGCAAGAGAAGCTAAAGAAAAGAGACAAACATTTAAGCACACACACACACACACACACACACACAAATGTAGTGACACAGAGGAAACTGTACACTGTGTAAAGATGGCCTTGGGCGTTTCTCCCCTTATCGAATTGCCTTGATGGGAAACAGAAAACTTTATTGTCAGTGTTTCCACACTCTAACAACCCCACCTCCAAGTTTCCTTTTAAGTGTACTAAGAAGGCTGTAAACTGTCTAAGACTCCAGGAAAGTCCAATTTGCTGGGTAAGGTGTGTGTGTGTGTGTGTGTGTGTGTGTGGGCGTGGGCGAGTGGGATTGCTGTCCGGTGACGAGGCATTACAGCTCTTTGATTTTAAGCTCCAATTCATCCTGTATGAAAAGAGGAAACAGGAGCTAATTGAGCAGGACAGCTGGGCTGTTCGCTATTGTGTGTGATTGTGATTTGCTAATCGCTGAGACGAAGCCGTCATTAAAAGAACACCGTGTTTTATCACTCATTTCCAGCTCGTCAGGAAACATGCAAAGTCATAATGAATGCATAATAATAATGATAATAATAATAATAATAATAATAATAATAACCTTCCCACACATTTTTTTTGGATTCAAGAGCTCCTTTGTCTCTGGCGTTCACTTCCGTCTCAAATTTTAGTGTAAAATAATAAAAGTTACATTTTTCTTTCTGACTTTCTTCTGACTACCTCACATGGAATTAATTTTATTTCTAAATAAGAGAGCTTTCATCTGTATAACTAATCAGGTCTTGCTGCTTCCTCACATCTCTTACTAGGCAACTGGAATAGATAAACATACGTTAGCTAAGGTCTGAGACTAACATTTAAACAAGCTAGAATATCTGTTACAGGCATAGTGACACTGGAAACAAGACAGAACCATCCGAGCAGTTAACTTTTACCTCAGATGTGTTGGTAGAGTCTTAAGAAAAGGCTCTGTATGCCTAAAATTACACATAGCATCAATTGCTAATCAGGCGTCCAAACTTTCAGCCATATCGAACACCACAATTCATGAAAAATTTAACTTTTGAAGGATTGAATACCACCAGAGTGGCTAGTTCATGTGGACTTCGCATTTGAACATAAACTGGCTAGCGTTGCTACAGAATTTTAGTGCTCACATTAGCTTGTGCTGTACGTTATCCCACTTAGCTTAATTATTGCTAATTTAACATTAACCAATATTGTTATGTAGTTCTATACATTCCTGTGGAGATCTGATATTAAAGTAAATATACAGCACATTGTTTCTTCCATACTCGTCATTATATATGTCAGGCCGCAGAGACAGTGGCAGTTAGAATGGTAGAATGCTTCATTTAAAAACTGGCAAACAAATCCAAAATGTAAGGCAAGGTCATAGTAACAAAACAGGCAAGGGTCAGGTGATGTACAAACAGACTGAATCAGTCAAGGCACTAGATCAATAACCAGGAAACCAGAAACAAGATCAATAACCAGGATATCAAAAACACATGGGATATAAGGCTTGGTAGCGTCAGGTAAAATTTCACTGAGTGGATACTTCGCAACGAACTGTAGGTTTGTGTGAATTTATATTGGAGTGTTTATGATTAAGTCCAGGTGTGTGATTAGTATAACAGTGTCAGAGTTTGTGTGTGTTGGGTGTTGTAGTCTGTGGCGGCCATTTCTGTAGGCCATGAAGCAGGTTGGGAGTTGTAGTTTGCGGAGGCCATCTTTGTAGGCCGCGATGCATTTTGTGGATTGTAGTGTGACATCGCTTCTAACGTCGATGTGACAGAAACTATGGGAACTATGGCTTCCCATGAGCTGTGCACTAGGAGATGAACTTATGGATGTCAGAGAGCATGTGGGGCCACTAGTGTTTACTTTGCAGTAGCTGATGAGTTCTGTGGGTTCCTGGGTGTCCTGTAGCTGGGGAAGTGTGTGCCCATATGATGTGTTTGCCCCTACAAATCATGACTGCGGCAAGATGCACTCTTCCATGTTCTCTTTGGGAGGGGCAGGATATAAGCATGAGAGGGAGTCTGCTTTGGTGTTCTTGGAACCTGGTTGGTATGAGGGGGTGAACAGAAATCAGGCAAAAAACAAGGCCCAGTATGATTGGCATGAATTTAGTTGTTTGGCAGTTTTGATATATTTAATATTCTTATGGTGAGATGGTCAGTGTAGATTATGAAGTGCCCCTTCCAGCCAGCGATGCCATACCAAACCTCTGAGATAATACATCCCCCACACCTGTCTCTGAGGCAGCCACCTCGACTATGAAGGGTCTGGATGGATCAGGGTGTTTCAGAATGGGGGCTGAAGTGAATGCCCTCTTGAGGCATTCAAAGGCTTGGTTAGCTGAGGTGTTCCAGTGGAGTTGTTTGGGCCCCTTCTTGAGCAGTGACGTGAGGGGTGCAGCGATGGAACTAAAGCCCCTAATGAATCTCCAATAAAACCCCAGGAACCTCTGCAGCACCTGGTGGTGGTGGAAATGGGCCAGTTCTTGACTGCTATGACTTTGTCTTGATCCATAAGAACTCCGTCAGGGCTAATTATGTATCCTAAGAATGAGACCTTGGAAACATGAAATTCACACTTTTCCCTTGTGGTGAAGAGATGGTTTTCATAGACATAAGCAAGAACCTTTCTGACATGGTTGATGTGTGTTTCTTTGGATGGAGAGTAAATAAATATGCCATCAATGTATGCAATGACAACTTGTCCAGCACGTCTCAGAAATTCATTGATGAGGCACTGGAACACTGATGAAGCACAAGAGAACCCACATGGCATCACACAGTACTCAAAGTGACCAGAAGTGGTGCTAAAGTCCATTTTCCATTCATCTTTCTTCTTAAGTTGAGGGATGAATATACCATTGTTTCAGGGCCTCCTCAATGTATTCGTCAGTGGCTTGGCTTTCTTTGGCAGAAAGGGGGGAGGTATGATTGTGAGGGGGCACCTGCTACAAGCTCTATGACACAGCCTTGCTAAAGGTCCTGGTACTCGGGGGGATTTCCACCTTGGACTTAGTTTCATCAACTGAAGTGAATGCTGCAAGGAGAGCAGGAACTTGGAGACAGTGAGTGCAACAAGATGAGGACCAGTGGGTAATTTCCCTCTCAGCCCAGGAGATCTGTGGGTCGTGGGTGTGCATCCAAGGGAACCCTAGCACAACTGGAAACTTGTTTGTGACTATGATGAGCAGTGAAATGCATACTTGGTGCTAGGTGCTGATGTGAAGCATGAGAGGTTCAGTATGGTGGGTTATGGACCCTCCTCCTATGGGTCCAAGGGGTGTTGGAGTGGCTGGGTGAGCGGGTTTAGGGCTTCTGAGGGCATGGTCAATAAAGTTGCCAGCTGCTCCAGAGTCGATCAGGGCTTTAACATCAGAGAGACCTTCTAAGTGCTTTATCTGAACAGGTATAGCAAAGTTTTGAGGAGCGACAAATCTGGAAGGACTCACATTCAATATGCATGAAATTAGCATATTTTGCTAATGTTGGTTGTGACATTTGTTAATTTTATGATGACATATTTCTAGAGAAAAGCATAGCTTTAACATTTAAAGTAGAATAGCATAGAGATAGAATATTTTGAAGTTGTGAGCAAGCTAAGAATGTACAAGAGAAAGATTAGCTAATAGTGAAAGCTAGCACCTAGCAACACTGCTGAAATTTTCTCTAGCTGTAAGTTCGAGCCTTAACACCATTTCTTTCTCACGAAGTTCTGAGGGTGTGTGTGTGTGTGTGTGTGTGCTTGTGTGTGAAAACATCTCCGGTTACCTCTGGCTCTGTGGCCATTTCCTCATGAGTTTCATTTGAAGTTCTGAATGAAAAATGACAACACACTGAAAGGCGTTCACGTGGAATTACGCACCACAGGAGAATAAAATAATAAAATAAAAACAGGAAAGTGAGTGGTGTTGAGGAAGTCATATTTAAATCTAACACCAGGTTTAGTGTTTTTTAATAGTCAGTAAAGGGATTAATATCTAATGTCTATCGTAATTAACATCAGTAGGTAGCATAGATTTTCATGCCAATATTTGTGGAGAGTCTATCTCCAGACTACAGAGTGGTGGGCATGTCTAAGAAGGATAAGCTTGTCTTTGTGTGATACACAGGGGCGTTGCTTTGTATGGTGCAGATGGGTGTGTCTTTGTGTGGTAAAGAGGGGCGTGTCTTTGTGACGTACAGATGGGTGTTGCTTTGTGTGGTACAGAGGGGTATGTGTTTGTGTGGTACAGATGGGTGTGTCTTTGTGTGGTACAGATGGGTGTGTCTTTGTGTGGTACAGATGGTTGTGTCTTTGTGTGGTACAGAAGGGCATGTGTTTGTATGGTACAGAAGGGCGTGTCTTATAGGGTCTGTGTGGTATAGGGAGGTGTGTTAAATGAAATACAAGAGCTGTTTTACTACTTTCTTTTAAAAATGTATTAGCATATGCAAACGAGGCAATAGATTGTTAAATACTGTATGTGCACCAATTTGCATATTTACATGTTAATTTCACTCAGTTTTTCCCCACATAGTCTATATAGAACCAACAAAGTCTACTATAATGAATGGTTCCTATAAGAAGTAGAACTATTTTTAATAGTTAAGAACCCTTAATTATCTATTGAACCCTTAAAGAACCCTGGAAGAATCTTTTTTTCTAAGAGTGCGTATATTAACCGGGTAAGTGTGTACTCTTAGAAAAAGGGTTCTTGAATGGCTTTGTGACCGTTTGTCGGGAGAACACAGGAGGTCCAGGTATGATTTTAGCCTCTTATTTTTGTAACAACCAACTCAAAACCAAAAAGAACACAAGTTAAATATTCGCTGTTTTGGCTTCTCGTGCTCCTGCTCTGCGTCATTAGACCACACACACACACACACAAACACACACACACAAACACACCACTCGCTAATTGCCCTCACCTTTGTCCCCCAAACTCCGGCCCTCCTCGCAGTTACAGCCTTTGCTAAATAATTAAGCAATATCGCACTAGCAAGAGTGCAGTTATAGAGTTTTGGCACAGCTGTGATTTGGCCTTAGGCATGAGGCCAAGTTTACATACGCCTTGCAGAATCTGCAGAAAGCAAAACAATATGTTAAGAGCCAGGGGATGTAAAATTTTGGACAGGGTAATTGTTGTAAATTGTTATTATTTTGTTTTCTGGGAAACATGTACATATCTTATGTAGCTTCTGAAGGGCAGTACTAAATGAAAAAAAATAAGGTATTTAAACAAAACAATTTGCACCAAAATTCCTGTTCAAAAGTTTATATCCCCCTGGGTCCTAATGTAGTGTGTTGCCTTTTTGAGCATCAGTCATTGTTTGCACCTTTTGTAATAGTTGTGTACGAGTCCTCGGTGTGAAAAGATGGATCTCAAAATCATATAGGAAAGAAGATAGAAGATGATGCTGGAAAACCAAGGAATGTGCAGGACCTGGAGGATTTTTCTGAAGAAGAGTGGGCAGTTTAACTGCTCAGGACAAACAAGAGACTCATGAACAACCATCACAAAACATAAAAACAGTCATTGATCATCCAGGTAACAACACACAGTATTAAGAATCAAGTATATGTAAACTTTTCAACTGGTTCATTTGTGTAAATTCAGTTATTATTTTGTCTTGTGGACTATATGTAAACATCTGCTATGTGAAATAGCTTAGGCAGGGCAGTACTAAATAAAAAACAAAATGCAATTTTTATGATCCTTCTTATTTAAAAAAAAATTATTAACATTTTGCAGATTCTGTAAGGTGTATGTAAACTTATGACCCCAACTGTAGTAACACATATAATCACCCCAAGGTTTAATGTGCTGTGTGTTCTGAAATGCTTTTCACTATGGTTGTAAAGAGTGCTTATTTGAGTTACTATAGACTTCCTCAAACCAGTCTGGTCATTCTCCTCTGATCTCTCTCATCAACAAGGTGTTTCAGCCTGCAGACCCTCCACTCACAGGATGTTTTTTTTTTTTTTTCACACCATTCTGTGTAAACTCTAGAGACTGTTGTGTGCGAAAATCCCAGGAGATCAGCAGTTTCTGAAATACCCAAATCAGGCTATCTGGTACCAATAGCCATGTCATGGTTAAAGTCATTATATCAGAGAGTAATTTCATTTGAATTAGCTAAAGAGTTTATAAATGTGTTATTCTCTCTGATTAGCAATTGTGGTTGTTGTTATGCTGGTGCTTAATTTTTTGGTTACAGTTCTCTGAATTTAGATTAATGCCAGTCTGAGATGGCAGCCGCTATGCGTTTTTTTTTTTTTTTAATAATGATAGTGATCTGTCAAGTTACTTTCTCCCGCAGGTGATTTTATAAAACCTTCTGAGGGTTGAACCGAGACCAAAAATCTTTCAGACAAAATGTGCTGGCTCATGGCTCGTCACCTGTCAGGAAGTTTCAAACAAAGAGGCTCATTATGAGGCTGAATGTCATTGCCTGTTGGTAGTTTGCTCTTGCTGTGGATTAGCTTTAGATGATTTTTAGGGACAAAGAAAAACAAATGTGTTCGGGTGAAGTGATTAGCACCGATGATGGTGCACTGGGGCATGTGTGGAATAGTGGTGTACATTTGTCTAATATACATACAATTGTCTAATTCAGGGGGTTTTATGAGACTGATGGAAATATTAATATCATATTAAATACAACTTTAAAAACATATTTATTGTAAGCTAAAATTGTAATAATAAAATATGAACAGTAGTAATGATAATACAGTTCACAAAATGAAATTAACAAAAGGTACTGAATATTCTGATTCCTGGGTGCTGAAAATGAATCTCTAGAGATGTTTGTTTGCTTGCTTGTTTGTTTGTTTGCATCTTTGGCTTGAGTTTGTGAATGGTGCTTATAAATTAAAAGTATGAAATGTAATATTGAATAATGTCTCATATTATTTTTTCCATTTTCTTTCTTTATATACATTGATAAATTAGCACAGCAGAGTAAACTAAAAACCAAAAAGATTTAAATAAATCAAATAGATTTTACTTGTGTAAGTCTTTTATTTCATATTTAACAGATCTAATTTGTGATTACTTAATTTGTATAAATCATATACAGTAAGTTACTTGCATGTTAGTAATGACAGCCAATCATTTAAATTAAGTTCACCTTATTTTCAGTTACATATCCTGATCTGTATTAACGATATAGATAGTTTATGACATTTTTCATAATACTTTCACGTAAGATTCCAATCTGCTGTATAATAAGTTCTACACTCACCTCATACAAGTTTGTTCATTTTTTTAATTTCACTAGAACGATTTCAATTCAGCACATCAGCTCCTTTTCTTTTCCCACTTCCTGTATTTTTGTTTCTGGTCAATTTGCATCTGTACTGATATTAACATCTCTGTACTGATGTTAACGTTTTCTTTTTCTGCTCTTGTTTAGGCTGAAAGCGTCATCAGGTCAACTTTAAAAGAATTTATGTAAAAGTGGACAGTGTGTACAGGGTTAACATTCCCAGAGGATTGAGTGCAGTCCAGATTTCTTTTCTTTATTTCCTACTCTGATCCCTGAGTGATGTATCGGGCTGTGAGCTGTGTTTCTCTCTCACCATCAATCAACTCCAAGTAAAAAGGAACTGACAGCTTCCTTAAAAACTCAGCGAGAACCCACAGTGACATTTCCATCCACTGGGTTTTATGCAAATTGTGAATTTGTCTGCAACAAACAGCAGAAATTAAGAGGAACTTTGTGTGTTTGATGTGTAACTGCTCTTTATCCTGGTCAGGGTCATGATGGATCCGGAGTCTATCCTGGGAACACTGAGCATGAGTTCGGAATACATGCTGGACGGGATGCCAGTTCATCACACACACTCATTTACTCCTGGGGCAATTTGTCTTGCCAATCCACCTATCAGCATGTTTTTGGGAGGTGGGAGGAAACCAGAGAACCTGGAGGAAAACAATGGAGAGAACAAGTGAAACAGACACAGACAAAAACCCAAGTTCAGGACTGAACCGAGAACTCTGGAGCGGAGACGCGGTACCCACTGAGCCACCGTGATGGAAACAACTTTTAAAAATAAATGAACATGCCTACGTTCCATCTCGTGCCCTCCAAGGTTCTTCAATTTTCCCCCTCTGCACAAATAACATTAATAACAGTTAAGGATAATTATATTTCAGTTTCAGTTTGTTGCCACGCTTTACATTCTGATCATAAAAAGAGAAGAAGAAAGTGTGTGAATCAGACTTTAGGGGTTAATGGATTAGTGACATTGAGGGTTCATTGTGTGTGGTGTGTGTTCAGGCCTCAGCTTGAGTCTTGCCCTTTCAGAGCCTCGCTAAATAAAATCCCAGCCGAACAGAATGACGGTGACGGAGTGGATGGACGGCCTCTTGGGCCTTTTTTTTCTTTTCGGAATGTCCAGCAGAGTTTGATGCATCTATCGAGCAGCGACTGGCGTCTGGAAAGGTCACTTCGTCCTGCTAATCAAGTCCTGAAACACTAAAACCGCAGACGAAACAAAAAAACACCCACCCTGTGTCTTTTTTTTTTATTTCTCCCTCCGTCTCCACACTGGGAAAAATGTCGGCTGAGGTCATCAGAGTTATTCAGACGCAATCGGATCGGGATGGAGGGATTCACTGACGTCGGTACTTTGATGGATGAATCCATACAATCTGAGTGAAGGCTCCTGTTTAGAATCAAGGAAAAAATACAATGGATGTGAAGAGAAAATGATGATGAAGATGTGTGTTATCATCTCCCTCAGCCTCTTAAACTCTGATCGTGTAATCTGTGTGCGTGTGTGTGTGTGTCTGTGTGTAGGCTGCCGAATACAAACATCTGCTTCCTGTAAGATCGTTTCCACACGTGACTAATAAAATGGATTAGACATCCCAGAATACAATCTGGTATTTTATACAGCAGTTATAACCCCATCACAAACATGACATTACAAAAATCTTCATCCAGAAGTGAATCAGCAGCTCATCCTTTCACAGTGATGTGAGAAATGAAGAAAGCAGCAGCACTGAGTGTGAAAGGAGGGCAGAAGAAGGTCACTGAGTGTGCGTACATGCGTGTGTGTGTGTGTGTGTGTGTGTGTGTGTGTGTGTGAGAGAGAGAGAGAGAGAGAGAGAGACGGGCGTTTTTATCTTCGTACACACCCGTTGCCCTGGGACACCCGGAAAAGAGACTCGGCAGGAGCAGGAAATAAAGACACTAACACTGGGTGAGTTCAGAAGAAAAGAGTGCTCAGAGTCAACCCACCAACCGAGATGCATTTAATAACAAAAAAAACCCAAAAAACGCAGGAACTGGGAGTGAAGGAATAAAAGGAGATGACCTCTGAGTGAATTTTAACACTTTAACACTGAACCAAATATGTGTGTTTTAATGTAAATAAATGCTGTTTTCCACAAGGAAACCACTTTATCATTCATCTGCAAATTTCCCCATTGGGGGACGAGTAAAGGATTATCTTATCTTATCTTATCTTATCTCATCTCATCTGTATTAAACAGTTTGATTTCAGAGATAATGCCAGTCTAAACGTCAGAGTTTCTAACGTATAGCAGGCAGAAGCAGAAAATCCTTAATGCTGTGATAATATGATTTCATTAAAAACCTTTTCATTTTTGATCCATTCTTGATGTCCTCTGGGATCGCTGAGTGGTCTCATGTTCGATATGATGATGATGATGATGATGATGATGATGATGATGATGATGGTGATGAAGGACAGAAGAAGTGGCATCTGTAGTGTTCACTCTGTAATCCTGTTCTGATATTTACTTGTTTTATTTTTCATCTAATATGAACGTTTGATGAGATTAAGCCTTTTCTGCTCTTCCTATTTTGTATCCTACTGAATTTATATATACACACACTGACCAATTTATTAGGAACACTTGTACACCTGTTCATTCATGCAATTATCCAATCAGCCAATTATGTTGTAGCAGCTCAATGCATAAAATCATGCAGATCAGACATGAGAATTAGGGAAACAATGGCACGGTGTGGTGGCTGGTGCCAGATGGGCTGGTTTGAGTATCTCAGAAACTGAACAGTTGCAGATCAGATAGAGACCAGGTGATGTTTATCCATTGTTCATCTCTCCTGTTTGGGTGAGTCTGTGCCCTCTATAGCCTCAGATTCCTGTTCTTGGCTGAGAGGAGTGGAACCCAGTGTGATCTTCTACTTTTCTAGCAGATTCTCCTCAAATTTCAGTGAGATGCTTTTCTGCTCACCACAGTTGTAAAGAATGATAATTAGAGTTAGCATAGCCTTCCTGTCAGCTCACCAGACTTCATAATCATTACTTTTTAAACAATTATTAATTAATAATTTTTTTAAAACTTGATATTACTAAATGCATTTAATGATCTTATATCTGTTTTTCCTAATGAGAAATGTTACATAAGTTTGGCTTTTTTTTGTTTTTTTCTTACTAAGACATAACTGTTTGCATAGTTAGTGATCTAGTTATGGTCATGATCATTTTGGGCCCTTGGCTGGAGCAGGGCTTGGCTCATCTCAGCTCATGATTCTTTATTTGCTGTTTACATAACACTCTTTTACTATGTGTGTGTGTGTGTGTGTGTGTGTGTGTGTGTCTGTGTCTGTGTACAGAGAACATTTCTCACAATTCAGTTCTTAATTTAATTTCTGGCTCCACAGACAGAGACACACACAGATATGCACACACACACACACACACACACACACACACACACACACACACACACACACACACTTTAACATGATTACATGTATATATAAAACAGATTTATGATCCTCTCCCACACTGTCTCTGTGATGATTACAGTATTGCTCAGCCCACATACACAGCAACAAATGGCAAGAAATAATTAGTCAGAAATGAAATAAAACAAAAAAAAAAATCTGAGCATTTGTCCTCTTCTGATCTTTATTTTTATTGATCACCTGATCATTTATGCAATGGAGATGGCTTTAGACTGTGGTTCATATGGGCAGCTGTACTGTGTTGGTTTGGGACTGTGATTGCTGTGGTGCCTTTGGGGCTACGGTTGCTGCGAGCAGTTTTGCACTCAGGTCTCCATCAGTGGACAGTGGAAAGGTGCTATATTGCACTATTTGTCCATGTAGTACACAGTTATAGAAGAGATTTATTTATAATTGCACTATTGGTTGTCACTCAGATGAGGATGGGCTCCCTTTTGAGTCTGGTTCCTCTCAAGGTTTCTTCCTCATGTCATCTCAGGGTGTTTTTCCTTGCCCCCGTCGCCTCTGGCTTGCTCATTAGGGATAAATTTATACATTTAAAATTTATATCCTGAATGTATTTATTTCTGTATTTGTGACAATGGCCATTGTTAAAAGCACTATACAAATAAAAATGAAATGAATTGAATTAAATAACAGAATAACACTGAAATATGACAGTTTACACACTAATATTTCATGATCAATTTCAATTTAAACCACAATGCTGCTGAATTCTGGAATCGGTCAGAAGGTGTTGATTAATTTTCTGTAGCAGCAGCTCTGACAGTAGTTCAGCTGCAAATCACAGGTTTATATTAATACACTCGTTTATATTAATGCACTCATTTCTATAGTAACAGCTCATTCATAGGGACTTGTACGGAAGTTTTTTATAAGGAGAAATGTGTTTATTTAACATTTATGGAAGGAGTCTCCAGTGTCAGTGTTTTGTAACAGTCAGAGGTAAAGCTGTAATTTTAAGTTTTCCAACATCTACAGGCCAGAGGAGTTTATGCGTTGCTGTTTCTCGATAACACAACAAGCTGCAATGTTTTTTGTCAAATGAATTTCAAGAGACAGAAAAAAATAAAGGCTACTATAAACTACTGTAAGTGATAATCTGCGGGCTGATGAGCTGGGACACAAGTGCGCAAATTCAGCACGTTCGGCAAGGAATAAAACACTTGGGGACGTGCTGTTATAGGAAAATAATCAGTATAACACACAGTATTTATTACTCATTGTGTGTTATGTTTATCATCTCTGTTACCCTCAGCCAATGAGATCTCCCTGTAAGAATGATGCACATGAGGAATATAATTACAGTCATTCTGGAGTAAATCTTGGTAGTGCAATTCGGCTTCCCTGAAGGGGTCTGGTGAGGTAAACACACACACACACACACACCCACACACGTGGCCCTGCTTTCCTGAGCGCCTCACTCAGCAGGTAGACGGCACGTGAATCTCTCAGCTCTGTTAGAAATGAGCTAAATTACATGCAACACAACGATCTTATTTCCATGTTTACTGCCAACAACAAACACTTTCCACTGCAGCTCAGGGAAACCCGGCCGAGAGCGATGCATTAAACGTATTACAACCATTAAGGTGATTTTCTTTCTTTATTCCATCTTCAACCTTCAAGGCTCTGGAAACTGGAAAAATCTGCCGCACCTTCACTTTCCCTCTGAAGATTCGAGTGCTTCTCTCTGATCATTTTGTGTAATGAGGATGACTTTTGCCCAGTGGACACTGTGTGGAAATTGTATCCAGTGATGCTCGACAACTAATCACATGCAGTCTAGTTATTTATTCAAGTTGGATTTTCCCAGAATTTGTCATCTCCCTGGACCACGTTTACACCTGGTCATTTCATGTGTCTTTTATTGTGCAATAGATATGATTTGTTCTCAACTGATTCAGTCTTTTTGAGTGAGTCACTCAGGTGAATGAATCAATATCTGTCACTGTTCATGCAGTCATTCATTTCAATCAGTTCAAAATGCAGTTACACTCCTTGGTCCCTTGACTGACTGATATGGAAAGGCTGCATTTATTTATAAAAGAAGCAGCTTCCGTGAATCAGTGTTTGAATCAGTGAATCTTTAAGTCAGTACCATGTTTCCCTCCTCTGTTGTACTGGGAAACAGTGTTTGAATCAGTGAATCTTTCTGTCATGACAGACATTTGTTTCTCTGTCATTCAGAGAATCAGTGAATCTTTTGGTTACAACCAAGATTCACTGCTCTGTTATTCACAATGTTTGAATCAGTGAATCTTTTGGCCAACACCAAGATTCCCTCCTCTGTCACTCAGAGAATCAGTGTTAGAATCAGTGAATCTTTTGGTCATGACTGAGATTTGCTCCTTTGTTGTTCAGAGAATCAGTGTTAGAATCAGTGAATCTTTTGGTCATGACTGAGATTTGCTCCTTTGTTGTTCAGAGAATCAGTGTTAGAATCAGTGAATCTTTTGGTCATGACTGAGATTTGCTCCTTTGTTGTTCAGTATATCAGAGTTTGAATCAATTAATCTTTCAGTGACAAGCAAGATTCATTCCTCAGTATTTGAATCAGTGAATTCACTGATTCACTGGTCACAACCGAGATTTGCTCATCTGTCATTCAGTCAATCAGTGTTTCTATCAGTGAATCTTAAAATCAAAGTGCTTCTCTGTGAGTTAGTGAATCAATGTTTGAATCAGTGAATCTTTCAGTATTGATGGAGATTTCCACTTGTTCATCAAATCAGTGTTCATTGAATCATTGAATCTTTTGGTCACAAACACATATTTGCTCCTCTCTTCTTCAGCCATGTCAGTGAGTTTAACGAGTCAGAGCTCATTCGGTCTGAACTGGAGAATTTTGTTGTGTTTAGTGCATCTAATATGGTGTGTTGGATGTGAAAATAATTCTATTAAATAATAATAGAATTATAATAATAATAATAATTAATTAATAATTCTATTCTATTAAACACAGACTTATAAATAGCAGTGATTATTAACTATTTTACATTACTCAAGCTGTTTGGTGCTGCCTGAAATGGCGACATGAGCAGGCTGCACATTTTACACCAGACAGCAGCAGTTAAGGAACGTCCTGTGTGTGTGGGATGTTAAATCACAGGACAGGAAGTGACCTTGACAGTCACTGAAATAAATGCGCAGGAAGACAAAGACACGCTGCTAATGACAGCTCGTTAAGAGGTTCATTAAAAGGTCAGAAGTTAATTATAGCTGTCTATTAGCAAGTCATGTTGAACAGTGTGAAATCCTTTGACATTGAAATGTCTCTGTGTAATGTCATGTCTATGACATTGGAGTGCGTATGTGTGTGTGTGTGATCAGTAACACTTGTGCCTACAGTACAATGATAGAAACCGGAGGCTCAGATTAAAGGAGTGTACTTCCTGATTTGGGGGAAAACCTTCCCTACGTCCTCGAGCATTTTACGATGGGGAGCCCCGTGTGAATAAACTGCACTCGCTCTATTTTTGGAGGCCAAATTAGACTGGGCATGAAAATGCTGCAGCAAAAAATAGCTCCATAAAGTTTAAGAGGGAAGGTTTAATACCTACACAGCTCACGTGTGGTCTCCATTTTATTAAAGGGCACTGATTTTCCACTCGCACTCTGGAAACTGCACCAATCTCCACACTCCTGATGCAGAGCAGGAGAATGTGATTTGGACTGTGCACTTGTTTTCCAACATTATGATGAGAGAATGTAACCAAAAATTATTTAAAAAAATGCAAGTCTGAGTTGAGCAAAATGCATGTGTATTAATAATAATAATAATAATAATAATAATAATAATAATAATCCATGTTGTTAAATTAAAAATGAATTAAGACAGTGTAGAGTTTATAAATATTAAGCCACATTCATCGCCATGATCTTTAATTAAACCTACCTTTAAAAAGTAACAAGGATGATTAAAAAACACAGAAAACTTAAAGTTACAGCTTTACCTCTGACTTTTACAAAGCACTGAAACTGGAGACTTCTTCCATAAATGTTAGAAGGAGTATATTAATATTAACCCGTAATGTCGCTGGGTTCCTCCCCATTTAATGACCAGACGTGTATGGGGCTTATCTTTGCTCGACATTGTTTCTATGGAACTATCTACAGCTCGCATTCACAGAGCAAAGACAAAAACTTTGAAGACCTGGAGTGCTACTTTTGATATTGTTAAATCTTTTGTTTCTTCTTTTTGATGTACAATTTATTTGGTATTTATGTATATTTTTTATTTTTCTTGTGATTAAGTATTACACTTTGTACTTTTCTCCACTGCAATGTCTTGTATTTTCCTCAGCACAGTATAAGTCTACCTGGTGGG
>CM040464.1:11368147-11409310 GCA_022758105.1 Pangasianodon gigas | reverse complement strand
GAGCAAAGACAAAAACTTTGAAGACCTGGAGTGCTACTTTTGATATTGTTAAATCTTTTGTTTCTTCTTTTTGATGTACAATTTATTTGGTATTTATGTATATTTTTTATTTTTCTTGTGATTAAGTATTACACTTTGTACTTTTCTCCACTGCAATGTCTTGTATTTTCCTCAGCACAGTATAAGTCTACCTGGTGGGTTGGTGGGTGGGGGGTATGGCTACAGTCTAAATTACTGTGTTGTACTTTGTGTTATACTGAACTGATTACTCAATAAAATAATTGTTCACAAAAAAAAAAAAATATTAACCTGTAAAGTGTTACTAACACTGTATAAAGTACATGCTGTGTATACAGCATACAGGTTATAAACATTATTTATACTCCAGAACACTTCTTCAGTGTGAGAATGGGTGTTTTTGGCATAACAGGTCTGTACACACCCACTCACACACACACACACACACCCACACTTCTATGAATAAATGTATAAGAATAGGATTAATCTGCGCCAATATTTCCTCCTGTCCAAACGCTCTGAGCGAAAACTTTCCACATGTCGTAAGAAAAGTGTTTTGTGTGTGTGTGTGTGTGTGTGTGTATATATATATGATGATGTGATAGGGACTGACAGCTGGATAAAACTCTCAGGATGATGTCCAAAGTGAAACCATACTGACAATACAGCATGAAGTCATGAACATGTATAGCACTGAATTTCAGTTTAAAAAAAAAAAGGGTGATAAATCAAACACACTTTCAAGAAATTCACTCTTCTGTTTAAAGTCATCTTCTGTGCTTGTTTACATTTCTAGTTGAGCATAAATCTACTTCTCACTGGACCTCTTTCTTTCTTTCTTTCTTTCTCATTTTTCTTCTATTTGTATGTTTGATATTTGCGTCTTGTGTCCATGTTTGCTGAAGGAGTGGTTCTCCTTTTTTTTTTTTAATAAAAATGTGGTGTACATTGCCCCTTGTGTGCTATGGGTTTTCAAGAAACACAATTCAAGTGACACACTATTTTTACAGTGTTTTGCGGTGTCATTAGCAATCAAATGGCTGGATATGATAGATACCTTTTAAAGAAGATGCTAAAACAGTGCCAGTCCAGGAGCTGCCATGAATCCACAACCTGATCCAGTCCAGACTTTCTCTCACTCACTCTCACTCACTCACCTGTCTAATAAACTCACCTGTTTCCCGTCAAGGCTCATTATGACACAGTATTTCTACACCACTTCACTCACCACTTCACTCATCTTTGTGAGGTTTTGCTGTTCCAGAGTGGGTTTCTGAGCTGTGCTTTTAATATTGATAGTTCTGCTTTGCTGGACCTCTTCTTGTTTCAACTGGATCACAAGTGAAGCTGTCTTAGCTGATAAAAAGTGATTGTGTTTTATGCGAGCCCTTTTTTTTTGCACAAACATTTCTCAAAGTGAGCTTGAGTTAATAAAGAGATTTTTTATGTACATTGACATATCTCATTTACATTTACAGCTGTAATTAAGAGATTTTTAATTGTCAATTATTCATGTGCATCAATCAACAAATGATTAATCAGCTTAAATGTGGCTTATAAATGAGAAATGTCAAATATGCTTTGGCGTTTTGGTTTATTCCTTTTGTTTGTTAAGTAAAGAATGCATTGAATATTATAATAATAATAATAATAATAATAATAATAATAATAATAATAATAATATTATTATTATTATTATTATTATTATTATTATTATTATTATAGCTTAAAAATAAAAATCTAATTAAATCACAAATGCCAAAACAGAGAAAGTACCTTCAGTTAAATACCAATTTAAAAAATATATGTGCACATCAACAATTTTTTATAATGGATGTAATGGATTATGTTGACAATCGCAGCAGCTGTAATCACTGATCTGTACTAAGTGGATTAATAAAGAATTTCACTGCAACTACAATGAATGGCTGCACATCTGTAGGTGTAGCAGATCTACATGATGATGATTCTGTGAAGTTTCTGTGAAGTTTCTGTGAACAATGTTTCTGTGAAGACTGAAGAACCATTTTTATCTTCAAGCCATCAGACTACTTAACAGCCAGCAGTCCTTCATCCAGCACTGCGGCACTTTATTACTGCCACTTCCAGACACTTGGATTACTATTCAGAGTTACTGTTTACTATTTTTTGTACTTTTATTTACTATTCTGCCTTACTTAATAGCACATGTCACTTTTACTCTGCCATTGTCCACCACTGTTTTCATTTACCTTACTACATTACAACATCATCTCAACCATTCATGTCTAAAAATGTATTTGTTTATCCCTAATAAGTGCTTGTACTGTCAATGTCTGAATCTGAGTCTCGTCACAAGCATTTCAATGCCCAGTGTAACTGCAAATGACAAATAAACGACACTTGACTTGACTTCTTGAAGTGTATGTAGATAGAATTTGAGTTTGAACAGTAAAGATTTTCTCCAAACTACAAATACAGCTTGTAAAACCCTTTACGAGTGTTATTGTTGTTTTTACGCTGTGCTTTAGGAATCTCCAATGTTGGATGACGGAACAGTTGGGCTCTGAAACCGCTGGAAACGTGAGCGGCTTCTTAAAACCTTCACTCGTTTTTTTTCTTCTTGACCCAGATAGTACTGGGTCTGGGAACTGCGTGAAAGCGGTTTGTTGAGAGAAACGAGGGAAAGTGCTGCATGAATATGCCAAAACTGAACAAAATACACACGTCAAACATAAATCTATCGTATCTGAAGCTAATAAAAAGTAATGATGTAGAGGAACATGTCTAAACTTAGAAAAATAAGAAAAGATGATGTTAGTATAGTGAGGTGTTTTTTTTTTTAAATAAGTGTTCGGTTATCGTTTGTCACCTTTTTAGAACCTTTTCTGAAGAACTTTCCAGAAGACAAAGAAACTGAATCAAAGGAAAGTGAGACAGCTGAAGTAAACGACATTACGTGCTGCATGAATGCGTCACAATGTATCACATCACTCACGCAAAAAAAACAAAAACCACGAGCGCCAAAACACAGTGGGGTTTAAAAGTGACTATAGAAATTCACCACACACTCGTCTAACACACTCTGTTTTTTTCCTTCTTAATCTGCAGTCCGTGAAGTGCAAAGTGAAACGCCAGGAAACCGAGAGCAATAAAATAAAATAAAAAAAACTCAGATGCCAAAAAAGAGGCTGAGGGATGGATGGGGGGAACGATGTGCAGTGAAAAGGGAGTGAAAGTACTATTGTTCTCGTCTTTTTCACCTCAGCAGCAGGGGGAGCGTCTCCAATGGCACCGATATAAACGAGCACACTACAAAAACGGCCGGCGAGAACTTTGAAGTGAAAGAAAGCTGCCTCATCGATCATTAATTTAAAGAGTTTCACTCGTCTTTTTCTCTCGATGACTCCTTTCACACGGTGGTTTTTCCGCTCGCTTTCTTTCCCTCATCAACTCAATCTACACGTACACACTTTACACACCAGACTGCCAAATATTTTACCCATTATTATTGATTATAATGTGTTTAATATGTTACTGATTCTTATCTGAATCAGGCACATACAGCATAATGAGAACCTGATGCGGTTATAAAGTCCCACAGCTAACAAAAACACTTGTTTAGCTTATTGAGCCTGCTTGCTAACGAGCTCATTTTAGTGATAATGCCTATCAACAACAACAACCCACAAATAAACTGTTCATTTTTTACATCTTTATTCAATATGTAACATTCAGTTACTTCAACCCAAACAAGGAAACAATGCTAAATATAATGCTAATTTAGGTTTTAGCCTGATTGCTGTAATGCTACCTGGTGCTGGGTGGCATGTAACTTTTGTTTATTATTTTGTTTTAATCTTTATTTTTTGCACTTATGGTATTAAATAATGCATATAAAATGACTATTATTGTTTTAATTTATATATACTTTCATAAGAGATTGTTGTTGCTTGAAATATGTAGTTTATTGCTTGTTAAATGTGTATCATCAAAAGAGTTGAGAATACCAAAAGCATGAACTGTTCATTTGAAAAAAAAAAAAAAACCTTGTAAACCTTGATATGTCATGCTTAACTTCATAATTACACAAATTGTATATTAACTCTCAGGTGGGATTGTGAATTAGTTATATTTGATATAAATGAGGTGTAATTAAATCTGTTAGCGCTAACCCCACCCCTTACTCTTACTCTAACCAATCAGAGCTTCACACACGGCAACAATTCTTACTCATTTATACTCACAACTATATGTTAGTGTGTGTTAGATCAGTATTTCCCCATCCTGCCATAACCAGAATACATTGCGAGTGTACATCAGGTTTAATACAGGATTGTGTAATAAAATAAAACTCAAAGTAACAGCTAAATGTGCTGTAATACACAGTCCTTGCTAATTGGCTTACAGAATACAATAATGCAAAGTTTAGCTACTTTAACTATTAGGAACGGTTCTTTTCCCCAATTTTTTTTTTTTTTTTGCTTCAGTAAAAACAATAAGAAATTGAATTCCAATGTAAAATTGTCTGAGATATCAAACCCACTTTTAAAGAACAGGCTCTTACAGACACAGTGAGATCCTTGAAGTCTCTGAAATAACATCACAGGGTTTGAAGTCACAAGGAGTGTGTTTGGTATAAAAATAAAAACACTAGGAAATGGAAATGGAACCGTGTGTGATTGAATAAAATCTCTGCTGAGATGAGAAAGATGTTGGACGTTACGTTATCGTTCTTTCTGATCTCGGGCTGCTCCAATTTGTGTTGATGAATAAAAAGAGTAAGCTTCGCAAGGTCAGACCAAACCCAAGCCACAAAAAGATACTAATCCTGGTGTAGCGTGCACTAATTAGCAGTGTTCTGTCCCAGTGGCTCAAGCCAACTTTAGATTTAATAGCAGCGACTTTAAGATGGATGGATGGAAATGGACACATGATTGGACTTCAGTGTAGTAAACAAAATAGCCTCGTTTACATTTACATTTCTATTTTAGGCCCAATGCTGTTCTTACTTTAAATATTCCTTAGGAATTTAATTTACAGACACATTGTTCCTTATTTATCACACTGAATATGAAAGAATTTTGTCATCCATGAAGATCCTGTTAGTTCAGAAAAGCATTCATATCCAAAGTTTCTCTTCTGAAGTTGTGTAAATTTATGTGTAAGGAGACTCACTAATGTAAACCTCAATTGATCAGGGTCAAGTCATATAATTGCTGATGGTTACTGCAATTTTATATATGGTTTATGCCGCAAAGTTTAAATCACTTATTTATTTGAATTACACTCCAATTTAATGAACATTTTGTGAAAATCAATTGCTTATATTAATGGCATTAATTAAGGAAATATTAACTGGATATAGTGTAGGTTAATTCACACCTAATTCCTCTTTGTCTGTAATTTGTCTCCAGATTCTGCCCCTTTCAGTTGCTGGTAAATAATGCTTTAAAATTTGAGTTGGTGTAGAGTCAAAATAATTAACTTCCACTTCTGCCTCTGAGAAATTCCTTTTCTTTCACTTTCTTTCTTTTCTTTGTCCTTCTTCTGTTTTCAGCTCTCTGTGAGGTTTACCTTTCATGGAGTTTTGTGGTTGTGACAAAATGATAATGAGCTGCAGTTTGCATTTGCGTTGCACTTTGACGGTGATTTTAATTCATCAACAAACGCACCTGAGTCTGAAGAAAATCTTTTGTAAAAACTTTTGCGAATTTGGCTGAAATATTTTGTTCAGGCTTGGACATGAAAACATTTACACAAAACTTTACTAAAAGATGATTCACGTTTGCACTAATGATATGCAATTTAAAGTTTGAAGTTTGTGGCTTTTTACCATAACACACATACAGCATTGCTGATTATATATTGGGATATTGAAGTGAGGGCTGATGAAGTTTGCAGGAGGAGAGAAAAAAGAAAAAGAAGTGTAGATCTGATTTTATAAGATAAGGTGTAATTTTCAGAGGAACTGCCACAAAGACATTTTATGGCAACATTATTAATATGGAGGGATTGGCGTTTATTTCCTCATCTGCCCCTAAAATGAATTTCTGGCTACACCACTGATAGAACTGTAGTTGGTAGCAGTTCAATGGGATTCAAAAAACTACACGAAAGCATGAATAGAAATGTCAGTGTCTTAAATTCAGGAATATTGAGGAATATTGAGAAAGTCTGGTGTCAGTAAGGTTTCTGGTTTCACCTTCCAGCTTGTTGGTTAAAGTTAAGAATCTCACATAAGTGTGATATCACTAAAACTGTATATTAGCATTTGAGAAACTTTGAGAAGTGCTCAAAATATTCTTATCTGTTTTTCCCCAAATCAAGAAACTGTTGTTTCTAGTCGACAACAATAGGCATCTAATAATATTTTATAAGTTTAATTTTTTTTATTTTTTTTTTTACATTCCAGAAAGATCAGAAAAGTATGCTGAACACTATCAGACTCTACTATGAAGCTGTGACACACTTATAGTGCTGCTGTGAGTCAAACTGGGGTCCTTTAAGCAGATTTCATTATAATGCTTGCATGATTTTCCAGGAAGAATAATGATGGAGAATGGTCATTATTCTAGAGCCCAGTAAGGCAGTGTTTAGGTCTTTGAGTTGTAGTTAGAGAAGGAGTTCTTGAAATCTGGTAACCCTCCCTATGAACTTCAACAAACTGTCCTCTCTTGCTCCACATTAAAGTAAGTGGAACTTTTTTGTTTTGTTCTTTCGATTCAGCCTGAAGCTTTCTGGCAAAATAATAATAATAAAAAAATATAGTTCATAAACTATTCATACCTGTGTATTTGTTTGTTTGTCTGTTCTATAATATTCATTGTCATATATTTGTATTCCATTATACTGCTAGCATGTCGAAAGCAGAGCTTAATTCAAACCAAACAATATTTAACTTGACTTGCCAATGATACAAAAGATCAACACATCCTACTGATTTTTTGGTGAACTGGGATTTTTGGATGTTGTCACCCCTCCTTCCCCCGTCTGTGTTACCTTCTGGCTCTCCCTTTTAGTTATGCTGTGATCTTGCTGGAGTCCCTGTTTGCACAATCGACATTTTCTTAAACCATTACAGGACAAAAGCATTAACCTAATAATCCCCCCCCCCCCACCTGAAAATCACTCACTGATGCTAAAAATGTCCCCACTTCTCTCTTCTGCTAACTGCAAATACAAGCTAATCAGAACACCACTCAGTTCTCTTAAACAGTTTGTTATCAGTCAGTTTCCTTCTTATCTAATTTTATTTCAGCATCACAACTAAATTACTTCATTATTTCTTTACTATTTTGCAAGCCTGCAAATAGGTTAGTGTTAATGGATTCATTTGCCTAAATATCCTGCTAGTACCCTTACTTCATGATTCTAAAATGCATTGTGGAATATAACAGTGTCTGGAAACAAGAACCTCTTCATGTCTATTGTTTCTCAAAAATTCCTTCATAAAAAAGGAAACTATGGGGCTAAATAAAAGCATGCATGAGGCGTGTCCTTGTCCTAAAGGTGAATCTGGTGTATTTATATCCTTCCTCATGTTTCAAGTTTATTGTAATGTGCTCAAGTAAAGTGTACAATATACAGTGAAATTCTTACTTGTGCATTCTTCCATGTTAACATCACAACAAAGACATGAAACATACATTATATACATAAATGCACAGTTAAGACAGCTGCACAATTGCTCAATGAGTGAGAGTGCCACAGTACATGTTACATGTAGGACTTTGGATAGTTTAGTTAAATTTGGAAATTTAAAAAAAGATCTAATTAATAAAAATGTCCCAAGATTGTGAGTGCTGTTTGCATTTGTTATTTTCCATGTGCCTCTGTTTTGGTTGTAGTCCTGTCTCTACTCCGGTCTCTTCATTGGTTTCTTCTGCAGTTGTGTTCACCTGATTTGTATTCGCCCTTGATTAGTTCACTTACTTATACTCTGGTGTTTTATACTGTAGGCATTTTTTACTAATTTCAAGCTTGAAGTATTCTTGTTCTGTTGGCATTTTTTTTTTTTTTTTAAGCATTTGTTTCTAGAAAGGGGGGATGGTGGCTTAGTGGTTAGCACATTTGCCTCATGCCTCTAGGGTTGGGGATTCGATTCCCGACTCTGCCCTGTGTGCATGGAGTTTGCATGTTCTCCCTGTGCTTCAGGGGTTTCCTCCGGGTACTCCAGCTTCCTCCCCCAGTCCAAATATATGCATTGTAGGCTGATTGGCATCTCTAAATTGTCTGTAGTGAGTGAATGGTGTCTGAGTGTGTATGTGATTTTGCCCTGCGATGGGTTGGCACCCCATCCAGGGTTTCCCCTGCCTTGTGCCCTGAGTTCCCTAGGATAGGCTCCAGGCTCCCCATGACCCTGTGTAGGATAAGCAGTACAGAGAATGAATGGATGGATTTCTAGAAAGAAGAAAAATGATCTACCAAAAGAATTAGAAAATTTAAAGCTTGAACTGCAAAAAATATATATTTGATTAATAATAGTCTTATAATAAGAAGCTGTAGATAAATTTGCCCATATTCAAGATATTTTCACTTGCTAAGATATATTTGTTTTTGCAGTGAAGTCTTGCTGATATTATCATGTATCTCTAAGGCTAAATGTCTACTTTCTTCAGCATGAATATCTCTCTTCACTTTCATCACCAGCGTTTTGCTGGTTGAGGGACAATAAATCATGAAAAAGTGGATTTCAAATTATCTTCTTATTCAAGTTGGCTACTCGAAAACTTGGTTCTAAAAAGGCAGTCTGAGTTAAATATCTTTGTGAAGTATGACAGTTGTGGCTATTATTCGCACGCAGTGGACATGTATCTTTGGCCTGTTGTTTCCATGTTCTAGCCTCTCTTTGTTTTTCCCATCATAATTCTCCCTAATTTGGTCACTTTTCCTGTTGCACCACTTGGGCACTCTAGCCTCTCTTCATTTTGACCTGTCCTTAGTGTATATTAATGATTTTTAAAAACAACGTTTTTAGTGTCAGCTCATAGAGGGCACTTATTTTTGCTAAGCATCCATTCCTTATCTAAGGGTTAAATCTAAGGTGCAAAATAAACAGAGATTAACACTGAGATTAAGAGTAATAGTAAGGAAGTGACTCAGTAAATGTTAAAAAGGTTCATTTTTCATCACATTTTCACTCCTCTAGTTTGTACATGAATGAGTGTATAAAGGGTTTGGTTTCATGACCAGATCAAGACTTGATGATGAAAAATAGGGGAAAAACATAATTATGCAACGTGCAGGTGTAATACAAGGAAACAAAATTCGAGTCTTATCTCTGAGCTTCATCTGCAGTTTCTTCACTTGTCTCTCTCCTGTTCTGTCATTTTGGCACTGAAGGACTACAGGAAGCTGAAATCACAAACGTGACAACAGACATGTGAGGATGTGCAGTACCTATGTGCAATACCTCTGCTGTAGTGCTCACAATTTAGCAATGATGTGTCAAATAAATAAATTAATCAATAAAATGCAAAAGACAGCTGTTCTGTGAAGCAGCAGTCAATACAAAGTATTTTGTTTCATTATTATTTTGTTTCATTTTATTTATTTGCCAAGTGGGCAACAAAAATATTAAGAAAATAAAAAATAGTCCTACATAAAAATTAGCATTTTTTTCCCCCAGGAAGAAGAAACAAGAACTCCTTCCTCAGAATTAAATATCACCTAAAGAGACTTGCCACAACACCACATTTCCTAAAGCCTGCTTCAATACGCTGAAATTTTCTATAACAGCAGCTCTGACAGTAGCAGCTGCAAATCACACCTTTATATTAATGAGCTTGTTCTAATACATTATTGTTTCTATAGTAACAGCTCATTAACAGGGACTTATATAGTGGACTTTCCACATAAACAGATTTTTTAAAAATTTACGGAAGGAGTCTCCAGTATCAGTGTTTTGTAACAGTCAGAAGTAAAGCTGTACTGAGCTGCATTTTTTTTTTTTATCTTATTAACTTCAAGAGAGAGTAAAAAGAGAGGCTGGTGAGGGAAAGACTTTTTATAGCTGCTATAACATAAGTGAGAACCTGTTTGGTGGATGTTCCCCAACATTAAATGTAACTATAAAAGGATAAAAAGTATGATGCATCATTTTTTAATGAATAAAAATTGTAATTGTTGACAAATTGCTGTGGTATAAGAGGAACAAAATACTTGAGGATGTGCTGTTATAGGAAAATAATCAACTTTAGGGTAGTAACAGAAACTCCACTTCATCATACCAACCCGTTGTTGTTGTTGTTGTTGTTGTTGATTATTACTTATGTAATAAGAGACTGATTATGTTTGTCTCCAAAAGAAAATAAGAATAGTTTATCAGCTGACATTGTTCTGAATCTTCGGTCTCAATCGGATGACGTCATGAAATGAACACACTATCACACACACTCCAGAAGAGACTGACACACACCCACTATGTCGTCATTTACTCCAAACCCTCTATTATCACGTTGTCTTGTCAGCCACACCACAATGGCCGCCAGAACTTTGCCATATGTAAACTTTGATTTATTAATGATGTATTTGCATAAAACAGGAGGAATGACGTGCGTGCTGGTGGACAAAAAAAGCACAGGATAAGTGTGTGTTATCACACAGGCCACACGCAGGCTCTGATGGAGGTCATGACCTCGTGTCTACCATGTTTATACACACTCAGTGTGTGAGAGTGATTTATGAGCAGGGTCTAAAGGAGCAGCCATGACGAAGAGAGATAAAGCCATTAACATACCTGATGTACCTGGTCTAAAATAACACAACAGCTGGATTTATTAATAAAAACACAGGGAAATGAGTGTGTGAGGAAATAAAGAGTGAGAGAGAGAGAGAGAGACAGAGCGAGAGGGGCTGGGAGAGGGAGGTAGGGAGAGAGAGGCAAATAGAGAGAGAGACAGAGAGAAAGAAAGAGACAGAGGCAGAGAGGCAGACAGGCAGACAGACAGACAGAGAGAGAGAGAGAGAGAGAGAGAAAGAGAGAGAAAGAGATCTGGTCTTTTGACTTGTAAGTGAACTCCAACATGAGTCAAGTGCGATGAGAAAGCTATTTGACTCTAATGCTAAACTAAACCTCTAGATGTGTAGCCATTAAAAGCTGTAATATGAACCAAAGGACAGAGCTGTAACTCCATTTGTTCTGGATATGTTACACAAAATATTTTTAAGTAGGAGTTTATATTAATATTTCCTCACAACTAGCTCATAGACACAGCAACAATTGTTGAAATCGCAAATTCTAAACCGCAAATTTGGACTTGATGCCCTGTTTGTGAGGAGTTATTATTTGAATGTGCTAAAAATACTGTACATTTTACTTTACGCAAAGTAAACTGTACAGACTTTGCGTAAAGTTTACTTTGCGTAAAGAAAAAAAAATGTACATGCTTTTGCCTTGATGTCAAACTAATGGAAAAAAGTCTGAAATCCAAACTCAGATTGAGTCATTATTCTTCTTCACTGACAGATTTAACACACTTTGTGACGGTGATACGGGTTTTATTTTTAAATTTATGATTCATCCTGTCTTACCTTCTGATTGATATCACTGCTGTCTGAAGGTTAATTGCTCTCACTAATTGTTTCCTCGTTAACTAATGACCCACCCTGAAGAAAACGTCATGACTGTGTGAGTGAAACAGCTTCTAAAACAGAGGTAGCCATGTCATTAAACTTCAAAAGGACATTTTTATACTATAAATTCAACATTTCAACATTTACATGTGACACAAAAACGCTTCAAAAACTTACCTAAGGAGTAAAAAGCACGACATGTCACGCTTTAATAAGTAAAAAATTGTTTTTGCTGATTGGTAATGGGTCATCTTTTATTCCCTACTCTTTATTTATTTATTTATTTATCACTTTACAGTGTCTTATTTCTACCCAGTTGTATAACTTTTTTTTTTTTCAAAGCACTTTTTCTCTTCTTCATTTTTTTCTCTTCTTGCGTAGAATTGTCTCAGGACAAAATGTTTCTTTTATACGATTTTATTGCAAACATACAGTTTGTGCTGAAAAGTTGATCTACCACATGATGGTGAATTATATTACAATTATGTAGCGTATTTATGTAAAATGTTTTAGACTGCGTGCTGCTCACTTGACGTCACATCAGCAGCACTCTGACATCAAGCGGCATTCACTTTTCCTCCTAGACGATCAGCTATTATAACATTAATGATATTCAGTCTCAACAGAGCGTCCCTGCTGACTGTGTAATTTAATTTCAGGTTAGAGTTAATCAGCGTCTGGAACTCGTGCTGCTCTGTCATTTCTCACTTAACACCATTACGTCTGATTTCCCTTTTAATTTACATTTCTCATTCCCTCTTAGAGTTATTAGTCTGATTCACTGTTTTATATTTTCACATGTAGGGAAAGCTGATTTTTTTCCCCACATAATTAATGTTTTCACATGATTTTTTTCATGATTCAGTTTTCACGTGTGATTTTCTTCCATAATTCATTTAATTTCACATGTGATTTTACATGATACATTTATTTTCACGTGTGGTTTTCTCACATGATTAATTTTTGTATGTGATTCGTGTATTTTCTTGTGTCTTGTGTAATTTTCTTTTTAAGCAAAATTCACTGATTTTCACATGATTATTTCATTTTTCACATGAAGACATTATTCACATCATGCACATGCATAACGTGCTGAAACGCACCTTCTCATGTTCTTCACATGTGATGAAACTTATGATGACGTGAAATGGATATGATTTTAATGTAAGGATAATGTCTGTGGTTTAATCAGTGCTGGGTATTAAAATGATATGCGAATTTTCCGCTTGCAATCATGACTAAGATTTTTATGTCTGGAAATAATTCTAATCACTTTGCTAGGATGTTTGTTATGCTAATCTTGATTAGCATGTAGAGGTTTCTTTCTGCTCTCTAATATCAGGATAAGGTTTAATACACGCACAGAAAACTACATAGTTAGGAGTGGTGTTCTGAAAAAAAATTTCAGTGCTAATTAACTGACTGCTAACTATTTTTTGATATTGTCTATTTTCATTATTTTCCTAATTTGAGCTAGTCACTCGTCTCCCAATATCCAGCCATTCAGTGGTTCAATTTTGAATGGTATTGTTTTCTATAAAAATGAGTGGAAAGTTGGTGACGTGCTACTGTTGATTAGCATGTGTAGCTCTGTGCACATGATGATGACTAGCATGCGATGAAACAATCTGCACTAGTGTGGATTAGCATCCTGAAGCAGTGCCTCTTTGTTCCTGTGTGGATTTAGAAAGAGAAAACGGCTGACAGGGCGTGCCTGTACATCCAGCTGTTATAATAATATTAAAAATAAAAGTAAGCAGGAAGAAAGATTCAATAGGTGTGTGAAATACATAAGCACTGGTGTTTTTGGTCATATGTTTGAGTCACGTATCACCTTCCCCTTCACGCCCTTCTCTGCTCTCTGTGCCAGATCAGATAGGGTTTGTGGGAAGATGAGTAAACTGGAGTACAGTTTCACATCTTCACTTCCACAGAATCTCTGAAGTGGATTTGTGTTAGAGCTGCTGGGAAGAACTGCCACATCTGCTTGGGCTTGTGCAAAATAATGATTTACTCACTCCTACATGATTTTACACTGCCATGATGTCTAGTGATGTTTACCCTGTTTACACACTCACTCGCTGTCCACTTAATTAGGAATGCCTGTACACCTGTGTATTCATGCAATTATCCAATCAACTAATCACGTAGCAGCAGCTGAATGCAAACACAGGTCAAACGCTGAGATTTTCACCACAGTAGTCTCTAGAGTTTACACAGAATGGTGCGGAAAAAAAAACCCCAATGTTTTTCCAATGATCACCTGCTTACCTTCTTGCTAACATTACTCAAGTGGTGTGTTATGCTCTTGGTGGACATACTGTGTAAAAGGTTTAAAGTAGTTAAAAATGTCAAATATTGCTTGTGATTTGCACAGTTGTTGTCTAAAGAGAATTTTGAGAAATTTCACAGAATTTTGTTTAGGTACATGTTGTTATTCTTCTTTCAGCTGCTCCCGCTGGGGTCGCCACAGCAGATCGTTGGTCTGCATATTTGATTTGGCACAGTTTTTACGCCGGATGACGTTCCTAACACAACCCTCCCCAATTTTACCCTGAGAATGCACTGTCATGTGCTGGCCGAGAATCGAACCCTGTCCATGACAGTGAGAGCGCCAAGGCCTAACTTTGTTTAGGTACATTATACAAAAAAAAAATCTAGAACTATTGAAGGTTCTATGTAGAATGAGAGATTGTTTCCCTGTCAGAATGGTTAGAGAACTAAAACCTAGAAACTAGAAACAAGAGATTTTAGCTAGTAACATTAGCTAGTTAGCTCAATAACATCAGCTGTTTTGTGCTTTATTTGAGCTCACAGAGTTTTTGAATCGCTGATGTGATATAGTCAAATTTGTTATAAGGAAAATAATGTTTTGTGGGTGTTTTGTGGGTGTTTTGTGGGTAATAAATCTTTGAAACAAAAAAAAAAAAGTCCAAAATTTAAAGAAAAAAAAAAGCTTAATGAGCAGGGGGAGAAATTATGTTTACATTCACATTTCCATTACAGAAATGAGGTTGAAGGTTTTTTTTTTTTAAGCTGTGAGGAACAGAGTGGGAAAATAAAGTGATGAAAAGATTAGGACAGATTTTAGAATAAATCTAAAATGTTTAAGAGATGACCGCTGGATGGGATGCCACTTAAGGGTTAAGCTGAATGTTCTGAGTGTGTCTGTCAGTAATAAATGTCATTCTCGCCTTTTGTCAGAGAAAACTGTAATTTTGAGTGAAGGAGATTAATTTGTGGTGCTTATCAGTGTCTCAGCAGACGCAGGGTTTCCATGGAGGCCGTTTAGCGAAACTGCACTGTTCTATTCAGCACGAAACACCACACACCCTCATACTGTATTCTGTAATTTAGTCATTAAAACAACAGGACAAGGTGTGTTTTTGCGTGAAATATTTTTTCCACTTAACATGACACATTTTCTCTATGTATGGCACATTATATTGTTCAGGAGGTGTTGATTAATCTTCTACAACAGCAGCTCTGACAATAGTGCAGTTGCAAATCACAGGTTTATATTAATGCATTCATTCTAATAGGTTATCATTTCTATAGTAACATTTCATTCACAGGAACTTGTACAGTGGATGCTCCACATAAAAGTATTTAAAAATTCATTGATATGGTCAAGTAAGGAGAAATGTGTTTATTTAACATTTATGGGAAGAGTTTCCAGTGTCAGCTCTTCATAACAGTCAGAGGTAAAGCTATAACTTTAAGTTTTCTGACATCTTCAGGACAGAGGAGTTTATGCTTTGTGGTTTCTCCGTACTAAGACAAGCTGCATTTGACCAATCTGTTAAGAGTCAAAGTCAAAAGACAAAGAAAAAGTTAAGTATAAATAATTAAAGCTGCACACACACTAGACTGAATTAATTACTTTTCGCTTACACAATGGATTCTTATTGATTTGAAAGTGATATTGACAATAAAACATAACACAGCGAGACAGAATCAGCTGTTTTTAGTCACACACTCATTTTCTGGTGACCGTTTTCCCACAAACACTTTGAAACTGATGCACATTTACTTATTCGCATCTTTTTTCTGCTTATTTGTTGTTTTGAAACACGCCCAATGTTTGAAGTGTGCTTGTTTAAGACGTCAAACTCAATCTGAGTCTCTCTAAAGTGGGATAAAAGCCATCACACCCTGCATGGCTGCAGAAATAAATAACTCATTTCACACTTACTGTAAAACGGCTTTGTGTTTACAGGTAGACGGCGAGGACGAGTGAGGGTACAGACGACTGGTTTAACTGTGTATAAAACACATTACAGTGACACAAGACAGGTGTCAGGTGAGTGTGTGACACGCTTAAACACATCAGATTTCCCGGAATTCCATGCTTTTGTGTTGTATTGGGACAAATTGAGATTTAAAAGCAGTTTAGGATCTGCTTTTAAAATCTTTTCATTTGGAAATGTTCCTAAATGACAGAAATTAGATTTTATAGTTAGGGCTGGTCTTAACTAAGCTGTGATTAACATTATTTCAGGACAAATCTTAAATCAAGTTAACTCATAGCAGCATGTCCTGTGTTGTTACTCTTATTACTCTTATTACCACATCAATTTAATAATGATTACAATTTTTTATTTATTAAAGAGTAACACCTTATACTTTTCATCTGTTTATAGCTACATATAATGCCAGCATCGGTGAAACAAGTTAGCTGCTGTTCTCACTTATGTTATAGCAGCTATGACTCTCTTGAAGTTAATACCAAAAAAAAAAAAAGAAACCGCAAACCATAAACTCCTCTGTCCTGAAGATGTCAAAAAGCTTAGTCACAGTTTTACCTCTGAATGTTAAAAAACACTGACACTGGAGACTCCTTCCATGAATTAAAAAAAAAAAGTTCATATCCAGTTTGATAAATGAGGTCCAGTGTGTGTTGAATGAAATATAAACGTGCAATAAAAATGAAGCAAATAGGATTCAGAGAGATTTTAGTTTCATATGAGAATTCTTGAATAATAAAAAACATGCTGAATAACATTTTGTTAGTTGTAGGATAAATTATTATTATTTTTTTTTCAGATGTTTGGTACAGGATGCATTTAATTTTTGAAATTTATTATTCATGGTTAACTTTTATTTGACCTTTTGACCAGTCTGTAATACTGACCAACTTAGACATGAGTTCAGCATCAAACTCTTCACCTTTTCCATTCCCGCACTTAAAAAAAGTGGAAAAGAAAAACATCTCTGTGATATAAATATCCTCCTCAGAAGCTGGATGAAGGCGAGGGGATGAAAGAGGAAATGAAAAGAGTTTGCGAGCGGCGCCTCAGTCTCAGGTTCCATGAGAAAATCTCAGCGCCGTGTCTCGGTTCTCCACTTATCTGTTCATTTCGGCTTTGTTTCAGGGCTTTATGTCAAAGACAGTCATAAGTTTGTACTGAGGGTGTATTTATTTCTGAAGAGGACATATTTAAAGATTATCTGATAGCTGAATTCATTCTCGATGAGAACATGCTGACAAATCTTATTTTATCTAGTAGTGGAAAAAAAATATTTATCTATAATCTGTAAGTCAGGATAGAAATAAAGATAAATCCTGGGTGTAACACGGTGGACAAAAGATTTTTCCTTTATTAGATGTGGGGGAAAATGTTCACATGTCCCCACAAGGAACATTTAGTACTAAAGTACACTGTGGCTAATTTCCTGATCACTACACCGATCAGCCATAACATAAAAACTACCTGCTTAATATTGTGTAGGTCCCCCTTGTGCCACCAAAACAGCTCTGACTCGTCGAGGCATGGACTCCACAAGACCTCTGAAGGTGTGCTGTGGTATCTGGCACCAAGACGTTACCAGCAGATCCTTTAAGTCCTGTAAGTTGTGAGGTGGGGCCTCCATGGATCAGACTTGTTTGTCCAGCACATCCCACAGATACTCAATCGGATTGAGATCTGGGGAAATTCGAGGCCAAGTCACCCCCTTGAATTCTTTGTCATGTTCCTCAAACCATTCCTGAGCAATTTTTGTGTGGCAGGGCTCATTATCCTGCTGAAAGAGGCCACTGCCATTAAGGAATACGTTTGCCATGAAGAGGTGTACATAACCTGCAACAATGTTTAGGTAGGTGGTACGTGTCAAAGTAACATCCACATGAATGCCAGGACCCAAGGTTTCCCAGCAGAACATTGCACAGAGCATCACACTGCCTCCGCCGGCTTGCCTTCTTGCATCCTGGTGTCATCTCTTCCCCAGGTAAGCAACGCACATGCACCCGGCCGTCCACATAATGTAAAAAAAAAAAAAAAAAACGTGATTCATCAGACCAGGCCACCTTCTTCCATTGCTCCATGGTCCAGTTCTGATGCTCACGTGCCCATTGTAAGCGCTTTCGGCGGTGGACAGGGGTCAGCGTGGGCACTCTGACAGGTCTGCAGCTATGTGGCCCCATATGCTGCAAACTGCGATGCACTGTGTGTTCTGACACCTTTCTATCATAGCCAGCAGTAACTTTTTCAGCAATTTGTGTTACAGTAGCTGTTCTGTGGGATTGGACCAGACGGGCCAGCTTTCGATCCCCGTGTGCATCAGTGAGCCTTGGGCACCCACAACCCTGTTGCCGGTTCACCGGTTGTCCTTCCTTGGACCACTTTTGGTAGGTACTAACCACTGCATACCAGGAACACCCCACAAGACCTGCTGTTTTGGAGATGCTCTGACCCGGTCATCTAGCCATCACAATTTGGCCCTTTATGCATGCCTTCCTTGTACCCTGAGAGATAATGCGTCCAACCAAGTTGTGTTAGAGGACTTCGTAGCTTTGTGGCTTTGTAGGTAAGCAGTGTTTTAAATTGAATGCGGGCAGCTACAGGAAGCCAGTGGAGGGAGCAAAGCAATGGAGTGGTGTGGGAGAACTTAGGAAGGTTCAAAACAAGTCGTCCAGCTGAGAATAGGTGGATTGGTGTATGAAATACTGACGTTTACAGAATATTAAAGTTTATGGAATGCTGAAGTGTATGGAATGCTAAATTTTATGGAACACTGAAGTGTGTGGCATAATAAAGTTTATGGAATACTGAGATTTGAAGAAAAGGAAAAGGTGGATGGGTGAGGTGACCTGATTGCATTGAATTGCCGAGAAGAGTAGTGAAAATGTCTTTCCTCTTGCTAGGTTACTGTCTAGCATAAGCAGTCTAGCAATCCACTAATAATATGCAGCTAACCCTCTTTCCACACCCGACTGGTCAAATCTTGAACCCTTCAGAGTTCTTCCGTTGTTCTCTTTTGGGGAAGCGTTAAAGCCTTTATGTAGAATCCTACAAGAGTGTTTCTGTATTAGAAATGTTCCAAAAAGAACATTTTTAGGAAATTAAGAACAATTAATCATATGAAGAACCGTTTTTTCTCAAAGTACAGGCTTGTGCACCTGCCATGACTTTTTAATTTAAAATTTTTGCTTTTGATTTGAGACGTGTTTGGATGGAAACGTTGCTTTTTGTGTCACCGCAGTAACAGAGACGCAGCATGCTCGAGCTCTCACACTTGGGGAACTGAAAATCACAGCATGGCTCATTTGCAGCAGAGAAAAATAACATCAGTCTGAACACTGAGCAGATCGCAGGAGTTTCCGCTGGACCACCAGAAAAGCTTCTCAATAAACGCAGCATGTTCTCTCCAACTCACTAACACACCCAGGCCATGTGCTCGCTGAATACACACTGCTCTCACTGCACAAACACAGCGGCAAAGATCACACACACACACACACAAATGGCTCGATTTCATACTAGGTCATAGGATAAACTGTTCATTTAGAGTTTGCCACTTACAGGCAATGGTGATGTTTCTAAAGACATTACTGTCTAATGCTATCTACATCTGTATTCCACTGAATTGTTTCTGATTAGTCAGAAGGTGTTGATTAATTGTTTTTACAACAGCAGCCCTGACAGTATTGCAGCTGCAAATCACAGGGTCATATTAATGCACACGTTTAATATGTTATCGTTTCTATAGTAACAGCTCATTCACAGGGACTTGTATGGCTCAACATAAAGGGATTAAAAATTGTTGATATGGTGAAGTTTTCTGTACGGAGATGTTTATTTAACATTTATGGATGGAGTCTTCACTGCTTCGGTGCTTTGTAACAGTCAGAAGTAAAGCTGTAACTTTAAGTTTTCTGACATCTTCAGGAGGGAGGAGAGTTTACACTTTGTGTACACTCTCTGTTTGCATTTTTTTTGCCTTATTACAGTTTTTCTCATTTGGATACACACTGTAACTGAATGAATACACCAAATAATTGATTCATCTTCAACGAAGACTAAGTTGAAGAGGCCGGGAGAGACAAAGAAATATTTCCAAAGACATTCAGGCAATTCTGGTTGATAGTGTTATCAATCATGGAATGAGCATGAGGGAAGCTGTGCAGCGAGTACGAACGCATTTGTGTCGTCACACAACACCTCCTATGTTATATGGGACGAGGTCAATTTCCACCGTCCTCATGACATACAAGAATGGTTCGCCACACATCCAGATGATATTCCTTCCACCATATTCCCCCTTCCTCAATCCAGTTGAGGATTTTTTTTTCAGTGTGGCGGTGGAAGGTATATGAGCGGACCCTATATCAACAAGTGAGTCTTCTCGAGGCAGTGCATGGAGCCTGTGAAGACATCACTGCAGAGTTGTGTCAAGGGTGGATCCATCACTCTAGGCTCTTCACCCTCTCTGTTTGGTCAGGGAGAACATTAGCTGTGATGTAGATGAGGTTTTGTGGCCAAATCCTCATGATCGGCAAGATGATGCCTAAATTTTCTTTCTTTATTTCTTTATTTTTGTTTATTTTTCTGTATGCAAACTTTACACACTGTACCAGTACTACATTTTCCCTCTGCTTTTTTGCGATACTTTTTTGTACTGCAAGCAGCTTTTGAGGAATGTTTTTTGTGGCTCATCTCATTTTGTAAGTAATTAGATTTGTGAACAGTGAAATGTACATAAATTGCTTATTCAGTGGCTGTGTTTGTGGTCTTTGTTTTGAAATACAGTGTCTAACTTGATGGATGGTGTGTGCACGTATCTGCTTTGTGTGTATGTGTGATACTGACTGGATTATTTGTCTATGAGGCATGTGTGTAAAGTTTTTGAATGAAAAGTAAGTTTTTCCCTTTAAGTGCAAGATTTTCAGAACAGTATGTGTGATACTGAGATTTGTGTTTGTAGTTGTGCAAAATGTGTGTAACCAGTTGGGGAAAAACTGTAACTTCAAGAGAGAAAAAAGAGAGGCTGGTGAGGGAGCGACTGTTTATAGCTGCTATAACGTAAACGACAACAGGAAATAACTTGTTTTCAAGGACATTAAATGCAATTATAAACAGATAAAAAGTATGATGTGTTGTTCTTCAATAAATTATAAAAAATAAATTGTTGGTAAATCGCTGTGGTATAAGAGGAATAAAACACTTGGGAACTTGCTGTTACAGGAAAATAATCAACTTTGTGCTGGAGACTCCACTTCATCACACCACCCTGTCACTGATTATTTTCCTATAATAGCATGACACTTAATTGTTTTATTCCTTACAAAATGTAGTACTGAATGCCACAAACTCTAAACTTAAAAAAAAAAAAGCTTTAAGCTCCACCACTTGGCACAACCAGTCATGTCATATATCCCTGAAGAACATTTTTGCTGCTCTATGTACCAATTTATGTGTCATAATATCCACATCAGTTTTCTTTATAAACCTTATAAATCATGCTTACACAAGAAATTACTTTTTTGTAATTTTTTTGTTCAAAATATTTTTTTTCTATATTCAGAACCAAAAACATGGACAATTCTAGACCACCTGCAATTTACATTTTCATTCCTATGACTATCAGAAGGATATTAAAAAGGAATTTACCAAAATTTTGATTATTGTTGGAGTTTTTGTTCGATTTTTATACTGAAAAATGGCATGAATTTTTTTTTAATATAAAACATTTTATATGTTATTTGCTTGAATAAACAATAAAGAAATTATTTTCTAACAAACTGTGAGGTTTTTCTCTTCATAGTGAAATAAACATTTTAATTCTAACAGCATAAAAAGATTTTTTTTAATTAGTTTTTAAAATGAATTAAAATCCCGGTTTATAATCGACAGTCATTTTTAAGCCTTTTTCTCTCCAACATGTGTGGAAATGGTATGGGAGGAAAAAAAGCTTCAAAACTGTGATTGACGCCATGCTCTCAGGAAGCTTCCAATTTTATTTCTGTGCCCTTCTGATGAATGTTAGAGTAAAAACAGGTCTGTAGAAATGACACTGCATGACGAATGTTGGTCCAAAATTAACGTTTAGATGATCACGACCAGGAAATTAATCACCTGCTGGTGGAATTTAGAGAAGTCTTATTTTCTACAAATTACCATTCTAGTGGGATAAATGTGTTTTTTTTAGACAAAATGTTGGCTTTATAACAATCATAATCTTAGTTTTAGTCCACGGGAAAGAAATGTTAAGAGAAATACAGCAATGTTAAGAGAAATACAGCATGTAAATGACAAAAATAAATAAAAGAAAATATAATGCTTGAATTAGAAGTGTCAGAGCTTGCCTCCTGTTATCATGGTAACATTGTAATAATCACAGTTTTATTTTTGTACCATTTTTACTCATGTTAGAGGAAAACAGGCCTACAGAACTGACATCATGCATTTTAGATAGTCCAGAATACTAATTAGATTTGTTGTATTTGTATTTATTGTGCAGTCTTAGAAAAAATATCAAATCTGAAACTCTTAAGAGGAACAAAGTGTGCTCTGTGTTATTCTGGTTAAATCCTATAGTTTGTGAGGGTTTGATGACTGAAGGACAATCCAGAACAACAACAACAACAAAAATCTATCAAAGCTTTCCTTATTGGATTTCATGGACTGGAATTTATGGAAGAGGCAAGAGCAGAGAAAATACTCAGCCAATCAGATTGCTACACTGAGGCAGGTTTCGAGTCTTGCCTGGGTTTTGAGTAACATTATGAAAGTCTCCATACTTTCATAAGTCAACATTAACTTTTAATGTTCTGTCTAAGAGTGAAACTTTATGACTGAACCTCTTGGTCCTTATTCATATACACATATAGATACACAGATTAGCATGTTCTGTTTTCTTTTTTAAATAAAGTTGCTTAAGACCAAAATCAGACAGAAAACTGTTTTTCAACTTAACTTAAAGTAGTTATGCAAACTGTATAGATTTTTATTCATTTTAGAGCTAAAAGATGTCTAATTTAACTAAAGTCATATTCAATTCACATGTTTTATTCTTCTTATATCACAATAATATAAAAGTATAATGATACATCATACTTTTTATCCATTTATAACTGCATTTATGTTTCATGAAACAAGTTAGTTCCTGTTCTCGCTAACGCTATAGAAGCTATAAACAGCACAGCTCGTCGTGGTACTGTGAAGCCACCAAGCATAAACTCCTCTGTCCTGAAGATGTCTGAAGACTTTAAATTACAGCTTTACTTTTGACTGTTACAAAGCACTGACACTGGAGACTCCTTCAATAAATGTTAAATAAACATCTCCTTATTTTAAGAAAACTTACATTTTTTTTGGAATCCATAAGTGGATATCATTCCTCAAAGATTCAGTTATAGAAATATCATCAGATCAAAATCCTCATTTAAATTTCTGGGACCAATAGCTTGGAGTTTATAAGAATGCTTCCTTTTTAATAATTCATTATCAATATTTTCCCTCTACGATATATTAATTTGTTCAAATCCTATGCACCTCAGATTGACTGACAATATGATTCATTTCATGAAATGCCTGGCTATAGGGGACATTATATCTTCACAACATATAGCAGATTTATGTTTATTAATTCACTATTAATTATTTATTAGTTCATTTTAACCGACGTGTAGTTTTTCCGAAATAAATCTTGGGAAAAGAACATTGCAGGAGGGAGAAACACAATTGTGGTTGTCCATGTTATACATGATTTAATTGCATTGTCAGTGGGCAGGAAGAAGTTTTACATCGTTTCAAATTCTGACATGCAGAACAAGTTCATGGAAAACATTCTTGTACATGCATTTTCATTTTATATTTTACATCAGATCTTACTAGTTTATCTGACAAGTTACGTGTTCGCTTGTAGGTGAATAGAAGTGGATAATGAAATGCTTGGTTTAAAGTGTCATCAGAGGATAGCATGTGCCAGTGTTTATGTAGAATCATTTTAATTGAGTCAGAGTTGTCACTGAATATCAGTGTACAGTTTTGAGTACATAGGTTGTTTGGTTTTTTGGTCAAGATTTTTTACTTTTTCATAAGCTTTCTTTAACCATTCATTAGGATATTCTTTGACTTGAAAACATTGTATAAGAGGTCCTGTCTGAATAGAAAAGTCTTCCTCTGTATTACAAATACCTTTAAATTGAATTGATCTAATTGGCTTATAGGTAGGCTTTGATTTAGGGGAGTCAGATGGTAGCTATCCAGTGCTAATGTTGTAATTGTAAAGACTGGTCACTCTTAAATTTAACAAGTGTACAAATTCATTTAATTCCAGTTCTGTTCCTTGCCAAATCATAAAGCAATCATCAATATACCTCATCCAACATTTGGCCCATGGTGCGAATATGTTACGTTAGAATAATTGGGTGCTAATGGAATTCCCATTGCTGTACCTTGAATCTGTACATAATAATTTTTTGTCAAATAAAGTAACAGGATTGATCACAAAAATCTATGGGTACCTTTGCTTCTTGATCCTTATAAATATTTTTTAAAGCTTCAAGGCCCACTTCATGTGGAGTATATAGCAAAGAGACATCATGGGTTACTAGCCAAACATTATCATTTAGACTCTTAATTTTTCTTAAAGTTTGTTTATGAAATCTGTATTATCATTCAAAAAAGATGGTAAGATTGTTTACTAAAGGTTGAATGAGTCAAGGAATCCTGAGATAGGTTAGAGAGCTAATACCAGATACAATTGTTTGAAATGGAGGATTATTTGAAGGTTTATGTAATTTTGGCAATGCGTTTAATACTGGGATTCTTGGATTATTGTTACTTAGGAATATTGTTACTTATTGTTATGGTAGGAGGTGTTACTATAGAAATAATAACACATTAGTTCCAGCGCATTAATATAAACCAGGTGCACTATTGGCAATGCTGCTGTTATAGAAAATTAATCAACACCTTCTGAGCAATCGCAGTCTAAAATGGTACAAAAAGTTTTCATCTTTCATTTTATTTTTTGAGGTTCCACACACCTCAGGTTTCTCTTTCCTTATGTTTCCCTCCTTGTGTGTGTGTGCACGAGAGAGATTAGCATCGACCTCGTCCTCGTCGTCGTTTCTTATTTTAGAACAGAAGAGCTCTGTGTTTACACTAATCGAGTGCCGCGTTCACTCCCACAGAGCACTCTCCAAAACTAATATTTAGCAATGACCGGCACAAATTACTACAAAAACACACCACTACTTTAAAATAAACCCAGCTGATTTTGCATGAGCTGAATATTAGGTCATCCGAGACGCTCTTTTTCCCGTTTCACTCCGTGAAAAATAGTTGTGAAAACACCAGTGAAGGTCTGCGTTTTGTTCAGTCGGAAATGACCGGGGAACCTTTCCTGCTTGCTGAAAAAAATAAAAACAAAAAAACAGAACTCTTCTCACCACTCGCTAATACTAATACTAATGCTAATGCTAGTCTCTGATCTCACCTGTCCAAGGTATTCTTCACTGCGGGGGAATTTTTTTACACGGGAAAAGCTTTGAGAACCCCACTGTTACAGTATTTGGAAAAAAAAAGGTTCCATCTAGCAACCTAACTGGTTTCAGTTATTGTTTAGTTATTATGGTTCTATAAGTATACAGTGCCACTAGAAAGTTTGTGAACACTTTGCAATTGTCTGTATTTCTGCATGAATTTGACCTGAAATGTGATCAGAACTTCATCTAAGTCCTAAAACTAAATAAAGAGAACCCAAATAAACAAATGTCACAAAAACATAGTTTTTACATTTATCGAACTAAATTATCCAAAATTAAATATCTTTATTGGAAAAAGTATGTGATCCTTTGCTTCCGTGGCAAGACCAGAGAAGATGATACTATGTAAATACTGATCTTAAAATTTCAGGGAATAATTGACTACACCATCCCGGGAATTCCACCCAGGGAAATATTTGATAGAACATAAAACTAGCCCTAGGTCACACAGGTTTGTTTCTACAATGAGGGCAAGAGACATGGGTCCAGTATAGAAATAGAAACACTTTATTTTAAGATACAAAAATACATAAAAAAAAAAAATTAAAAAATCAATTGTCAACCATCCACATAAAGTTACATCAAGGCCTTAACACACTAGAATCTGATAATAGGTTCTGGAAGAACAGATGCATATAAACACACATACACCAAAGCTGTCACTCCATCACAAAATACAAAATTACAAAAAAAAGAAAAGAAGAACAATTTATTTAAACAAATGGTCAAACAAAACACAGAGCTGAGGCTTAATAGCAGAAAGGATAGATACAAGAGGAAATATCCGTAAAAATCATGCTCTTCCACAATTACAAATTCCACACTTCACACACTCAAGATAGGATGATAAACACAGCACACAGTGAGAAAGCACACCACCACCAACAAAGGGGATGGAAGGCCTTTCTGCAGTGGATCCCCAGCTCCTGAAATAAACCAAACCCGCAATAAATAAATTGACAAAACCTGCTGGTTCAAAATACAGCCTCCCTGTCAAAGATGTGATACATACCAGATAAATTGATGCCAAGATGGCAGTTAGGCATAAATTGAAATCATACAGTACCAACAGCACATAATGTACACACACAAGCACACTGTTCAATAATACAAGAAACCCAAAAACATAATATATATATATACATATATATATATATATACACACACACACACAGTATGTGTGTGAGAAAGATTGAGAGAGAGAGAGAGAGAGCGAATAGAAAGCTTTATACTGTGAAGGTGTATAAATAAAAAAATTAAACATTTCACTTTAATCTTGTACGAAACTTATCAATACTGAATATAGTGTGTAAGATTTTGTGCGATTGCAACCAACTGAATATCCCTCCGCTCATCCACCCATTTCCAAGCATATAGGAGAACCTACGGTGGCCTTCAGGTAATGTAAGAACATGAAAGGCCCTCTTTAGAGCCAGTGTTTGGGTTGTCTGTTCTGGGCTACTGTAAAAACACGACAGTCTCCGTGGAAGAGGACTCGTCTATGTAGATATGAAGGGCTCATTCTAAGCTAACGAAAACACAACGATTCTTAGTTTCAGGTGATTATACACTAATTAAAACATGATTATGAATATTATATTCCACTTCTGCCAATACATCTCCCTAAATCCTACACACTGGTCCTTTAAGTAATGTAAATTGTTTTCATAATGCCATGACTGGTCGGACCTTCCTAGCGTAGCAACAGGATGGCTGACATTAGCACTGCCATCTGGTGATTCCAAACATTGCCTTTATGCGTAGAATAGCTTCAACAAATTACTCGCCACACAATATTCAATAGACAGCTTGACCATTTTTTTTCATAGTCAGCATACACACCGGCCTAGCCAGCATGTTTTAGCAGGAATGCAGCTAACATTAACTACATTTCCTCTCCCCTGCTTTTGACTAAGCGCCCTCTCTTCAGCAACTTTTATGCTTTGAGTTGAGTGAAATAAATAGCAGAGCTTTCCTGCATAGTTACATGTAGATGCAATTGTTTTTTTTTTTTAATCTGGTAACGTTAGCTAGGTAACAGTTATAATGTTAATGTTACATTATAGAGAAATCACCCCAACTTTACATTGCTGAGGTTATGTGATTAAAACTAACGTTAAGATAGTTATGAAAACAGAAACAGAAAGGCAATAACTTAACTTACACATGAGATAATCCAGCCATGCAGCAGCTCCGTGACAACCCCAACCATCTCTGATCCAAAGGCACATGCACAGATTTAAACACGCTACACTTCTAGATGAAAATTTACTTAGTAGTTCTAGGTTTATGTGCAGTGACCATATAACATTTAAATAGTATGAGTAAATATATAACAAAACTTACTCTTCCCACACAGTTCATTTATTACATGAATAAAATGTGTATATGTTTAAATTTTTCTACTTAAGAAATTCTAGTTCTCACTGAATCTTAATATTACAATGTAGAAATTATGACAGTTAATTTAATGTTTTACTCTACCACAAAGTTAATTTTTTCAGTGTAGGAAAATAAAGATTTAAAAATTGGTATCCAGTTTATCTTCTTATTTATCTGTGTAGAAACCAACAACAGGTTTTGCTTTCAGAAAAGCTTTTCAGAAAAAAATTTCTGGTTTGTCTCTTTGAGAGAATCCTTAAAAGTTCTATGTGGAACCTGTTTTTTCTTTTTATCCGCTAACAAATATGCTGATAAAAGCTGATAGAAAAAATATGTCAAGTAGAACTCCATTAGGAAGCTAGAAACTAACAATCCAAAGAACTCTTGAGGAATCCCTTTTCTTTGTTGTCAGGTTCTCCATAACATCTGCATAGAATTTAAGGGTTTGCAAAAATAGAGTTCTAGTTTTAAACCTCAAAAGTGTTTTTTGGGCTGTCTCATTGGGGAACCCTTAAAGGTTCTTTATACAAACCATTTAGGAAGCTAGAAACTTTGGGGAAGAAGGTTAAATCTGGAACCTAAAGTGTTTTTTGTTTGTCTCTTTGTTTTTTGTTTGAACTGTTAAGGTTGCTATGTAAAATCCTACAGGCTTTCTCTTTCAGAAAAGATTCCACCTCGAACCCCTTTAGGAAGATAGAACCTATAACCCTATAACTATAACTTCTAAAGTCCCCCTTTTCTTACAAAAATAATAAAATAAAACCAAAAACCTAAATAATTTCTTTACTGGCATCTTTGAGATTCCTCATCAGTTCTATGGAGATGTTATGTAAAACCATAAAACAGAGGGATACCTTTTCAGAGAAGATTCTACCTCTAGAACTCTATTAGAAAACTAGAACCCTTACCCATCCAAAGAACAAGAAAAGGACAAAGTGATTTCCCTTTGGTGAACCCATAAAGGCTCTATGTAGAACCCATTTAGAAACCATACTAGAAAACATCCAAAGAATTATTTAAAAAAGAACCATGAAGTGTATTTTGGTTTGTCTCTTTAGGGACTCAAAAGAGACAAGTTGACATCGTTGAGAACCCTTAAAGGTTCTATGCAGATGTAGATGTAGAACCCTAAAACAGGGGGTTTCCCTTTCAGAAAAGATTCTAAGTAGAACTAAATTATGAAACTAGAATCCGTAACCGCTTAAAGAACAAGAAAAGAAAAGATAGGAAAAGAAAAAAGGTGAATCTTAAAGTGGTTTTTTTTTTGGTTTGGTTTGTCTGTTTGGGGAAACCATTAGAGCTTCTATAGAAACCCATTTTGGAAATTATAAACTTTAACCATTCAAAGAATCCTCTAAATCTAGAACCATAACCTGTTTTTCAGGTGTATTTTAGAACTAAAATCTGTCAGCTCTTTGTTCTCTGTATATTTCCGTCTTCTCCTTCTCCACTGGACTATTGTTGGTTCCTCTGAGAGTTGTACTGTAGTGACAAGAGTGTTAATGTCACTGAACTGCCGAAGGTGTTTTTTGCTAAGCTGCAGAACCCGCGTGACTGAGACAGGGTTTTAACAGGAGCAGGGATCGGATAACTCGCTCTGCGATGCTAATGAGCTTTGTCTGTTTGCATGTTGCTCAGCTACAGATGAAGCGCTGAGACGCAGAACACTGAGAACCAGAACCCTGCTCCACTGCTTTCAGGTCCATATTTCCTTCTTTCCTGCATGGAAACTCATTAACGAGTGCTGTAACAGTGTCAAACCACAACGAATCGACTGTGACTACAATTCATCATTGAAGAAAGCTCTCAGGACGGGACAGAACCAGAGTGCTGAAAAAAGCGACACAGGAATTTTAACCAAACTTTCACTATATAACAAGCTGCATCTGCTTTATTTATTTATTTATTTATTTATTTATTTATTTATTTATTTATTTAGTGCTTGATTGATTAAAACACTCACTTTAAAACAATTTTTATGAACAATTTTTTTAACCAACCTCTCACTATAAAACAGGCTTCATCTGCAACATTTATTTAATTATTTTTAAACCAAATTATAATTTGCAAAGTTTATTTATGTATTTTTTTTTACTTTAAAACAATCTCCATCTGCAACATTTTAGTTTTAATTAATGATTTTTTTTTACACCAAACCTCACTTTAAAACAAGCCTGATGTGAACCCCTCCTGATCACTATGACCGCTTTTCTCTAAAAGCGTGACGACACTTTCACATCCCTCAGGACTACTGTAGTCCTAATTTAGCCTTAGCGTGTTTGCTCCTATTAGTGCGATCTATCATGGAGGTCTCCACTCTTTCCCTTAAAATGGCTTTAAATGACTGCCAGCTGTACGACTCCTGTCTCTGCCATGGTTACAGCCGGAATAAAGCTCGGCACTAAAATGGTTACGGCGGCGCTGATTAACAGCTCACTACGAGCTCGGCTGCTACAGAGACGTTCCAGGTGCTCGAGTCTCATAAACCTATAATTACGCCTCTATTTGATTCACTAATTTCCTTATTTACATGTTGCATTTCCTAGAAGATTCCCATGAGCTCCTTTTCTTTATGATCATCTTTGCTCTCGGTAACGCAGTCTGAGATCCTGAGATGAAGATTAACTCTTATGACAGCCTGTGTATATACATATAGTTACAACAATGGCAGTCAAGTGCAGAAGTGGAGAAGAAAAATGACAAAATGAAAAAAATGTACATGTATATTAATCCAAAATAATAATAATAATAATAATTTATAATAATAATAAATTACAACATTGAAGCACATTAAAAACAACAACAATGATAAAAAACCTATGGAGGTACTAATGTTTTCACCATAATGACCATAAAATATTCTTACTTTTTAATTCTTGGTTCAATTTTAATTAATCAGTAAGATTAAAATCTATTTAAATTAACACTTAAATAAAAGTGTTCATAAATGATTCATAATCATTCTATAGTAACAGCTCATTCACAGGGATTCGTACAGCTCATTTACAGGGACACTCCACATAAACAGATTAATAAAATCATTGATATGGTGATGTTTTCTGTAAGGAGAACTGTGTTTATTTAACATTTATGGAATGAGTCTCCAGTGTCAGAAAGGAACAGACATAGAGAAAGACAGATATATGTGTGTGTATAGAGAGAGAGAGAAGAGAGAGAGAAGTGATGCTACTGTATGAAAAGCAGAAAATGATGTTTATTGTTAAGTTGTTTAATCTGATTCACTGAAGCTTACCGTCAGTATTGTTTATATTTCTCTCATCACTGATCATGTGGATTTTTAACACCAAATAGACGATGAAGATGTGTACTTGTGTTTGAGTTCCAGTTGTTTCACCTCATTTAATGTCCCAAAGTCACCAAATTAAAGCCATACACCCTCCAATACGGTGAGCTTTCACCTGGGGCAGCCGCTGACTCACTCTGACATCATGTTCCTTCATCGTTCCTCCTGATGGCAAACACATCACCACTGCTTTCTTCTCCATCTGCATGCAATCATGTGCTTCAGAGAGCGACCAGGCCTATTGTTCAACAAAACGACCCCAAATGCGAGCAATCTTCTGATCAGCATCAGCAGATTCATCTCCATTTGTTTCCCCTCGATGCTAATCGCCTTTTTTATGTTAGTATCCAGGTTCTGCCTACGTGACATTGTGTCACTGCCGGGCCACGATCCAAACAAACACAGATTATCTCACTTTGACATGATTTAAAGCTGATTTTTTTTTCTTTTCTTTTCTTTTTTTATATAGAAACGTCCCTGGGTTTTATTGTGGTCCTCACAGCTGCATTGCGTCTGTGTATTTTGGTGAATCTAAATATCAGAATTTAAAAACTGAATATTGAGAGCATCGTATGACATTTTTGACAATGTTACCCTTTTTTAAGGCTGATTTAATTGTTATATATGTATAATAGAAACCTGCATCTTATTATCTAAAACCTGTATTTAAAACCTGTAAGAAAAAAAAAGCAGGTTATAAGAAAAGTTAAATTACAGATGTTATGACAGGAAGAATAGTTCATGGGGTGGAACTTGATTCTTTTCCTGTAACAGTATGTCACCAAGTGTTTTATTCCTCTTATACCACAGCAATTTGCCAACAAATGAATTTTTTTATTTATTAAGGAACAACACATCAAACTTTTTTTATCTATTTATATTTCATTTAATGTTCATGATAACAGTCTATAAACAACAACTATACAAGTATAACAATCACTATAAACAGCTAAAAACAGTCATTCTATCACCAGCCTCTCTTTTTTTAAATAAAAATAAATACATTTCTCCTTATAGGCAACTTCATCATATCCACAATTTTTTAAAAATGTTTATGTGGAGTGTCCACCATACAAGTCCCTGTGAATGAACTGTTGCTATAGAAATGATAATGTATTAATAATGAGCACATTAATACAAACCTGTGATTTCCAGCTGCACTACTGTCAGAGCTGCTGTTATAGAAAATTAATCAACACCTTCTGAACAGAATCAAGAGCGCTGTGGCGTGAAATGAAAGTATAACAGTCAGGAAATGTAAGTGTGATTAAATTCTAACATTCTGATAATGTCTTTTGATTCCGAACACGACAAGCACTGCTTACATGTTGTTTTATTTTGGGTTCATGTTATGTGCTTGTTCTAGTGTTCTAGTCCCATCTCCTGTCATCCTGTGATTGGTTGATTACCCTAATGTGTTCACCTGTTCTGTGTAAAGCACTTAATTGGTATGTCTGTGTATACTCTGCTGTTTCTATTCCTTGTCACGAAGTTTTATCATGCTATTTGTACTATCATACATTTTATCCAAGCTCTGTTTTCTAGTTCTGTGTTTTCTGGTTCTGACTCTTGGCCATTGTTTGGGTTTTGATTATGATGTTGCCTGCCTGTGTTTTGACCCACACTATGGATATTAATGATGATTGTTGGATTTCTCAAAAAACCACACTAAGATGCACACTTGCATCCTGTCATCCATAATCGCCGCTTATATATCATTTTTCTCTCATCAAAAATAAAAAGTAAAAAGGACATAAATATGTCAGAAATGCTGCAGCTAATATATGAGGATTTTTTAGCCTGCAGAAGTTGTAGGAAGTAACTGAGAGACTAATTAAGAACGTATATTTTGAAACGGTTCCATAAAAAACATTGATTAAAACACTGATTCATTATTTCCTCAGTGGCCCTGCTGCCAATTAAAGGAAAACGTCGTGGCTGAAGCTGCATCATAAACCACACCGAGCTGATTGGGTGGTGTAGCCTGTTATTTAGTGTTAGCATGTGGTTTGGGACGCAGCCCAGATCATCTACAGCAGACTGATACAAACGTCGATGATTCACCTCCATATTTAAAAAAAAAAGTCAGTGAGCCGCATGTTCGCTGCAATACTGAATCAGTTACTAAGAGAAGGAAAAGAAACAAAGATGGGCCTTTATGTTCGTGCAAATTTCTAATTCTTGAAGATAAACATTGAGAAACTGCTCAGGAACCTGAAACAGAACCATTGTGCAGAAGCATAAACACACATCAAGGAAAAAGAACTATTTGCAGGCTGAAGTGAAATTGCTTTCAAACCTGTAAAAAAGAAAAGAAAAGAAAGAAAGAAGAGCTGCAGAGAGAAAACATTTAAACTGAACACCATTTAACACAACATTCTGAGAAACGTCTGTAAAGAATGAACACATGAAAAACACATGAACACATGAAAAACATGACCTTTGACATGATCTCTGGAGAGAAATACCTCTTTTATATCAGAGACAATATCGAGTCACGTCCTAATCACACTTCATTTATCCACTGTCCTATGTATCCCATAATCCTGTGCATGTAGAAGAATGATGGCAGAAAACACCAAAGAGTACAAATAACAAAAAAGCTTTTTGTGATTATTTTTGCTCTAAGATTTTATTTCTAGCAAGAAATAGCTGGTGTAGTCGCACAATATTCCCTCTTCTTTCCCCATCTAGGCTAATAGACTGTTGTTGGTAACCTATGAAGTGAAGTATCCTGCCTTCAAAGTCTGTCTCAAACCATTTTTATACATTTTAAGCTCTCACAGAGCCCACTAAGTCTGCTTTCATATGTTTTTTTTTTTACAGTAAATACAGTAAATGGCAATCCTTTTTGTGCTGATATGATTAAAAAATATCAGCTCACATGGTGCTCACACTGTAACCATACCATATGGTGATGCAGAGGTTGGTTGTCTTCGTTGTAGCTTTGAAGACAGAAAATCAAGAGAAAAACCCTGATCAAGTGCACTTAGACATAGTTAAGGGCCCTTAGCTTCCTTAGGGTTCTACCTGGAACGCTCTCTGATAGAGAACACTGAGCCTCATTTATCATGTAAACAAATGAATTCATAAAATCTTTTACACAAGGCATTTGGTAATTACTTGTTACCAGTTACTTGTTTAAGACACGTGTATTATATGTTTCACTTCTGAGTTTGTGTAAATTTCTGTAAAAGGAGACTCTCGAATGATTTGGCTTCAAATCGTATAATTGTCAACCAGTTACTGTGATTTTATATACGGATTACACTGTCAAATTTAAATCATTTATTTATTTCAATTACACACCAATTTACATTTTATAAAAGAAAGTGATTCCAAAACAAATCCATAAATGAAGACAAATAAGACTAGCCATTCAATTAAGATAAAAGTAATGGCATCCAATAAAAGGATGAAAACTTAGTTTGTGTCTATGGTAGCCAAAATGCTGCAATGGCTGAGGGATGATTTAGTGCATGTCACACTTAGGAGGCACTCTTTCACTGTTTATCATCATTTTGTCATTTTCAGCTCTCTGTGAGATTTGTCTTTTACGGAGATTTGTGGGCGTGGCTAAATGTACACGTGCCGTGAAGGGAACGTGGTTGGTAATTTATGGCAGGTTGGTGTTTATCAACATATGCACTTGAGTAGGAAGAAAACTAGAAGCTTTGGTAAATCTATGAGGAATTTTTAGTTTGGTTTGGAACAAAGACGTGTCTCGTAGTTCCACAAAAGGAAAACAACAAAGGAAAAACAAAACTATGGAACTTCACAATAGCTCAGACATGAATATTTTTCCCCATTTAGAAATAAAGGGGGGTGTTTTGGGGTTTAGGGTCTGTTTTAGAGGAGGTTTTTGGAATTGATAGTCACTAAAGTATAATAATTAAAGTTTAAGTTCTCCTGATGGTGGAGCAGAAGAAGTTAAATGAAGGCAGATTGTAGGTTCATGGAGGTATGGAACAGATTACAAGGCTCAGTAATGGATGCAGATCACTTAGATACTCAAAGGCTCTTTGCCCAATGAGTTTCTCGGATCAAAAGGTGTCGTGACAACGCGAGCATGATGGAGTGACCTCGTTACGACCGTGTATTTGTTACAGCTAGTCGGTCCTCATTCACACAGTAACGGTGAGTCGATAATGATTCGCCTTCACACTTGATATGCAGCAGTGAATCAGTGCTAATTTTCCCATCAGCCCCGCTTCCAAGTTTCCCACCAACAGTGTGATGTTATTGCTGCTTTTTAGGTTTAAGTGCCTCAACATGGCTTCCTATGGGCTGGACTCATGAGGTCATATCCTTCTCTGAATGAAAAGCAGGTTTATATTTCTCTCATCATTCTGGCCAGGAGAGAAAAGAACTGATGAGGTCCACTAACAACAACGTTTTTTATTCCATCCATTATTTCATCATTCCTCTCTAATAAAATCCAAAACAGTGTGTTCTTATTGACTAAATCTGCTCTGTCTCAAATCACATACTGTTACCTAATGCCTAAAAGTATTTATAAATGTAGAAGATCCACTTACTACAGATGTTACACTACCTGACATGATGTGAACACCATTGTTTCGCTGTGTTTAGTGCTGCCTGATATTATCGTGCTTTTAGCAAAATTGTGTGTAAATGTATTTGGCCCTAAGCCCAAATGAAAATGCCTGCCAGATTTACAAAATTTTTCAAGCTTGAAATGGCCTTGTTCTATTTTACTAACACCACAATGCTGTTGAATTCTGGATTCTCCTGAATCAGAAGCTCCTGATTATTTTTCTGTAACAGCAGCTCTGACAGTAATGCAGCTGTAAATCACAGGTTTATATTCATGTGCTCATGCTAATACTTTATCATTTGCTCATTCACATATCATCACAAGATCATTCAGAGGGATTTATACAGTGGATGCTCCACTAATAATAAATGGATTTAAAGATGTGTAATCATCGATATGGCGACGTTTTCTGTAAGGAGACATTTATATAACATTTATGGAAAGAGTCTCCAGTGTTAGCGCTTTGTACCATTCAGAGGAAAAGCTGTAATTTTGAGTTTTCTGTCATCTTCAGGACAGTGTAGTTTAAGCTTTGTGTTTTTTTTTTAAATAAATGATTACCTATTTATATATTAAATACGATGTAGTTATTATTTTGTAAAATAAAGTGCTGAATTATGTTGTAATTAAATCTCCACATTGAAATCTACCGTGACTGAATATCAAAAACCAAAGACAAGCCATATTTTTTACAACCGTTAAACCACCCCATCCCCCACCCCCCATTATTTCTAAACACAAATCCACATGAAGTCGAATTGTCACGAGGCACAGAGCATGCATGCAAATTTTGGTGAACACACCGTTTAGATCCAATCTGATGTGTTGATGGTGCACTACACAATTCCACATGTGCAGGTTAGTGTAAAACACCTGGCTGAATAAAAGGAGATTGTTACGAGGCTACTGGAGTCACTCTGAAGCGAGTTCGGTGCACTGCAGACCTCCAGACCCGAGACCTGCAAATAAACATGGCTTAATTTCTCGCTCCAACCAAAAACATACCTGTATGCATGAGTTACGTCTGCTGCTCACTCGACTAACACAGAAACATGCAACGTGGATCAAATACAACACATTCACGCATCAATTATTGCCTTCGAAAAAATGCCTTTACTTTTTAAAAACACAGTGGACTTTATTTATGCATGACAGAATTTGACAACAAAATGCAGAAAATATGAATGGATTTTAATAACCATTTTACATACTGCTTATTTTATCCTGCTTCTGGAACTACACAAGAAGTCAAACCCTGTTAGCAGAAACATGGCTGTATTTTTTCAAAGCACAAGCCAAATCCAAAATGCCTGACTACAGAAGCTCACTAACATAAACTAATCTACGTTTTTTTTTTAAATTTAGAACATTATTTTAGAGGTTCTCAGTTCCACTCCCAGTCAATGTGTGCATCCAAAACCAGATACTTCACCACTAAATAATATAATTATCACTTATTAATAAGAAATAACACGTGACGGGCTATGTGCCGCTTCACATCACTCTGGCGTATTTCGTATAACATGATGGTCCAAAGTGTGTTATTCCTCTTATACCACAGCAATTTGCCAACATTTACAATTTACATTTATTAATGAGTGACACTTGCACTTTTTATCCTTTAATGTTATGGAACATCGGTAAAACAAGTTAGTTCCTGTTCTCAGTTACATTATAGCAGCTATAAATAGTCAGTCCCTCACCAGCTTCTCTTTTTTCTCTCTCTTGAAGTTAATAAGACAAAAAAAAACACAGCTTGTCATGTTACAGAGAAACTGCAAAGCATAATTTCCTCTGTCCTGAAGATGTCAGAAAACTTAAAGTTACAGCTTTACCTCTGACTGTTATAAAGCACTGACACTGGAGACTCCTTCCATAAATGTTAAATAAACACTTTTCTCCTTACAGAAAACTCTGTAGGGACGGGTCATTAGTGATAACTGGAGTTATTGATGAGAGTTTTGGTTTATCAGTGAGGGGTGGGTTTAGGAGTGAGAGGTGGAGTTATTGGTTAGGGATTGGGTTTTTGGTGGGGGTGGGGTTATAGGTGAGAGGTGGGGTTTACATGGGATTATTGTATGGGCTGGAGTTACATGTTAGAGGTGGGGTTTATGGGTGAGACATGGGCTTTATAAATGTTATTGTGTTCTTGGTTAGGGGCAGGGTTATGAGTGAGAGGTGGGTTTTATTTGTGAGGAATGGGGGTTATGATGGTGGTGTGGGATTATTGGTTAGGGATATGATTATGGCTGAGGAGTGGGGTTTATCAGTGAAGTGGAAGAGCTATTGGCTATAGGTGAGAGGTGGGTTTATGAGTGAGAGGCAGAGTTATTGGTTAGGGATTGGGTTGTTAGTGAGATGGGGTTATGAATGAGAGGTTGGGTTTATCTTTGAGGGGATGGGGTAATTTGTTAGGAAAAGGTCACTTGTGAGAGGCGGGGTTATCGATTAGGGGTGGGGTTATAATTGTGGTATGGGGTTATTGGTTTGAGGTGGGGTTATGGGTGAGAGGTGTTGTTTATCAGGGATGGGGTGGAGATATGGGTGAGGGGATTACTCTCCTTAAAATCACTACATATCTGGACAATGATTGCAAACTGAGTTGAAAGCTTTTCAGATATTTGGATATTATTCCGAGGAAAATTCAGCTTGAGGAATGAGAACCGTAAACAAACTGGAGAGAACAATAACCCTGGACAGACCTTCAAAACATTAACGTGTGCAATTTTGTCCCATCATCTCCAATCTGAAAGAACAAAAAGACTGAATGAGGGAGGTCTTATTAGTGTCCGATAGGATCGATGGGAAAAGCCTCCAAATGACCGCTCATGTGTTTTTCTGCCTCTAACATGGCGTTTAACTCGGTTCTCTGTGCGGTTCTCCCATAGAGCCGGCATATGAAAGTTATTAACAGGCTTTTGAGGAGCATTAAGGGCTTTTGAGGAGTTTTATCAGTGATGAGATATAATCACTTTTAGACTTACACATGTAAAGATGGATCAGCAAATCACCTGCACGTAGAACAGAAGTGTAACAACGGGATTGGACGCAAACAAACACACACACGCACACACACACACACAGATGCACACGCACACACAGATGCACACACACAGATGCACACACACACAGTTCTTCTAGGTTTTCCCAGAATCATTATCCATGTTATGCAGAACAGCCCAACAGAGTTCTTAGTTTTCCTAAGGTTGTTTTCACACTTGAGGGTGTATATGTGTATATGTGAGCAACTCCAAGGCTTCATTCAGACAGTTGATAATTGTTGAGCTAAAGTGAAAAAAAAAAAAAAAATTGAAAAAAAAAAAACCAACCATCAGCAGTATGTGATTCATCATTGAGAAAGATGGGAAGACTAACCCCAAATTCACACTGGATACATTGCACAAGAGTCATGTCACGACCTCAATCAGTCCACACCATAAACATCTCAGCTGCATTTCTGCACATGCTCCTGGCAGCAGAAAGAGCAAAAGTGCACTTTGATTTTAATTTGTTTTGGTAACTCCAGCACTTGCTTATCAGTTATGAACAGATGAATTTACATTTCCTGCAGTTTTTATTTTGTTTTGAGAAAGATTAGCTGTTTAATGTTTAATAGAATCCACCTAGTTCGAGAACTACCAGAATCCTCCACCACCAAACACAACCCCCTCTCATCCATGCCCCCTTATCCATGCCCCCTTATCCATGCCCCCTTATCCATGTCCCCTTCCAAGCCAAGTTCATCAAACTTTCCTGTTTACTAATTACACTCACTTGCTCTTTTCCTCTGCAGTTTCCTGTGTAAATGTTGCTCAGTGTGTAACTCACATTGCTGTACAGGATAATATAATAAAATACTGTAAGAACATGATGTAGAAATCCATTCTCCACCAAAGTGCACAGGTACTTATACGGACTGGATGTAAAGCACACAAAAACCAGAAGAAGGGGAACAGAAGCTTCCATTGCTAAGTATTGTTTGACTTGAGTGGCCAGATTTTAATAAGGTGTGATCATTGCGTTCAGCCTCCAGACTGGATTTTGGGGTTTTACTGTACCCACCACATGCTTGGGGGAAAAAGCTGCCGCTCGTCTGTTTTAGTTAAAATCTTAACTTTAGAAAAATTTTGTAACTTTCATTTAATTGCAGTGTGTAACACCTTTTCCCTAGAGTAAAATGTTTGATTTGCATAAATTTGTTACATTTTTTATGTAAATAGTGTGTATTATACAAAATAATAAACATACCAATTCTGTGATTTACAATAACTAGATAAAATAGATGATGGGTTAATGGCAAGAGCTCAACTCTGTTGTTATTAAATAAAAAGTCATATTGAAATCTTACCAAAACTCAGCTCGAAATTAAAGACATCTTTTAAAGACTTTATTTTTCCTTGCATAATTTCCAAAATTGTCACAGTGAACTGATTTTCATTTGTTATTCCTTACTTAACACCTTTTTATGCTGTTCATATTTTACACTCTCACTGCTGTAACAACATAATTGCCTAAGCCTTTCAGGTGAATTTGCTGATTTTTATACTCCAATCTTTTGTTCTGTGTTTTGTTTTATTCATGTGTGAAACATCACGCCACTCATGTTGCTCTCCAATCGCTGTGCACTGGTCACTTGTGGGCGTGTCCTCTCATTAATTTACTGACGGTTGCCATGGTTTCACAGGTAGCGCCAGGCTTTCAAATCTTAGGTTGGGATTTTAATATAATCTAAATTAATCAGCATTATTTTAAATTATCCTTAATTCTTTGTTCTTAAATTTATCAATTATTCTTAATTCTCTGGAGCTGTATTTTTGTGTTTTTGATTTCGTGGGTGACTTTATGGTTTAAAAACATGCTATATATTTCCAGAATATGAAAAATATTATTATACTTGCAACGTTTCCTAAGTGGTGTGTAAACACTGATATGCAAATCAATCATATCAATGTAAAATATAAAAGATAACATATATATTCAGCAAAACTGCTATCTTCAGTAGACCTCCATTTATCTTTTTATAATTCTTTATCATGACTCATATTCCCAAGACACTCTTTTTTATTTTTTGTTGTTTTGAAATGGAGGGAAACCGAGTCAGTATCTGTGAAGCCAAAGCCGAGCTAACCACCGTAAATTACCCCTGACTTAATAATGACCACATGATGGACTGTGTGGTGAAGCTCCTTTGAACTTACTTGACCCCTAAACATTTTGTCTCCAACCTAAATCGTGTGGTACACACTATACAATGGAACCTAGAGTCAGTTTTGAATTCATACGTGCTTTGAAAACAATTTTAAAAGGAAATAGATTTATTTTTCACAGTGTGAGCAACACTTTTAAGGTAACCACTAATGATCTTTATTTTCCATATATATATATATATATATATATATATATATATATATATATATATATATATATATATATATATATATATATATATATATATATATATATATATATATATATATATATATATATATATATATATATATATATATATATATATATATATATATATATATATATATATATATATATATATATATATATATATATATATAT
>CM040464.1:11325640-11368047 GCA_022758105.1 Pangasianodon gigas | reverse complement strand
ATATATATATATATATATATATATATATATATATATATATATATATATATATATATATATATATATATATATATATATATATATATATATATATATATATATATATATATATATATATATATATATATATATATATATATATATATATATATATATATATATATATATATATATATATATATATATATATATATATATACATAGTTAGGTTAGGTTCAACTTTATTGTCATTGTCAGAGTACGAGTACAGAGACAACAAAATGCAGTTAACATCGAACCAGTAGTGCAAATAGCAACAGTGTACTGTGGTAAACAGTATGAGGCATACCAGTAATGCAAATGGCAATTATCTTAAATGGAATGAATAAGAATTATGGTTAGTTATTACAGTTAGTTCAGATAAACAGTATACAGGTAGTGGTAAGCAGCATGATGCGTGCAATATGGTGGATACATACAGTGGATAAAAAATGCAGATATGCAAATAGCAATAATGTGCAAATAACAGTCTGATAGTAAAGTAATAGTAATAATAATAATGACAGAGAGTGCAGTTAAGTGCAAGTACTTGCAAATAATTGCAGATAACAGTAATGTCTAATGCTAATGTTAAGTTGTTAGGTGGAGCCTGGCAGTTAACTCTTGGAAGCGTTCTGCATTAGTATAGCTGAAGGGAAAAAGCTGTTCATGAGACTTTTTGTGCAACAACGCAGACTTCTGTAGCGTTTTCCTGATGGGAGACACACAAACAGTCCATGGTGGGCATGGGAGGTGTCCTTGATAATACCTCTCGCTCTCTGCAAGCAATGCTTTTGATAAATGTCTGAAATGTTGGGCAACTGTGTTCCAAAGATGTGTAGCGCAGTTTTCACTACCCGCTGTAGTGCCTTCTGGTCAGACACTGTGCAGTTGTTGTACCATACTGTGATGCAGTTTGTAAGGATGCTCTCAATGGTACAGTGAAGTTCACCATGATGTGAGGAGCAAGGTGTGCTTTCTTCTGTCTTCTCAAAAAGTACAGGTGCTGTTGTGCCTTTTTGAGAAGAAAGGAGGTGTTGAGGTTCCAGGAAAGGTCAGTGGAGACGTGGACACCCAGAAAGTTAAAGCTAGAGACTTGCTCTACCTCAGTCCCATTAACAAGGATAGGAGTGTGTTTGTGGCTCCTCAAGGACTTCCAGTAGTCCACAATCAGTTTTTTGGTTTTCAAGGTGTTAAGGTCGAGGTTGTTATTGGCACACCATGTTACCAGATGCTGAACCTCGTCCCTGTAGGCTGTCTCGTCCTCATCTCTGATCAGGCCAACCAATGTAGTGTCATCTGCGAACTTGATTATGGAGTTGGAGCTGTGCAAGGGTATGCAGTCGGAGGTGAAGAGGGAGTAGAGGAGAGGACTCAGCATACGGCCTTGTGGTATGCTGGTGTTTAGGATGATGGTGGAGGAGGAGTTGTTGCCAACTCTAATACACTGGGGTCTGTTGGTCAAAAAGTCCAAAGTCCAGTTGCAGAGAGCGGGGCTGATACCGAGACTGGAGAGTTTGGTGATCATCTTAGATGGAATGACAGTATTAAACGCAGAGCTAAAGTCAATGAAGAGCATCTTCACATAGGAGTTGCTATTTTCCAGATGAGTGAGGGCAGAGTGAAGGGCTGAGCTAATGGCATCCTCTGTTGACCTGTTATGACGATAAGCGTACTGATGGGGATCCAGTGATGGTTGTAGGCAGGCTTTCAGATGAGAAAGGACCACCCTCTCAAAGCACTTGGTGATGATGGGGGTAAGAGCGACTGGACGGAAGTCATTGAGCGCTGTTGCAGCACTGTGCTTTGGTATTTTGAAGGAGGTGGGGACAACCGCTTGGGCCAGCGATAAGTTGAATATATGTGTGAAGACTCCGGCTAGGTATTCCCTAATGGCAGTGGCCTCTTTCAACAGGACAATGCGCCCTACCACACTGCAAAAATTGTTCAGGAATGGTTGGAGGAACATGACAAAGAATTCAAGGGGTTGACTTGGCCTCCAAATTCCACAGATCTCAATCTGATCAAGCATCTGTGGGATGTGCTGGACAAACAAGTCCAAGCCATGGAGGCCCCACCTCACAACTTACAGGACTTAAAGGATCTGCTGCTAACGTCTTGGTGCCAGGTACCACAGCACACCTTCAGAGGTCTTGTGGAGTCCATGCCTCAACAGGTCAGAGCTGTTTTGGTGGCAGAAGGGGGACCTACGCAGTATTAGGCAGGTGGTTTTAATGTTATGGATAATTGGTGTACATATATATATATATATGTACATATATATAAGTGTTGTGAAACATCCATGAAAACCTGTTCTCACTTATGTTATAGCAGCTATAAATATTAGTTCCCTTACCAGCCTCCCTTTTTTCTCTTTCTTAAAGTAAATAAGACAAAAAACACAGCTTTTTTGTTACTGAGAAACAGCAAAGCATAAACTCCTCTGTCCTGGTACAAGTTATAGCTTTACTTCTACTGTTATAAAGTGCTGACACTGGAGACTCCTTCCATTAATAATAAATAAACATCTTCTTACTTAAAACTTCACCATATCAAAGATCATTTTAATCCATTTATGCAGACCGGCCACCATACATGTTCCTGTGAATTAGCTGTTACCATAGAAACAATAACGTACCAGAATGAGTGCATTAATATGAACCTGTGATTTGCAGCTGCTCTACTGTCAGAGCTGCAGATATAGAAAATTCATCAACACCTTCTGACCAATCAGAATCCAGAAATCAGCAGTGACGTTATTGTACATAATGGTTTATTTAGTTTGAAGCTTGTGACTCATGAGTGTTGTTAATAATCCCATCATTGTTCAGAAGAAACACAGCGGCTTTTCAGGTGAAGCACATGATTAGCCGTAATGGAAAGTTAGAGTTTGGCACAGGACTCTGTGAGAATCACTTAACGTGACACTCGTGCTACAATCAGCTCTTTCATCTGCTGGTTTCCTTCAATTGTTCCTGGCCTGTAAATCAGATCTGACATTTCAGGATCCGTTTCAGCAAAGCGCTTGGCCTGTCACTACCAATCGATTAATCACAAAATATGCTGAGTGTCTAAGGAGGCGAGTTCGAACACAGGCGCTGTGGCTAGCTGAAAAAAAAAAAACCAGAGCATGCACATATGCTCAATGCATTTTAGCTGATCTCATATCCCGATTAAAAAAAAGTCCAAACAAATGTGTGCTTAATGACGGTGCAGTGATTTGATTTGAATGAAGATGTGATGAATGAGTGTTAAACGAGCTCTGATGAACGCTGACTCAGTCTCACTGCACAATTGCAGGACTTACAATGTGTGCGTTGTGTTTTGTGAGTTTGTCGTTTTGAACACAGCCTGTATCTCAAAGAAAACAGAAGCATGGAGGAACTGGTGCTCTGTGCCTCTGACATAAAACACATTGTAGTAATTGCAAGTGTTTAAAATTATTCAGATTCAGCCTAGCCAGTGACAAAGTGACAGGCAAGCATTCAATTTCCACACACATATGTGACACAGAACCACGATTTGCACAAAAGTGACATTTGAATCAAGTGTAACCGTGTAGAGTTGTGTGATATGTCACTAGAATAAGGGCACTGGGGGAGTGTGACGAGGCAGGAAAAGCTAGTCAGTGGTAGGTAATGTAGCCGGATTAAAGGTGCTAGAGTGAAAGCAGTGTTTGTATACTCTTTATGATAACCTAGCACACTTACATGGTGTAAGAAGTGCACGACAATGGCTCAGGGGCTCCGGCGCATTGATCCTTTAGTTTTTGATTACAACATCGCTGAAAACTGGTGAAAATTTGAAAAGGAATGGCGCATCTACTGCTATGCAGGGCTGTCAGACAAATCAACGAAAGTGCAGGCTTACACGCTACTAAACCTAGCCGGTCCTGGAGCAGTTTAAGAGTCAGAATCTTTTGTCTCTGAAGAGGGGGAAAGTCATGAGGATCCAGAGTTGCTCTTAAAGAAATTCACAGAATTGTGTCTGCCTGCAAAAAACGTAATTATGGACAGACGTATTTGACATCACAGTTCAAAAACCAGGTGAATCAGTGCAAGCTTATGTGTCCTCGCCAAAGATTCTTGCAAAGAAATGTGAGTTCAGCATGCTCTAGAATGAACAACTAAAAGACTGCATAGTTTGCGGTACAGAAAGTGACACTGTGTGCAACCAGTTGTTCCATAAAAAGAATCTTTACCCTTGACTCAGCTATCAACGTCTGCATGCTGCACGAGCAATCCCAATGCTGCATGGGACTCATCCGCCCTGATGTACATACGCTGCAACATGAGGCACCTGAGGTAAATAAATATAGAGATTTATTTGATAATAAAGTCATTGGTAAACTACCAGTTGTGTGTCACATGAGACTTGATAGTACAGCCAACCCCATTGTTTGTGCACCTCGAAAAATACCAATAGACATGAAGACAAAGGTTAAAGCAGAACTTGATCGAATGTCTGATCTGGGAAAAATAACACCAGAAAATGAGGTGACAGAGTGGATCTCAGCCATGGATGCTGCTAAAAAGAAAGATGAGTCAGTGAGAATCTAGTGTATATAGATCCAGTACATCTTAACAAGTTTCTGCTCAGGCCATGTCACCCTCTAAAAACAACTGAACAAATCATTGTTGACATGTCAGGTGCTGAAGTGTTTAGCATTCTTGATGTGTGATGTGTGTTCCAAATGTGGCTTCTGGCAAATTCCTCTGGACGAAGCCTCATTCAAACTAACCACCTTCATATCTCTCTATGGCCACTACAGGTTTCTTCAGATGCCTTATGGAATATCAACAGGCAGTGAAGTCTTCCAAAAATCAATAGAACAGCTATTTGCTGGACAACCACGTGAAACTGTGGTGGGTGACATTCTTATTTGGGGCCACATATGACAGGATCATGATGAGACAAGTACTGAACAGAGTCTGTGCAATCAACATGAAGCTCAGTCTCGAGAAATGCAAATTCAGGGTTAGTTCTGTCCCATATATTGGCCACCTCCTTACTGCTGACGGGGTAAAACCAGATCCTGAAAAAAACAAAGCAGTCTGTGACATGCCAAAACCTCAGGACAAACAGGCCTTGCTGCTTTTTATGGGTATGGCAAATTATCTGTCAAAGTTCATTCCCCAGTACAGTGAGGTCACTGCTCACCTATGACAATTGCTGTAACAGGACGTGGAGTGGAGTTGGCACAACACCCACGATTCAGCATTTGAAAGGCTTAAACAGGCTTTAGCACAGCCGCCTGTCCTACAATACTTTCATGTAGCTAAACCAGTGGTTCTCTCAGCAGATGCCTCACAACATGGCTTGGATGCAGTCTGTTTCCAGCAAGGACAGCCTGTAGCGTTCACATCACACACTCTCACACCCACAGTATCATGAGATGCCCAGATTGAGAAGGGGGTATTGGCACTCATGTTTGCAACAAAAAAAATTCCATGACTATATACAGCCGACCTGCCATCCTTGAAACTGAACTGCCACTGCAGCAGTATTGATTCAACCCCTCTATAATGCTTGTGCTTTACCTGATCATCTTCTTGTTTCTCCTTCCCTGATTAAAATTGTCAGAGGTATGGCTTGTGTGCCAGTAGTAAATGTTTTTTGCATGTTACCTTGTACCCATGTAGTCCTGTGGGGTTATTGACCTGTGTACAAATTGTTAGGTTATCCACTGGGCTCACTGAGGTTGTGAGTGAACCAACTGCTGGGGCCGTTCAAGTCCATGTTCAGATAGCAGATGGCAGTTCTATGATAGAACAGATTCAGACTATAGATTTGTCTGTCCTCCCCCAGGTAGAGCAGGGCAAGGTGAGGTCAATTATGTACAAGTATGCATCAGTGTTCTCTGCATTTGAGGGCGATATTGGTTTTACTAATTTAATCATTCCCCTGCTTGATGATATGCCAGTGAGACAGAGGTACATGTGCATCCCTCTGTCTGTTTATGATGCTATGAAGTCCTACATATGTCAGTTCCTTGATAGCCAGATTATTTGGGAAAGTTGTAGCCCATTGTCCTGTCACCCATTTGCATGTGTATTGATTACCACCAGTTGAACAGCAAAACCAGAAAGGACACATTTCCCCTCCTCTGCATTAAGGAGCCCTTAGATGCCCTGTCAGGTTCCCAGTGGTTTACCACCATGGACTTAGCCAGTGGGTACAATCAGATTCCTGTTACTGACTGTGACCATCCTAAGACTGCCTTCTGCACACCCTTTAGCCTATTTGAATTTAATTGGATGCCGTTTGGGTTATGTAATGCACCTAGCACATTTCAGAGGCTCATGGAAAGGATGTTTGGTGACCAGAACTGCCAATGTGTCTGGATGACATCATAGTTTTCTCTTCTGCCTGCAATGAGAGGGTTTGAAGGCAAAACTGGAGAAATGTTGCTTCTTCCGAAGAAAAGTCTGGTATTTAGGTCATATTAGGTCATATTGTCTCTAGCAGTGAATAATTGAATGATTCCTCAGACAAATCCCATGGCATGGTGCATGTGGTCTGACATTTCTTTAGTTCCCCACTCACAACTTTAGTTCTTACATGCAATTAGTTCCAATTTAGTGTTTGAAACAAAATTGGAAGAAAAACTGTGGTTTTGTCTTATCCTGGCATATATGAACCCTCATTAAATATGCATTGAGACATTTTGAAGAAAAATAAAGTTTGGAAGGAAGTATCAGAGATCATTGGTGCCTCTGGTAAGTGCTAGTACAATTAGTTGGATTTGCTAATCTAATCTGAGAACAAAGCTAGTACACAGCAGAGTATGTAACATGTAAATCAAACAACCAATTTTCACACTGCTTAGTGCATTATTTAATTTGTGTTTAACTAGTTTAATAGCTTTAAAAAGCTATATATGGCAAATACCATCCACATCACATCTGCCCAAATTCATCTCTATAAAGCTACAACTAAGGTATGTTTAACATTCTTCCTCCGTCATTAATAGTAGCTTTATTTGTGATAACTGTATATTAGTTAGCACTTGGATGGAGAAGATTGCAGCATTAAAGGGTGCACATCCAGATGCTAGTGAGGGATAGTGAGAGCAAGAGCACCATAGTTTTTGTAGGGGAAAGTCTGGGTGCCTTAGGCAGAGATAGCAAACCCTCAACTGCGGCATTAGAACCCTCACAGCGGGGCAAATGGGTAACAACGTGTCAGCATAACCACATGGCCAAAGCTTGTTAGGAAGTTGGGATCAGAGCATATGATCAGCCAGAGAGGGTTAAGAGCCTTGCTCAAGGGAGCCACAGTGGCAGCGTGGCAGTGCTGGGGCTTGAACCCCCAACCTTCTGATCAGTAAGCCAGAGGCCATTGAGCCACCACTGCCCCAAGCCACTGCTGCCCCAATATTACTAGGATAGCCTTCTTTCATCTCAGAAATATTGCTAAGATAAGAAATATAATGTCACTACATGATGCAGATAAATGAGTTCATGCTTTTGCTACCTCTAGGCTGGACTATTGTAATGGCTTGCTATCTGTATGTTCCAGTAAGTGCATAAACAAGCTCCATTACTAGAACAGAAGATATGACCACATCACCCCTATCTTATCCACACTGAACTGGCTCCCAGTGAAATTTTGTTAATGGTGGAGTGGCTGGCTACTTTATGTCCCAGGGTGCCCTCATGTCTGTGTTACCTTCTGGATCTCCCTTTTAGATTTGCTGTCACAGCCAGTCACACTCTGCTCACAAATTATATCTTCTTAAACCATCAAAGGACAAGAGCATACTTAATAATCTCTGTCAAGCTACACGTTACTCCTGAGATACCAGTGATCCTGACTCCTTCTGCCCTCCAGACATGTCTGATCCATCTTGATGCTTCACTTCTGCTTGGAGACTCCTTGAGTCTGGTTCTACTCAAGGTTTGTTCATCATGCCACCATCACCTCTGGCTTGCTCATTAGGAATAAATTTAAAATTTCTGTAAAGCTGCTTAGTGACAATGCCCATAAATAAAATTGAATAAAATTGAATGGCCAAAAGTTTGCGGACACCTGACTATCACACCTATATGTGGGCCTTCCCCAAACTGTTGCGACAAAGCTGGAAGCAAACCATTGTGTATAATATCTGTGTGTGCTGTAGCATTAAGCTTTCCCTTCCCTAGAACTAATCCTGTTCCAGCATGACACAAAGCGAGGTCCATAAAGACGTGATTTGCCAAGGTTGGCGTGGAAGAACCTGAGGGGCCTGAACAGAGTCCTGACCTAAACCCCACTGAACACCTTTGAAATGAACTGGGATGCTGACTGCGTGCCACCTGACATCTGACCTCACTAATGCTCTTTTGGCTGAACCGGCACAAATCCCCACAGCCATGCTCCAAAATCTAGTCTAAAGCTGTCCCATAAAAGTGGAGGTTGTTATAGCAGCAAAGGGTAGTGGTGGCTACATGTCTACAAGAGACAAATTACAAGCAACACGACAGACTCCTCACCAGTTAGTGTGAACACAGGGTCAGAATGTCAGTCATTCTGTGAAGCTTGTTTAAACTATATCCAGTAAGGCAAGCTCCACCCCCAAAAGCTTCTGATTTGTAGGCAAGCACTGACTCTGAAACAAGAATTAAAATCAGTGCTGTTTGTTTATTAGAAATGCACTTAAACAATCAGAGGAGCTCAGACAGTTGGTCAGAAAGTCTGTTTTTTTTTTTACAAATAGAGGAACATTTTCAGGAACTCACAACATTTTAGGAATACAGGGACTTAAGAACTTGTTCAAGGAATCGGGAACTATGGTATGTTTTTCAGGAATAATAAAAGATAAACTGCTTTTTAGGATCTGTTATCCAAGGAACTTTCAACTTTTTCAGTGACTGAGGAACTTTTAAAATAAATCACAAACTTGTTCAGGAACCCACAAAGTCTTCTAGGAGTTTAGTAAACTACTTTTAGGACTCAGGAACTTTTGATACACTTGGAAGGTTGATTTTAAAATAAGGATCTTATCAGTTTACTGCAGTTAAAATGTAAATGAGAAAAACAGGTGACTGAACAAAACCTACAATTAGTAATGGATGATATTCCGATATAATATCGATATTTTGATATATTATGACACAATACACTTTTCTGAGATATTTTTGCTCTCAAGATATCTTTTTAATAGCATTAACTATTTTTAATTAAGTGGAACTGAATGCAAGTAGCTGATCTGGTGTAAAATGTTTGTCATATCACCCAGCAATACCTACAATCTGCAGTTTATCAAAATAAAGCACAATTTATAGAATTCTTTAATGTTTTTGTGAAAATGTATTGAGTATCCAGGCACAGAACAGCGTTTCACAGATGTGCTGGATTACAGCCATGTTATTAGAAGCTTTACTTCCTCTGACTCGCGCTCTAAATGACGTTACCATCATTAAATTAAAGCAAAAGGGTTAATGTATGGGCAGACTGTATTAGCCATTCATTATTTAAAGAGGAAACTGAGCTTCCTGTCGTACCGGCACACTGAGCGGGAATAAACACAGGATGGGAAACCTCAGGATTATGACGGAGCAAAAACAGTGCGAATGAGTCATGAAGTCAATCATTACATAATTAAGTAGAATACAGCTTAAATCTCACGCAGGTTCTCATGGCAGGTGTTGTGTTGTAGGGTAAAATGATTCATTTAGCTCAAGTGTTAACACACAGCTACTGAACAGTGTCTGAGAAAAATCCTTCTATAGATCATTATCATTTCTATAGTAACAGCTCATTCACACAGGCTTGTATAGTAACAACTCATTCACATGCTTCACATAACTGGATTTTTTTTAAAAATTGGCCATACGTTGAAGTTTTCTCCAGGGTAACTTTAAGTTTTTTGACATCTTCAGGACAGAGGACTATACGCTTTGCTGTTTCTCAGTAGCATGACAAGCTGCAAAAAGAGAGGCTGGTGAGGGAATGACTGTTTATAGCTGCTTTAACATTTGTGAGAACAGTATTATATGTTACTATAAACAGATAAATATAAAAAATGTAATCACTGGCAAATTTCTGTGGTATAAGTAATGCAAATGCTTAAACCTGGTATGAGCTTTATTTGGGCTAATTCAAGAATCATAATAAGTATAGGGTAATCCATAATATAATCAAGGATAATCCATATTCAAAGTTGAAACAAGGTCAAAATCAGGAAGTACACAGAAATGGGACTGTGAAAACAAGTCTACAAAAAAGCATGATAAGACTTTGCAATGCTTCAAAGAATCAGCTGGGTATATACACATTGGCAAACTAATCAAGGAGTAACACAGAACAGGTGAACACACTTGGGTAACAAAAGATGGGAGGGGGTGGAGACAGGACTAAAACAGAAACCAAAACATAAGTCGTTGCCATGGGAACTGTGATGCAAAGGGGGAATCTCTGACAGTATGAGAGGAATAAAACTTCAAGATGTGCTGATTTGACTTATGGGAGATTAAAACATCTTGAACATATTTAATTTAATAAAAATCATCTGTTTTAGAGAATTTTCATAATTATATTATTACTGTGTCTTTATGTAGAACATACATTTCTGCCTGTTTCTGCAGTATGTCAACGCATCTAAATATTGAGGTTATTTGGTCTCAAACATGAAAAAGCACTGCAGAAAGTCAAATTGCACCTAGTGGAGTTTCCACTCTCAGGGAAATAATTCAACAAAAGCATCTCCGTTTTCCAAAAGTAAAAAAAAAAAAAAACCTCAGTGGATTGGGTTACGCAGCAGCACAGTTGCTTTTCTTCTTCACAGTAAGAAAAAACCCTTAAAGAGGTGAGAATGAGCGAGTAGCAAACCTGAGGCATATTAAATCCAGCAGTGGAGAGTCTGGCTGGCCAGTGCGGTGAGCCACAGATGGTTTAGCATAAAAAACCAGGAGGTCACACACACCTGGGAACGGCGTACACACATGGCCGGAGGAAACAGCCGGCGGCCAAAACAAGCAAAACATCTTTCCAGCTCTGCACAGATTTCCCCAGTTTTCCCTTGCTCCTATGCTTATAGGCTCTAATTTGAGGCTGTCAGACTGTAAATGTGGCCATAATGTGACCCAAGTGAGGCGAAGGGTGAAGAATAAAACCTGTGCATTTATTAATGCACTCAGTGAGTAGAAGAAAGTGCTCGTGATGGGAAATAATGCCGCGGAGTTTCATTCACCTCTCGTTCCTACTCGGGCAAAAATGATCCACTTTAAACGTGTTGAAAATGTGAAGCTGACCCAAAATACAGGATGGAAATGGGTGATTTCTGGGCCTCTAATATCTGCACACCTGCACACACACCTGCAATAAGACGTGTGTGTGTGTGTGTGTGTGTGTGTGTTTGTAGGTCTTCCTTTCCATTAAATGCTAAAATGAAAATGCATTAAGAAAGATTGTGAATTTTGCATCCCATATCCCAAGTCTGACCTTTTGTGAAAAACACCTTAACTAATGTCTTTTCTGCAAAAAACAGAACACTTTCATGAACCTGCACACATTCATTAGCTTTCCTCATTTTATCATCATGTATTTTTTCTTCTGTTTCACTGATTCTTCAAACAGGACGGCACAAAAATGAACTCAAACGAACATCCTGCAGCAATTTTTCCACATTTGCAGTTCTTCCTGTCAAAAACAGGAACTTTAGTTCCGCTACATTCATCAGCTCAGACACTTGTTCAGGAATTATTTTTTGAAATACAGGAAATTTTTCAGAAACTCAGTAACTTGCTCGGGAACTACATACTGTAACTTTTTCAGTAATCTAGGAACTCTTCCAATTACCTTTCAACTTTTTTCAGAAACCCAGGAAACTTTAAGACCACTTGTTTAGGAAATCAAGAACCTAGGAACTCTGGAACTTTCTTCAAGAACATTTTAACTTTATCTGGATGGACCCATAAAACGTTATAGGAACTTGGACACTTGTTCAGGAACTCAAGAACATGTTCAGAAACTTTAGAAATTTTTCAAGACATTAGAAACTTTAGGACCTCAGAAACTTTATTTAGGAACCAGGAACTAATAAATTAGAATGATACCATTAATATAAACCTGTGATCTGCATCTGCACTATTGTGAGAGCTGCTGTTATTCAAAACTAATCAACACCAATCAGAATCCAGATTTCAACATAACTATGATACAAATATAAATACCAGCCTCCCCGTCATACACCAATAAGCTTTTTGCTGGGTATTGTTTCACATTGAAACCATCATAAACCTGTTAATTTATAGATAAAAATTGATCTCCAGCTACAGAGAGGTTGCAGAAGAGTTTCATCAGTCGTGTGATTCAGTATTAAGGTCGTACTGGAGTCTCTTACATAAATAAATCCCTATTTTTAGTGCTTTTCTGACAGCTGAAATGGTCCTAACGACCAAACCACAAAACATTCAGCCCAGATTTTCCATCGTCAATTACTAATTAGTCGCTCTGAATCTCCTGCTGAGTCACCGACAAATCACAGAATAAATATTTGGTAAGCCAGAGTTTAATCTCAGCTCTCACTATCTGGATGTTCAGACCTGAAATAATGCCTTCTAGTGAAGACCGGATTGGATTAAGATGTTGAATCAGTGAACGAATGACCACACAGAGCACAGGTTCAGACAGCATTAAAAAGTTTTATTTTGTACAGCATGGATACGCCATCATTTTCTACTTTCAGCGCACTAGTGTGTTCACACCTCAAGACTTAGTAACATGTAGTGCACTATTAAGGAAGGAGAATGATTATAGGGAAGTTATAGGAAAATAATCAACTATTGAGTTTCTGTTACCACCCTGAAGTTGATTATTTTCCTATAACAGCACATCTTCAAGTGTTTTATTCTTCCTATAGCACGGTAATTTGCCCATGATTACATTTTTTATTTATAAAAAACACAACTTAATATTTAATCCATTTATAGTTATATTTAATGTGCTGTGAAACAAGTCAGTTCCTGTTCTCACTTCTGTTATAACAGCTATGAACAGTCGTTCCCTCACCAGACTCTCTTTCTTCTCTCTTGAAATTAATAAAACAGAGAAAAAACACAACTTATCATGTTACCAAGAAACCGCAAAGTTTAAACTCTTCAGTCCTAAGATGATGGAAAACTTAAAGGTTTAGCTTTACCTCTGACTGTAACTAAGCACTGACACTGGAGACTCCTTCCATAAAGATTAAATGAACACATTTCTCCTTACATAAAACTTCACCATATCAACTGTTATATGTGTTTGTTCTTTTTTATTATAATATTAACAAGTTACAAACAAACAAAAAAACAAGCAAACAAAAACAATTGTAAGTGTGTTGTGAGAGTGGATGGAGTGAGTACCACTTCAGTTTGTTGTAATGTCGGTCTGTACTTTTACAATTTGCATGTCACAAGTCACAAGTCAGGATGGCAAAACATTCATGTTGTTCAGTAATCACTGCTCAAGTAAAGCATGAGTGAAGCATGAGTGAAGCCTTTTCTCCATTTTAATGACTTAGTAAACATTCTGAAGACTGAGTGTTATCTCTCAGGTAAAGCTCCTGTTCTGAAAAGCATGCTGGGATTGACAGCGCAAGCTGTTCTGGAGAGATTACAGAGGACGGAGGAGTGTGTTAGTGGGAGGATGATGAGGGAAGCCCCTGTCATCCGTCTACGCACTAAACTCACAATGCTGTGTGACTCATAACACACCACAGCGAGGTCAGAAACGGGAAAACTACTTCTGATTCAGAACTGTGTATAGGCACATTATTCACGTTGATAGTTTATAAGGATCAGCTAATCATTTATACATATGCCTCTTGTCTCCTTATTGCCAGTATATTGCTGCATGAATAGTCCTAGTTGTAATTATCACATTAATCAGTACAAATTTGGTTTAAATTAACTAAATGAAAGTTACTCGTGTTCACCTGATAAAGCCAGGAGATACTAAATCGAGTTCATGAAATTATAAAATGTGAACGTAATGTATCACGCTTTTAATTTTTGATTTGTTATATTAATAAAATAATTCCAATGTTGCTGTTAATTCAGTGTGCTCTCCTGTAAAGAAAATGTGTCCATGGTTTGAAGGAGCATTCATCTGCTACACTTACAGCTCACTTTAAATTCATTCATAATTTTATCTATAAAAATTCACTCCTCGAGATAAACCATGTCTCTGATTAAGATGCATCTTCTCCGATGTCCTCTTGAGTGTATTTACAGCCAAAACATACATTTCAGCATGACATACTGTGGTTAGATCAAACTGTCAGACAGTGGTGCTGGACTTAATACTGCTCCTCACTCGAGTCGATATCACACAAGAAAAATGCACTTAGCTTCATGGTCAGAATTGCATTTAACTGAGACATGCCTTTGTTTAAGACAATCTCCGCCCCACATGCCTAACTCTCACAATAGCATTTAATTCTGTAGTTACGTCTGAATTTCAATATTAACTTCAGTATTAAATCCTCACAGAGTGCTTAACTCAACTCTGAATATGACCCATGAAAAAAAAATTGGGTTTGTGCCTGCAAATTAAAATGAATATTTCATTCTTCTATTCTTTTTAATCACATTACAGCACTGATATGGGCGAAATGTAATTCTGTATTTTTTGTTTTGGTTTTATTTGACATTTACTTCCTTGATTCGATCCTGTTTGATGTTCCTTCTCCTTCAATCTGATCCCTCTGTTCTCATTCCAGTGCTGCTTTTCAATTTAATTCATTAAAAAAAAAAAAAGAATAAAGAACACTCAGTAGGTGAGTGACAGAGTGGATTAGGTGTGTCACACTAAAAAGTTCCGCAGTACTGAGACTTCCTCTCAGGGAGGAAACTGGATCCGGCTCCTTTACAGGACCAGAGACAGACAACACAATATTACATAGCCTACAGTCCCTTACACATCAGAAACTATTACACCGAAATATTATATGCATTTTTCTTTTCTTCCCACAGCTCACAGGCCCATATTCACAGTAGACTTAATCACACAGTGAGGATTCAATACTAAAACAGAGCCGTGCCTCAGTTATGTGCAATTCTGACCTTGGACTAAAGTGCACATCGAATTAACTAAAACACTGCCATTACTTTATTAACTTAATATTTTGACTACATATCAAAATAGTTAATTAAAAGTGTGATAGAAGTGTGATAGAAATTATACATTACTACATTATACATTACGATTTCATGACCAGGATTTAGTATCTTGTGGCTTCATTAAGTTGTGTGCACAAGTAAATAAAATATATAATGCACATTAGATGTGCTGGATGCTTAGATTGAAGTGCTATTTTTTTTTTTTTCATACCATCATTATTAGTGTTTTTATTTTCATTTTTAAATTTTTAAAGTCTCTTCCTTTTATGTTACATCCTATGACATTTGACAGCAGCTTGGATTTTCCAGGTTTAAAGGCAAGTGCTTTTGTTTAAAAATGGTGGTCTAGACTCTATTGAAAAACCTCAATCTTTTAATAATCGGAATGTTGAGCTTAGAAAATCCACTTAAGCAGTTGCGAAGCCCGATTCAGAATACGGGGAACTTTTCCTCACGTAATTATTGATATAAGTTTTGGACTTCAGTCAGCAACAATCAGGGCCATAAAAAAGTTTTACATGTCAGAAACAGTTTGAAATTTGCCAGAATCGGATGCATGGGAAAGAATTACTGTTGCTCTGCACAAAGTATTGGCACCTCTCTCCCCCTTCCATTAATGGAAAGGGACCACCGCAGGAGTTCCACATGGTAGTGTGTGTGTGTGTTTGTGTGTGTTTGTGTGTATAGGTATGACAAAAAACATTAAATGCTGCACAAATTAATTTAGTGTTTAAATATGTATTGCAGGTGTGTGTTACTTTGGAAACACATATTTAACAAAATTAATAGAATCTATGTCTCTATCTTGATTCACCCTTTTACACACAAGAATTAAACAATAATATGCACTCATGGATATGTGACTAAGTGTAGACCCGTGTATAGTGTGTGTGTGTGTGTGTGAGTGTGAGTGTGTTTCAGGATGTCGGTCACTGTAACCCTGCCCTGTGTTAGATAGCAAAGTGAACACCCATCTCTTTGTGTTTAAGTTAAATCGGGTGACTCCCAGTACAACGTCTATTCTTATCTCATGTCAAGTGTTAACTGGAAGCTGAGCTCGGCAGTTTCCTGTAGCTGTGCTCATGTCATTTCCTGCTGGCTGGTAGAAATTCAGCCTGATTTTGTGTAAAACTGTCTAGGCTCCTGTTGCATATGGATGACATTTAAGATGCACAGAAACTCGGCAGAGGAGATGGCGTGCGAGTAAAAAGCCGACAACAGCAGTCGCAACATCTGCATAAAAATGACAAATAAATCAGGTGTACGAAGGTGTGGAGGTGAGAAAACACAGAGCTCTTATTCTAAACAGAGGTGATGGAGGGGAAATCTGTCACCATAGCAACCGTCATGACAAGGGAAAACCTCTAGTGTTTCTTAAACAGAGCGAACTTTTTACCTTGTTAAAAATTTTTTTGTTTAATTAGAAAAAAATGCAAACATTTACATTCACTGTTCAGTGAGTGTAAGGTCTGGAAACTCCAGGCTTAAAACCAAAAAAAAATTATTTTTTTTAAAGTGGATGGTTATGAATTTCTTTATATAAGCAATACATCATGGGAAAATAATTACTCGATTAATGCTGTCACTTAAAAGATTGTTTTCCATATAAATTGTGAAGACGTGACTGAATCTAATCTATTGTAAGTAATAAACACTGTGTGTGTTGGTGTGATGAAGTGGCGTTACTATTTGCACCCCAAACTTGACTATTTTCCTATAAAAGCACATTTCCTAGTATTTTGTCCTGCTTATACCACTACAATTTGCCAGCATACAGTATAGTTTTATCTGTTTATAGTTACATTTAATGTTGTGAAACATCTGTGAAGCAAGTTATTTCCTGTTCTCTCTTATATTATAACAGCTATAAACAGTTCCTTTCTCTCTCTTGAAGTTAATAAGACAAAAACGCAACTTGTCGTGTTACCGAGACACTGCAAAGTGTAAACTCCTCTGTCCCGAAGATGTCAGAAAACTTAAAGTTACAGCTTTACCTCTGACTGTTACAAAGCTCTGACACTGGCGACTCCTTCCATAAATGTTAAATAAACATCTCATCTTACAGAAAACTTCACCATATGAACAATTTTTGAGCTGTTACTATAGAAATGATAACGTATTATAATGTGAGCATTATTATAAATTTGCAGCCGCACTACTGTCAAAGCTGCTGTTATAGAAAATTAATCAACAACTGCTGACCAATCAGAATCCAGAATTTACTGTGGGATAAAACCTTATACTTTTATAACAGTTCATATCAGGCTGTAAAATCTTTAACCTCTGATAAACTGATAAGTGGATGTGAGAAAAGCTCTAGACATTTTATTTAGTAATATATTTTTTTGCGTGCATTTGGAAAGAGTATCAGGATTAGCTCATAAAATACCTTGTTACACTCCAAAGCATTCATTTGTGATTGCAGAAAATCTTCATTCAGGATATTTCAAACTGAAAACCACAAACATCTGGAAAAACAAAACATTTGTTCTGATGCTTTAATTGATGGTCCTGACTCACTCGTAACCACACGTTACTTCAAATTTCCACTCGCAATCATCAAATAAAAAATAACAGCATATACTCATTCATGAGAAATAAACGTATTAACCATGTGAGATCAGTGAGACAATAAAAATTTTAAAAATACACAAATACAAAAAAGACACAGAAATGAAGGAAAGCAAAAGGAATAAACAGATCTGGTTTAACATAATGGTAAATACAATAAAACACTTATGACTAATAAAGTTATTAATATCTGCAAAAGGTCAACTGAGGTCAGAAAAAAGTTTGACATGTTTCACAAAGCTGTTCACATGCACAGAGTGAGTTTTGCACATTATATATGGTGGGCACGGTGGCTTAGTGGTTAGCACTGTTGCCTCGCACCTCTGGGGTTGGGGTTTGAATCACGCCATGTGCTGTGGGGGTTTCCTCCAGGTATTCCGGTTTCCTCCCTCAGTCCAAAGACATGTGTTGTAGTCTGATTGGCATCTCTAAATTGTCTGTAGTGTGTGAACGTGTGTGTGATTGTACCCTGCGATGGGCTGGCACCCCGACCAGGGTGTTCCCTGCTTTGTGCTCTGAGTCTTTCCCTGGGATAGGCTCCAGGCTCCCCATGACCCTGTGTAGGATAAGTGATACAGAGGATGGATATATATATATATATATATATATATATATATATATATATATATATATATATATATATATATATATATATATATAGTATATAATAATATACTTATTTTTATTATTATTAGTGATATCATGGACTGTGACATTGTTTCTTTACTTTTATAGTATTTAAATCATTCTAGCTTCTAATGAACAAAATAAGATTATTTTTGCATTTTGATTGTTATAAAGACCAATTTAAATAAATAAAAACAGCAACTGTCACATTGAACAGATGTTGATAAGAGGCTTTACACCACAACACTGCTGAAGTCTGGATTCTGATCAAAAAGTGTTGATTAACTTTCTATAACAGCAGCTCTGACAGCAGTCACAGATTTATATTAATGCGCTCACTCTAATATTTTATCAGTTTTATAGTAACAGCTCATTCATGGGGATTCTAAATCCAGTAGATGGATTAAAAAAGTTGCTGATGTGGTGAAGATTTCTGTAAGGATATGTTTAGTTAGCGTTAATGGAAGGAGTCTCCAGTGTCAGTGCTTTGTGACAGTCAGAGGTAAAGCTGTAACTTTAAGTTTTCTGACATTCTCAGGACAGAGAAGTTTACACTTTAACATAAAACATGAAAAACTCTGGGTTTTTTTTCTTTTCCATTCAAACTTTTCCATTCACAAACTGCATTTCTGAACACGGAAAGTGCATCTTTTCTGAAAGCGCTGTTTTGATGTGGTGGTATGGCTAAAGGAAAAAGCAGCTTTTCGTTAATGCCATGCTGAAATTATATCATCATTTCCCCCAGTGATTAATATGTTTTATATCGGTAGTTACCAAATCTTTTGCTGTCAAGCAATTTTAAAACAAAAAGCTTTATAACAACAACAAAATACAATGAGGAGTTCAGTCTAAACTGTCTCTTCCCTGTACAGATGATCAAATCCTCAAATGACTTTATAAACAGATCCCACAAGATGAACGCTGGTGTTTCGCCAATTCCTTTGAAACCTGCAGATCATTCTGTGAAAAAAAGAAAAACCACGACACAGGTTTTGTAGAGCTTCCCTGACCAAACCTGTCCTGTGGCCTACTCGGCTTCTAAACAAAAACCACAGGATGACACGAATGATTTAGCAATTAAAGCAGTGAGAACATTCAAGGAAGGAGAAGCCTGGAGGCGCCCTGACGAGGCAAACACTCAAAGGAATAAAACAGAAGCTGAGAAGTAAAAAAGAGGCAGGAGTGGATGCCAGGAATCTGTGAAACAGTGAGGCTTTGTCCCTGAAGAGCAGCAGAAGAGCTTAGTGAAGCTGCATGAAAATGAGATCCGTAAAAGCGAGAAGATCCGGAGAGAATCTCCAACAGAGAGCCCAGCCTTTAAACAGCTGCTTTAATGCTGTTGGTAATGGAGTGTACACAGATATGAGCTGTTACACTGTTATAGACGTGTCATTTAAACTAATACTGACTTGTAAAGTGTCTCAGTGCACAAGATTAGCATCAGTGTATAGAGACCGTGTATGAGACTGTGTGTGTGTGAGACAGTGTATGCAATAGTAAGATATTCATGTCCATGTTACAGATATGAAGAAGTCTTTCTATAAGGCTTTCTTTTGAGCATCACTGGAGGCTTTCTGACACATTCAGTAATAATATTATAATATTAATAATAATTATATTAATGTAAACCTTTGCACTCCATCTCCCTGATGCACAAAACACAAAGTTACTGGCCTGAACTTTAATGTTCCAGTTCAGACATAATTACTTTATGTTCATTTAATTAGAATATTAAAGTGCAAAAAAAAAAAAAAAAAAAAAAAAAAAAAAAAAAAAAAAAAAAAAAAAAAAAAAAAAAAAAAAAAAAAAGCAAATCTATGTCTTCCGTGTATCGAGACCTTTTCATGGTGAAGGTGTTTGTGTATTTCAGTGAAACTCAGAGCTATGTTACTGAGAGTGTAATGCACCCAGTAGGGTCACCCTTGATCAACAAATTTGAGGGGAAAGGTCAGATAGAGACAGATCCTAATGAATTCCATGTACAAAAATAGACTGAGTGTACCTGCCTGGATTATAGGTTCCAGGACCCTCTCCTGGAGCCAGGCATGGGTGTGGTGTCCGCAGGGGAGCACCTGGTGACTGGGCCTCCTGTACAACCTGGTCAGACTCAGCCTTAAATGCTGACTTGGTGCCAACTTGTGGGCTCAACACCTGCAAGATGAAGAGGGAGGCCAGGTTCAGTGGTGACCGGGTGGCAGGCATGTGATAGACAGTCATAGGTGCAGATTTTGTGTATGCACTCTGCATTTTAAAATCAAAGAACATAGCTAAGAGTTATCACCTAAAAAATGCACCCAAAGAGTCTTCTATTCCCCCCCAATAAAAACGGCAGGTGATCCAACCAACATATGAATCTGGAATCACTGACAGTTGCGTAGGTGTTTGGAACTGTCCAGAAGCTCTCAGCTCACGTTAGTAATGTTTCCCTCGTATTCACTTGATTTTACTGCTAGAAAGATGAACTGACTCTGCATCCTCGTTTTCTGTCACGGTAAATGAAGTCTGTATTTGCACATGAAAACATTTCAACTACATCTCAGCTAACAGAGATGAGCACTGCTCAGTGTTATTCAACCTTCAGAAAATGGCAGAGCAAAGTTTTATATTTCTATAAGACATACAATAATCAGCATTTAAATATTGAAAGATGTGTTGATAATATGTAATTACACTATTAGTACATTAGTAGGCTGGATAACTAATATCATTAATATCATTAATATCATTTTGTCCTGCATAGCAAAAGTTTTTACACCCAATGCTCCGTCACCTATTATTTAAACCCACCATTGCCTTGAGCTTAAGTACACATTGAGCGTTTACAATATATTCCTGAATGTGTATTCTGTATATAAACACTGCCAGACTGACACTGCTTTAGGTCAGAGTGGTAATATGAGCAGGAGAATAATCTGTGTGATGATTGATTTTTGATCTAATTACAAGCTCATCATTTCAGATTAAACTGTAATCACTTTTAACAACTTGCTCATAAACAATCGACTGATTTGACCCGAGAAATTATTAAAAAAAAAAAAAAAAACTCTGCTCTGTAAACAGAATCGTTTAAATAAATTACAGATATGATTGACATTAGTATTAAAATACGGCTGCCAAAAACAGACTTCCAAGTGTGTGTGTGTGTGTGTGAGTGTTTAGCCCATGGCACACCTTTTACACAACATCCTTGTTTGTGTTGGCTCTTTAACTACACTTTAAAGAGGACGTACAGTGCCCCAGGGCCGAAAAGATGTGCATCGTCTCCTCAAATGCCTTCTTACTGCTAAAGTGTGTTAGGTATAAATACAATACGTAAGATTAAGCTGACTTTTCCTCTTCTTCACTCCTGATGGATTTTGACTCGGTATATGATAATTAAAAAGCAGATTTTGACAGCGTTGTCTCCTAAGCAACAAATAAAAACACCATTTGCTCTGCAATGAGCATCGCTATTGAGAAGGAGCAGTGCTAAAATGATATTGCAGAGCTATGACTAGCAAATGAGGCCTAGGTTTGAAAAAACAATCTGAACCCCATCCCTAGTAACCGTGGTTCAACGCTAAGCGATCTTGACTGATGCGTTCAGAAGCCAATGCGTTCTCAAGAGAGCCAAAGACGAGGTCGCTAAAAAGACGCACAGTGCAAGGCTAATTTTTCCTGTGAGCTAAGAGACACTATTTTTAGGCCCGCTGTGGTCAAACTGCTTTGGGTTCATCAGAGCCAACTGGTCCGGGGTTCAACCCTGATTCTGGTTTCAGTGGTCTAAAAAATCAACTGCAGCTTCCCCGGAGTGCAGCCAGCCACTAATGTGATGACAAATGATGGCAATAATTTGGAAAAGTTTGTGGAAGTCCGTCTCTACGTCCTGTAAAATGGACGGCTCGAGGGTTTATAGCCGCCCGCTCACCCGGTCACCCAAAGGTTCCTCTTCCGTTCCTGCAGTATTTACTGTGTTGGCAAAACATACGAGATGGCAACCCATTTTTTCCTCCTTGCTCGCTTTCTAAAAATGTGGCAACGGGACCTTGAGATGTTAAAGCTATTGTCAGGAGTACTATGTGACTCATGGAACATATGAACCCCAAAAAAATGACAGAAAGGACCAGACACATGAAGTCATCCAAGATACAGGCCATTAATGAGGAAGACATGTTTTTTTTTTTTTTTGGAAATGAAGTGAATCTGAAACGAACCTGAATGGGAATATCACATAACACAAAAATGATGGGTTTTATTTTCATATGAATAACTGAATAATTCAGTTTACTGTACATGATCATGATGCTTAAACAACCACACAGTGTAATATTTTCCTAATATTATTCTTTTTCTAACTGAAATGATTCAAGAAGAAGATAGATCACCCACTAAATGTATACTTTTAGCAGGACTGAATAAATCACAAAACAAATTCACATCCGTAAACATAAATCAATAGATTATGAACTCTTACACCACAGTGTTGTTGAATTCTGGGTTGTGATTGGTCAGAAGGTGTTGATTAATTTTCTATAACAGCAGCTCTGACAGTAGTGTAAATGAAAATAACAGGTTTATATTAATGTGCTTGTTGTAATAAGTTATTGTTACTATAGTAACAGTTCATTGACAAGGACTCGCACAGCGGACACTCCATATGAACAGATTTAAAAAAAATCATTGATATGGTAAAGTTTTCTGTAAGGAGACATTTATTTAACATTATATGGAAGGAGTCTCCAGTGTCAGTGCTTTTTAACAGGCAGAGGTAAAGCTGTAACTTGTATATGCTTTACGGTTTGTTTCACAGACTTTCCATAGGATTAAATGTAACTGTAAACAGATCAAAAGTATCAACTGATGTTCATCAATTAATAAAAAAAATGTAATCATTGGTTAGCAGTTGTAGTATAAGAGGAATAAACATAATTGGTATGTGCTGTTATAAGAAAATAAACCACTTCAGCCGGTAACAGTAAGTCCACTTTACAGCCAGCTGCATCACACCACCCAGTCATGTTTTATTCCTTACATATTACACCATTAATGTCTAAAATCTCCTTGCAATGGACTTAGGATGAAATAATGATGGAAAACGTGTACACGCCCAGAACATAACGCCTCAGAAACACACTTTTTATAGGCAACGAGAGACACAAATTTGAGTCCTCTGTCTGATCGGGAACAATCAGTTGTGAGACACTGAGAGAGGACGAGTGGTAAAGTTCTCCTCATGGAAAAGAAGATCTCATGGCAACTCGCAGAAACAGCAACGGAGCCGATTTACAACTACAGCATCCAGGATTCGCGTGAAACTTTAATAACTTTAATAACTGATCTGACGTGAAAAACACACCTGCAAGAGCTCTGTTATTATTTCCAAAAAGTAACGAGTCAAGGCCCATCATTAATCACAATTGATTTAATCTGATTTCCATCAGGTTTTCTCAACAACAGAACCAAGATCTCGAGGAAACCCGATGGAAATTTGTTCATCATCGCTGCAAAGTGCTTTTCCGTGAAAACGCCTCAACACTCTTGTGCAGTGGAGGAGAGATGGTGGAGGTGAACCGCGGCCCATTAAACTGGCCAAACTGAAATTATGGTTAACCTCCAGATGCTTCGGTCCTTCCTCCTGTAAAAACTGAGGTTAAAGAGATTAAATACAGACACATATTTCACAGCCTGATATAAACTGTTCAAAAAATTATAAATATTTACACCACAGTGGTGTAGAAGTCTGGATTCTGATTGGTAAGATGGTTTTAATTCATTTTCTATAACAAATCAAAAGTTTATATTGCTGTACCTGTTGTAATACATTATCGTTTCTATAGTAACAGCTCATTTATAGGGATGTTCCACATAAATGGATTCTAAAAAAATAATTGACATGGTGAAGATTTCTGTAAGGAGATGTTTATTTAACATTTATGTAAGGAGTCTCCAGTGTCAAGCTGCATGTTGTGTCTTATAAACTTTAAGAGAGAGAAAAAAGAGAGGCTGGTACGACTGTTTATGAAACAACTGTTTATAGAGGGAACGACTGTTTATAGCTGCTATAATGTAAGTAAGAAAAAGAACTAACTTTTTTCCCATCCATTAAAGGTAATTATATATGGATAAAAATTATGACGTATTGCTCATTTATAAATTGAAAATTGTAATCGTTGGTAAATTGTTGTGGTACTCCTGAGTGAGACACTTCACTGTGACATCTGCTGCACCTCCTGGTTGCAGAAACATAGCAGGAGACTATTGGGATTTTTGAGAACAAGTCAGAATTTGTTTTCTAAAATGTCGTGCTATGGGGAGTCAGAAGCAGAAAATTATTCATAAACATATTCATTTTTACTGCATACTATCGAATCAGATACATTTCCAAGCCAAGAGAAGACAGTCGTAGTTACAGGCAATTAGGAGAGATTAATTGGTCTAGGGAGCTCTGTCTTTGCAACGGACATTTCATCTCAGCTAAGTAGCTAACTATCATATCAATGAAGTTGGTTTGGTAACTAAGAATTTAACATGCTCAGCTAGTTAGTGAACATGCTTAATTTGTAATACTTTGGTAACTGGTAATTACAAACTAGGTAACTAGCACTAGATAACTAGGTCACGTTCTTACTGCGGAGTTGCCTCTAATGGACACATAGCTAGCTAACTTTGTTTAGCTAACAATTTACTTTATGGCATCTGTTTGAGCAGCTTTCTTCGTCCTCGATGTTGTAAATGAAAATCATTACGCCTTGAATGTGACCGAAAAAACAATAAAGTTGTAAGCATCAGGAGACTTGTATGCCTTCAATTTCTCTCTAGTTTAACTGCTATACAAACAGAATTTCAGTGAAATACGTATATACAGTGGATATAAAAAGTCTACACACCAGTGTTAACATTGCAGGTTTTTGTGAAGCCAAAACTAAAAATTGAAACCAAGATAAATTATGTCAGATGTTTTCTCACCACCGTGCTTCACCATGGATATGGTGTTCTTTGGGTGAAAGCTCTCTTGTTTTTGCACCAAACACATCATTTTGAATTATGCCCTTCATTTTAGAGCTAAGTTCTACTTGGGTCTCATCACATAACACTCATAACACATTTTGCCACATCGTTTGGAGTGATTTGTGTGTGCTTGGATGTTTTTTCATGAGAAAGGGCTTCTCTCTAGCCACCCTACCCCGTAGCCCAGACATGTGAAGAATATGAGAGATTGTTGTCACATGCAGAGAGTATTCAGTACTTGCCAGATTTTCCTGCAGCTCCTTTAATGTTGCCGTAAGTCTCTTGGCAGCCTCCTTGATATGTTTTCGTCTTGTCCTTTCATCAATTTTGGAGAGATGTCTTGTTCTTGGTAACGTCACTGTGGTGCTCCATTTTCTCCACTTGTTGATGTCCTTTACAGTCTTCCATGGTACAGCTAATGTTTTGGAAAGTATTTTGAACCCCTCTCCTGATCTATACCTTTTGACAGTGAGACCCTGTACAGGCTTTGTAATCTCTTTGTGGACCATGGCTTCAGCAATCGGATGAAACCTAAAGATCTGAAGATCTAAAGAAAATCCTACAGAAACAGCTGATCGTTTTGGGGGGTTAATCAGAATCACTTCATTGATGACAGCTGTATGATAATTACTTTTGAACATGAGTTTGAATGTGATTCTGCTCAGAATTAGTCACATGTCCCATTATAACGGTGTGCAGACTTCTGCAGATTTTTACCAGTTTATTGTAAGTATTTTTTTTCTAAAATATTTCTATTTGTTTTCCACTTGAATTTTGTTTGGTTGCTCTATCACATTAAATGTTACACCATTTGAAAGTTTAGGCTAATAGCACTCCCTGGCTTTTAGTGCTAATCCATAATAATAAGTGAATAATATTTTAGCTGATCCAATTCCTAAATAAAATTCTTGATACGTTCTTCAGTCAGATCCAGCTACTCGGGTCTTTTTGTAACCAGGTTGCACATGCATCTTCTTTTGGTTACAAACAATAAAGGGAGGCATAGGAGGAATGAATGAATGAATGAATGAATAAATAAACAAACACTTGGGAACATGTTGTTATAGGAAAATAATCAAATCTCAGGGTGGTCACAGTAACTCCGCTTCATCACACCACCCCGTCACAGAAATAAGAAGGTTCTCATAACTTATAGCACCTACAAATCTTCTTGATGGAAATTTGTTTGTAGAGACCGTTGAAACTCGGCCTGTTAAACCCGGGACTGTGGTTAACCTCCGCCTGCTGTAAAACCTGGGGTTAAAGCAACAAACCAAGGACTCATTAAGTAGTTCTTACACACACACACACAACCTGCAATGAACACACAAGTCTATACACACATTAAGGCTATCAAATAACTTAAAATATCGAATTTTCCAAAAGCATTCAGAAGTTTGAACTTATGAAACATTGAGCCATATTTATTTGCTTTATTGATGTTTCTAATGGTTCCTAATGGATTTTAATGGTCTGTAATGATAGTATAAGGTAATGTGTTGTTCCTGATGATTGGATGGTAATTATCTACCTTTTATTAAATCCCAGTTGTGCTCTGGTGTGAATAAGAACAAGAAAATCTCTAATGGAAACTTTCAAGAATCTCACGGAAGCCATTGCACTGATCCACATTACCAAGAGATTTTTGATAAATTATAAATTTTTTTAGAAGGGATAAAAATAGTTGTTGCAGTTCATTTAGATGTTTTAACTTGGCCTATATGAACAACAATGTCACATGATTTAAATAAAATACATTTCTGTAATTTATAAAACATCATTTTTAAAGTGTTTAAGTGCACATTAAAAAAATTTAGTAAATTAAAAAATAAAAAAACGCTGTCCAGCCCGTGTCTGTTTCTTATTGTGCTTACAGACGGAGTTTTGCGTGTACAGAACCGCAGTGTGCGCACGAACCCGTGCAGAACATCAAAACCGTTACGGAGGAAAAAACACACAGCCGATTCAGGTTTGTAAATGTTTTGTAAACGTCGAGGACTTCAGGCCAACATGGACGCTCAGGTACGACGTGTCTGCAGTGCGGTTTTCTCAAACGTATACAAACTCAGGGAGAGTCTACGGTCTGCTGCACCCTGTTTATTGCCACTTAAATCAAACTAAATGAAAACCCGGGACTCTCCGAGCTCCAGAGCATCACCATGTCACTTACGTCACTGAAAAAGTTACGCCAAGTCTCACAAAGCCACGCTCAGTCACAAACACTGGAGCTCACAGCTAGTTAAGACAACGACACACTGAAGCTATGTTAGCGGTTCTGCTTGCTGTGTGAAGTGTGAACAAGTGAGTGTATTACCCATAATGCACTGGGAGGGAGCACAACAATTATTAGCTGATTAGCTTACAGGCTATTGCATTCTCTTTTCTAATTTCAGTTGTTAGTTGCTGGGATAAGTTTTAATCTGATCTCAAATCAGACTGCCTGATTGTTAGAGACTGAAAAAAGTGGGTTGAGATTATAGATTTTAATGGACCAATAGAGCAAGTGATACAATACAAAAGATAAAAATAAATAAATAAATAAACACAACAATCAAGCAAACAGACAGACAAATAAGATTATTTATATAAATGGTTTATTGCTTGTCAGTGACACTCTATAACATAAATATGATGGCCCTGTTTTTTTTTTTTTTGTTTTTTTTAATACAAAGCAGGATAATTAAGGAATAATACACAAGATGTTTTATTGCTCCTACACCACAGCAATTTGACAACAACTACAATTTTTTTATTTTATTAATGAATGAAACTGAGCTTTTCATCCATGTTATAGCAGCTATAAACAGTCGTTCCCTCACTGGCCTCTCTTTTTCTCTCTTAAAAAAAAAAAAGACAAAAAAACACAAAAAAATAAAACACAGCTTGTCCTGTTATGCCACAAAGTGTAAAATGAAGCAAAATGAAGCAAAGTAACTGTGTAAAAAGAGAGATTGTTTTCTGAGATTGTTGTACAATGAGTTAACATATTTTTTAATTGTTAAATGCATGTTTCCTATTCAATTTTGAAACATGATAAAGTAAAGTTTAATTTGTAAAAGTTAAAATGCACCGTGATTTAGGAATCACTGATAATGTGAGGATTTGTAGGCTATCTATAATTATCATTAGGATGTAATAGTGAATTTAACCAGCCTGTATAATTGCACACTCTGTTAATTGGCTTTATTCTCATTGAACTTCTAATGCGCTCTCACTGAAGATGATATGTATTAGAGAGGAAGTGATGCAAGTCATAGCATCAATATTTTTTTAAAAAGTTTGACCCTATTTCCTTCTTTCTAGAAGGCTCCCTGGAGGACTAGAGGTTAGGCCACAGCCCGGGTTCAATTCCTGGCCAGGGAACTAACCCCAGCCACTGGGCTTGAACAAGACAGTGCACTCCCAGTGCAGGTCCCAAGCCTCAATCAAACTGGGGAGAGTTGCATCAGGAAGGGCATCCTGTGTAAAAACTGTGCCAAATCAAATATGCGGACCATTGATCCACTGTAATCCACCCTAACGGGAGCAGCCGAAAGAAGAACAACAACATTCCTTCTTGCTAGAAAGACACTATTTAAATTCTTTATATAAGCGAACAAAGTCAGTGTATTAAAATATGTGAAATATGCTTTATCTCCTCTTACTGTAACGACTCTAATACATGCAAATATAAATGTCAGAAAATCCTCATGGAGCAGTGTTAATGAGTTAAGGTGTGTTAAATCAGAACCATCACTAAAATGTGAGTTCCTCAGCTCTTGAATATATTTTTTTATTATTGATTATTCACTCTTTTATTTATGATTCAGTTCAAACTAAACTGTGTCTTTTGCATTAAGGAGAAAAAAACTCAGACTGAGCTCAGGTTTATAGTCTGTAATTCCTCCTGTCCTGCGAGAGCTTTAAAATCCTTTATGTTGTTGTTGTTCCATTAAACGTTATGACCTGTGTAAGTAAAGTTATAAAAGTGAGATCACTTGAATAACAAGTTGTATCAGATCAGATGCTGAAAAGAGGAAAATGATATGCAATTCAACATATACTGTACATGGTTCACTTTGTTCAATAAATGAATTAAAATGTAGATCATTCTGAGCATTTTTGATCAACAATTCCGAAAATTCAGAAAGGTGCACTACAATAATAATAATAATAATAATAATAATAATAATGATAGACTTTATTTATAGAACACTTTTCATACACATGGCAGCTCTGCACAATCAATCAGTAAAAATGAAATGATAAAATTCAGCAGCACTGTTAAATTCTGGACTCGGATTGGTCAGAGGGTGTTGTCTATAACAGCAGCTCTGACATTAGTGCAGCTCCAAATCACACGTTTACATGAATGCACTCGTTCTATTACACTGTCATTTCTATAGTAGCAGCTCATTCACAGGGACTTGTACTGTGGATGGATTTTTTTTTTAAATCATGTTTATTTACAGTGGATATAAAAAGTCTACACACTCCTGTTAAAATGGCAGTTTTTTGTGATGTAAAAAATGAAACCAAGATAAATCCTGTCAGAACCATTTCCACCCTCAATGTGAAATTACAACGTATAAAAATTAAGGGAAAAACAATGAGAAACATTTTAGGGAAAAATAGGAAAAATAAAAAACTTACAATAACCTGGTTGCATAAGTGTGCACACCCCTAAACCAATACTTTGTTGAAGCACCTTTTGATTTTATTATACCACTCAGTCTTTTTGGCTATCAGCGTGGCACAACTTGACTTGGCAATATTTTCTCACTCTTTCTTGCAAAAACATTCTAGATCCATCAAACTGTGAGGGCATCTCCTGTGCTCAGCCCGCTTCAGGTCAAAGCAAAGATTTTTAGTTGGGTTCAGGTCGGGGCTCTGGCTAGTTCATTCAGAAACATTGATCTTCTTTTGGTTAAGCCATTCCTTTGTTGATTTGGATGTAAGCTTTGGGTCATTGTCATGCTGAAAGGGGAAATTCCTTTTCAACTTCAGCTTACTAGCAGACACCTGAAGGTTTTACACTAAAATTGACTTTGTAGCTATTCATGATTCCCTTGATAAAAGCCCCATGTACTTTTTTTGCATCAAATATACTTTTTGGAATTATGGAATTATTATACCTTTTGGAATTGGTCTAATCAGACCATAACACATTTTGCCACATGGTTTGGGGTGATTTATTTGAGCTTGGAAGCTTTTTGTGAGAAAGGGCTTCTCTCTAGCCACCCTACCCCGTAGCCCAGACATGTGAAGAATATGCGAGATTGTTGTCACATGCAGAGAGTATTCAGTACTTGTCAGATTTTCCTGCAGCTACTTTAATGTTGCCGTAAGTCTCCTGGCAGCCTCCTTGATAAGTTTTAGTCTTGTCCTTTTATAAATTTTGGAGGGATGTCTTGTTCTTGGTGATGTCACTGTGGTGCTCCATTTTCTCTATTTGTTGATGATGACCTTCACTGTGTTCCATGGTACATCTAATAAAAGGGTTTGCACACTTATGCAACCAGGTTATTGTAACTTTTTATTTTTCCCTAAAATGTTTCTGATTGTTTTTCACTTAATTTTTATATGTGTAATTTCACATTGAAGGTGGAAAAATTCTGACATGATTTATCTTGGTTTAATTTCTTTACATCACGAAAACCTGCTATTTTATCAGGGGTGTGTAGACTTTTTATATCCACTGTAACATTTATGGAAGGAGTCTCCAGTGTCAGCACTTTGTAACAGTCAGAGGTAAAACTGTAACTTTAAGTTTTCCACATCTTCAGGACAGAGGAGTTTACACTTTTTGTAGTTTCTCAGTAAAGAAATAAAAATACTGAAGGAAATAAAATAATAGATAAAAATAAAGGAATGTTTAAAATAGTGAAATAAAAAATTGACTCTATAAATAACAAAACAGCAGAGAAACTTTTAATTAAATTAAAAAGATACATTTAATTAAAAATATTTTATCTAAAGTATGTAAGTTAAAAGACATTTACATAATTTAAAGTGCCTTCTACATCAACCAGCTTATGTAGAAGAATGAGATGCAGAAGAATGACAAAACAAAGAGCACTGTCCATTGTCCAAGTGAAATATATATATAAAAAAGATGTGAGAAACATGACTGTGTTCTCTCTCTAGTCATAGTTCCTCTTAATAAGTGAACAAACTCATGACAGGAATTAAAATTCCACTTCAAAGTGAGTGTGTGGCGCTGTGGATTTCAGACTCGTCATTAAATATGACATCATTCCATCTGGGTGACTTCATGTCCACCATTACTGTACACACACACACACACACACACACCTCAAAAACACAATTCAGTTTATTAGAAATGCAGTCGATCAGCTGCGACGTGTTTATGAGGCACCAGATCTAATGTTGCTAACAAGTAATGGAAGCTTATAGCCACCAGTTTAGCATTGTGAAACGTCCTTACAGTCTAAAATAGTTCAACATGGCATCCCACAAGATTTTGTTTCAGGCCCACTATAATTCTCATTTTATATCCAGATGCTTGGATGTGCAATTTGTAATTGGCAAATGTGTGAAGCGGCTTTCACTTCCGTGCTGATGATACACATTTACACTAGCTAACAAGTAATGGAAACTTATAGCTTCACTGTAAAAACCGTCCGTGTAATTTACTGAAATGCTGTTAAATAGCAACAGTAAAAAAACACTGTGAATGGAAAAATGAGGAAAAAAAACTCGATTGGTAATGCAAACCATTCCTGTTATTTTTACTGTAACAATTTGTACACCTAAACAAATTCTGCTGTATAAAATACCGTCTACCTTTAAAAGTAACCGTGAAACACCACCATGTGCTCAACAAACTTTTACTGACTGCTACATATACAGACTTTACTTGTAAATCAGTGGACTTTTCATGAATAAATAGTATGTGATCCAGCAGGTCTTCACAGATAAAAAAAACTATACACAAATAATAATTTGTCCAAAAAGAGAGATTTGTTAATTACATAATGCCATATTACAATAGTATTCTGTTGAATGACCTTTTCTGCATTGCTCATTTTAAAATGTATTTCTATGTAAACAACAAAATTGATTTTATTTCATAATGTCTTTTCATTACTTGATTGTTTTAAAAATTAACGCGTAGGTCCATCAGGACTGTGTGTGTTTGTGTGTGTGTGAGTGTTATACACAGTCCAATCCGCAACGGGCCGGTGTTTGTGCAGGTTTTCATTCCAAGCCCGCAGGAGTCCCACCTGATTCCACCTGTTTAATCAGCTGATCTTGTGTTTCAGGGGAATATCACATGTGACTCCTGCAGGCCTTTTGGAGTATTTTTGTTTTGGAGTTATTTATGTATTTTTCATTTTCTGACAAAAATCATAACAGCTACATAAGCTGAAAATAGTTTTTTGGATCTTGATGAACGTTTACTACTTAAAATAAATATACTGCAAAATATATGCTTTATATAAAAATGGGAGCTTTATTGTAGATATAAGGAATAAACTTTGTACTTTTACCACTACAGACTAATAGTGGTGAGGAAGAACACTTCTTACCAAGTGAACAGTCAGTGGATATTTTTGGTAAGTACACCTTTTACACACACACACACACACACAATTTTCTGTAGCACTTTATGATCGGTATTCAGTGGCTGCTTTTCTTTTTAACAGATATATTTTGTTTTGTTTCTCTTTGCTCTCCATTGCTGTGATCCAGCAATGACCATTTCCTGGTGACAGAAGATTATCTACCTGCTTTGGGAAACAACTTTGTAAGCACTTCAGGCCATCAAACCTCTCTATCTATATAAAGATCTTTTGTTCACTATATTTATGGTGAGTTTTGTTTTGCTTGATAAAAATATATATTGATGAACTATACACTTTGGCTTCACCAGTCACGTCCACTTTGTCTCATATGCTCCAGCTTCATTGCAGGTGTGTTTGCGACCCATACTGCATGTACCTGTTGGCTACATCACACTATGTGAAGTTGGATAGATGGAGTGTGTGTGTGCACGCCTACTCCTTCCCTCAGACTGTCGAGACTGAGCCGATGTTTAGGTTATTGGACCACTCTCACCTCTACCATCAAATCAGCATAGACTTTCTCCTACTCTCAGCCGCTTCCTAGTCCAGACACATGGACATCCTCAGTTTCATCTTGATTAGTTTGTTTGTATACTGGTTGTGTTTAGTACAGGATCAGTGCTGTTTTGTAATTACCTGTATAATCATTTCTGATCTAGTCATTCATATGTCTTGTATGAAACATTCTTCTTACAGGCATAAGAAGAGCTGCATTGTATTATATTTGTTATGAATATATGTAATAAAATGTATTATTTTTGTATATGCCATAGTTTTTTAAAGAACTTAAGTACTTAAAGACCCTCTATTCTTATTTCTGTTGAATGAGGTTCTTTTTCATCGATGTGTATGAGTTAAATTTGGAAAATTGTTTACAGTAGGTCTAAGTTACTTGTGTTTTCACTAGATTTAATGTCCCTGTAGTAATTAGGTGTTTTTTATTGCTGTTTATTTATAGAAAATGCCAGTATTTCAGGTTAAAGGGGTTGTATTTATAGAAAAAATGCTGATGTACAGGGTACAGTATATACAGTATATAGTATATAGTAAATATACAGTACATCTCTGGCAACCACAGCTGCCAGCATTTTACTGGAAAAATACACAGTAAAATTATGTTTAATGTACAGCAATACCACATATTTAGGTAATACTATAAAAAGCAAACACAAGGTTTGGTTGTTAATTTTACACAAAAATCTGACATTCAATTTAGTAGTGCTGTTTTTTAATTGTTTATTACTGTAAATAAACAACAGTCTTTCACCATAAAATTTACAGGCAGGGAACTATTTAATCGTATCGCAATAAATGGTGCTACCATATTTTTTACAGTAAAGTTCTGGAAACCACAGCTGACATTTTTTTTTAACCATAAATTTAATGGAATTATTTTTATAGTGTACCAGTTTAGTGTCATAAATCATCACATATTCACTTTGGATGGCTTGGTGGCACGTTGCTTGCAGTTTGTCTCTTGTGGGTGTGTAGTGGCTGTTACATCTGTCCCTTGTAGCCGTGACTTGTTCAGCATTTTTTTTAAGTCTGCTGAGAAATAGTACTAACTGTATCTAGCTTCTACAGCTCATTAATTACACACAAATCAAATAAAGCACTAATCAGTGTGAAAATAGGTTGTTTGTTTTACATATTATGTGCTCACTCTCAGATTAGACTAGCAAAGTAAGTTAACTGTACTAGCTACACCCTTTTCATTAAAAGCACCAACGATCTCTGCTACTTCCTTCCCAGCTTTATTTTTCTTTGTACTGTCTCTTTACGCATTTAATGAGAGGTTGTATATGATAGGATAAGATGAAACCATGGTTATGAGTTTTATATGGGAACTAATTGCAGGTAGGAACTAAATTTGTGAGCAGGGAACTGAAGAAATGTCAGACAACACATGCCATGAGATTGGTTAGAGGAATCGTTCAAGTCCGTTGTTTGGAATTGTCACTTGTTTACAGCGTCATATTTGCATAGAATTGAGAACATACGCACGTAGAAAATGATGCTTTGGCACTTGCTAGGGTAAATGTAGAGGAACATTATTTGTCCATTAACAGTTTTATAAAATAGCAAGTCTTTTTTTAATAATATACAATTCATATGTGACCTATTTTATCATTCAGATCAGTTCTAATGTTCAAGCTCCGCCTTCAGAATGTAGACCACACCCCCTACTCTGATGCAGAAGAAGAATGTGATGGAGCTATGACTACTTTTCGATCCGAGACGTCCTTGTCTATAATAAGTGTGTTATACAGATGCTACATGCTAAACTGGTGGCCATAAGCTTCCATTATTTGCTATCGGACGTAACACACCAAACATGTCCTGCCTAATCGACTATATTTGAAGTAAACAGGACACTGTGGATGTTTTATTTTCAAAAATGTTTTAATATTTTTAATATCTATTTGTGTGATTGGCTGATTGACACCATGTGACAGAAACCACGCCATCCCTTGGAGTGAATCCGCGACCTTTTTTGCAAAACCCGCAAACACGTTATTGCACTTCTTTTCATGAGGTGACTCAATGCCTCAAATATGTTCCATTTGTGTTGAGTTTTACGGGGACATGTGCCACCCAGACGTCAACAGCAGAGCCAAACAGAGCAACAGCACTGACGACTGCCACTATAGCACACTCTTCATTCAACCGCTAATTTCTCAACTCATCAATCCACCTGTGTAAAATATGCAGAGTGTGATGATGTAATGGTGTATCTCTACTCCGCAGTCCTCCTGACAGACTTACAGGAGGAATTTTAATATGCAATTTTATGTCTAACACAGTGAGAGCAGTAAAATGTGACATTATTTAGACATTTAGCTGTAAGCTGTGAGTTTTGCCCTGTGAGAGGTTCATGAGGAACACGTGTCATTACTGTTATTACAAACTCCTGAACGCAGACCGCCACCAAATTGTATCCAGACTGCACTCCATACCATCCAGAGCTGAGTCCACATTCATCCTGGAATAGAGGATGACCTAAGAGTGTGTTTTAGTCCTGGTTCATGACACGGCTCTCAGACTGAAGTGACACCTCATTAAAACACACACTGAACACTAATGTTAATAACACCAGTGACGTGTTCGGCACAGAACACTAACATTAATAACATCAGTGACACATTCTACACTGAACACAGTGCAGTTTCAGGTCAGGATGTAAAGAGTGAAGTCCCAGTCACAGTGTGGCTCTGATTTACTAAGTAAGTAATAAACACTGTGTGTGCTGCTGTTATAGTAAGTGATTATTTTCCTATAACAGCAGAGCCCCACATTTATTCCACAATTTGCTAGCAATTAAAATTTTCCATTTATTAAAGAATAATCCTTTTTTTTATTTTGTGGAACGTCACTGAAACAACTTAGTTCCTGTTCTCACTTACATTATAGCAGCTATAAACAGTCATTCCCTCACCAGCCTCTCTTTTTTCTCTCTCTTAAGTAGAAGTTTTATTTGTCACACATACAGTACTGTGCAAAAGTCTTAGACACTCTATTTTTTTTAGTACAAACTTTATATATTTGTATTTTATACATTATTATTATATATGTATTATTCTACATTATTGATTCAGTACAAAAACTTTTTAGATTTCCAAACATTAGTTTTCCAGCACAAAATTAAATGTTACAGAAAAATGTTTGTATGTCAGTAAAGAAAGCAGAATATTACACAAGAGACCACTTTTCAGACAAAAGACATAATGAAAGCTGCTGGGTTTTGCTGCAAAAATAAGAAGCAAGTGTGACAGTCAAAGTCTCCAGAAGAACCGTGGCTGCTTCTGCAAGATGCTCAGTAACACTTACAGCTCATTTCCTTATAAAACTGCACAAATTGTACCTGAGACAACTATTTTTTTAAAGCGAAGGATCGTCACATCAAATATTGACTCTGTTTCATTTATTACTGTCTACTGTTTTTCTTTGCACATGCCAGTTTGTTAGGAAGCTGGGGTCAGAGCTCAGGGTTAGCCATGATACAACACCACTGGAGTAATTAGAGTTAAGGGGCCCAACAGTGGCAGCTTGGTAGTGCTAGGGCTTTAATCCCCAACCTTCTGATCAATAACCCAGAGCCTTTAACCATTGAGCTTGAAACACTTGAAATTCATAAGACAAAAACATATCAGCAGTGTTGCCAAATCTATGATTTGGTTGCTACATTTGGTGACTTTTTAGACCTCTTTAGTGACTTTAATTTAAAAAAAAAAAAAAGAACCTAGCGACAAATCAAATGAATTTTTGAGCAGACATTAGTGACTGTCCTGCACTTAATACGGATCTTCAGCTCACATTACTAATAACCACTGTTCCCATCAACCAATCACTGATCACAATTGTTCACCATTGCTCATTTTAATTTCTCTTGTTGGTGATATTTACAGTAATTAAAGTGAGTTATTCCCTCCGTAACCATTTCCTTCATGTCTATTTCCTGTGAATGAGCTGTTACTATAGAAATGATAACGTATTAGAATGAGTGCATTAATATAAACCTGTGATTTGCAGCTGCACTGCTGTCAGAGCTGCTGTTATAGAAAATGAATCAAGACCATCTGATGAATCAGAATGCAGAAATCAACAGCAGTGCTGACACAGGAAAGTCTTTAAGACAGAGTTTATACTTTGCAGTTTCTCAGTAACATGACAAGTTGCATTTATGGAAGGAGTCTCCAGTGTCAGTGCACAGAGGTAAAAGCTGTAACTAAGTTTTCAGAGGAGTTTATGCTTTGTGGTTTCTTGGTAACTTGACAAGCTGCGTTTTTTTGTCTTTTTAACTTAAAGAGAGAGAGAAAATAGAGGCTAGAGAGGGAATGACTGCTATAATGTAAGTGAGAACAGGACTTAACAAGTTTGACAACATTAAATATACTATAAACAGATAAAGCACATGATATATTGTACATTAATAAATAAAAAATATAATCATTGGCAAACTGCTGTGGTATAAGAAGAATAAAACACTTGGGGATGTGCTGTTATAGGAAAATAATCAAATTTATTGTGGTAACAGTAACAGCACTTCATCACACCACCCTGTCACTCAGTATTTCTGTGTGTGAGATGTTTGTAAGTGGAGTAAATATCCTGACTCTTCTTGATACAAAAAGAACTTTTTAAACCTAGCCATATTATTGTGGACCTGATCTGAGAGAGCATGAGACAGGGAAAGAGTGAGAGGCAGAAAAAAAAGACTGTTTACAATGTATAGGATGTTTGAGTGTGACATGGAGTGTATATGTGTGTGGATATGAGCTGACCATAAACAGATCGACAGATAACTGGCAGTGGTTTGGTCTGTACAGGATGGAGATGATGTCTTCTTTACTGAGGAGGGATGGTGTGAATAGAAGATAGAGGAAATATCACAGTGGCCTCGTTGCTCCCATGTGTTTCATGTTATATACATGCATACACATACACAAAAAAAGAGAGAGAGAGAGAGAGAGAGAGAAAGAGAGAGAGAGAGAGAGAGAGAGAGAGATGGCATTGCGAACAGCTCCACATGGGAAAGCTTTCAGAGCAGCGGTGTGTAAAAGGCATTAAAATCCCAGGCCTAATAAACTGGTTATTTATAGGACTGTAACAGGCTTGTAGTTTGTCTTGAACTAACCCCAAAAAGAAGAACAGAGACACTCGATCCGTGGTGAAGCACTTAGAGCAGAGAGGAACTCTCCGGAACACACAGCACCTCTCCGGCCGTCTCTCTGCGCCGCTCACCACCCCCAACGTGCCATCCTACAGACCTCTCCACCACATAAAAGTCAGGAGGCATATTAAAAATTAGACACAAAAAAATTAGAGTTTGCGGTCAAGGGCTTAAAAAAGACAAGAAGAAAATTCTCTCAAATATTTTTTATGATGTCACTGGAAAAAATTGACAGCATCCTTAAATCCGTGACAGGAAGAGGAGGAAAAACTTGTTATGATACACTCACAACATGGCAGACAAATGTTTCACTCGCTTGTTAAATATTGAAATAAAAAAAAAATGTCGAGGGGAAAATGTGACAGTCTCCAAACATCAGGCTCTATAGATTTGGAAATGTCTCATGTATATCCTTTATTTATCCACTAAATAAAGTGAGTTTTACCAGACAGATTTAGATGCGTCAGTTGGTTCCGATAAATGTTAATGTGAACTTCAACTTTAATCAGTCTCGTCTCTTCAAAACAGCATGTTCCTCATGTTTGTTTGTGAAAAGCAGTCTGAGTGTCTCAGGTTGCTCCATGAAGAACACTAAACACTCGTCTCTGTCATCACAGCTTGTACACCAGTCGCTAAACAGCTCTGAACGTGTGTTATCAATTTATCCATGTAGGGAAGCACCAATAATGATTCTGCTATTGAGTATCAGTCCGAGGCCATGCTCATTTACTCATAGAAATGGCCAATACCAACATCCACTACCAGATAATAATACGTTTATGTAAACCTAGTGTACGTTGTCACGATAACAAACAGACAACACGAAGTGACAGCGATCTGGACTGAGAAAAATGTCTACAGACAACACTAGGTGAGTAACAATAAAAGCTTTTCTGTTCCATTGTGTTCTTAATGATCGGCTGCTATAACTCATTGACAATGAGAGATTCTGACACAATGGAAACAAAATGGTACATTACTTACAGCTGTACAGAAATGCTTTCCGAAGTAAAACAAAACCCTCTCTTCTCCATTGTAACCCATCCAAAGCTAACTAATGTAGCTATCTAATGCACTTCATTTTTATTAAAATCATCCCACTAACGTTATAAAGAACAAGTCTATTTAAACTGGGGAAACAAAACCAGACAAAAAAATTTTCAATCAATGTCCCTGATTGATTAATACTCAGTAAGTTACTCATTTTATCGCTATCAGAATAAACTAGTAACAAAAAAACATACTTGTACTCAAAATGGACTGAAGAGAGAAAAAAAGACTGCATGCAATAGTGAAATAAATAATAAATTCGAAAAATTCAGCAAATAAAGACATCGACTGACAACAAAACATAGAAGTCTCATATTATTTTCTATTCTAAAAACATGGGCAAACTTTGGTAGTTATTCTAGCTACACTGGTGTGCATAAGTTTTCACACTCCTTGAAATATTCCACATTTTATAGTGTTACAACCTGGAACTTAAAAGGACTTCACTTGGATTTTACGTCATTAATCTACACAAAATATCCCATAATATTGATATTTTTTTAACCAAAATTGAGCATTTTTGACTCAACACTGCTTGTCACCCTGAGAACACCATGTGCACAGTGTGAAGCATAGTGGTGGTAGCATCATGTTGAGCATTACTCTTGGCCTCTTGGTTGCTTCTTTGGCTAAGCCTCTCTTTACCTGCTCACTGAATTTCGGTGGACAGATTGCATAAGAGGCTAACATTGTTTAACACAGTGACACCAACGCACATATATTAATTTTCATTTCAATTCATCAGTATCAGGAACAGAAACTGAATAACTGATAATTGAGCAATTGAAGATTTTCTTGAAGGACTTTGTTGAAAAATCCAACATCTGAGCCACAATTTCCCTCATGTAATTTAGATCACATAATATTTTACAAGACACATCAAACCAGAAATCAGATAACACAATGTTCCCATTTTCCTATTATGAAATTTAAACGACTAAACCCTACGCAGCACCGTTCAGCTGGAGAAGCGACAATTCTTACGTATGTACAATCAGAAGTGTGTTCCCCTCATATAACAGAATACACTACATGACCCGTATGATTATTCTCTTTAAAAATGAATCTGTCAAAAGCATTGTGGAGAATCTTATTCTATCTGAAGGTAATGGGTTTTTCCGAAGGTCACACATTTCAGCACACTCCGTAATCATTTTATGAAGAGGTATCGTCATACATTACAGAAAAAAACCTATGCTCTTCACATCTACCTCACATCTGCTTGTATAAATGATGAGTGTGACCTCTCGATCACCATGATACAGAAAATAGTCACTTTGTGTGTGTGCTGAAGCGGTCGTGCTCATTTTAGATGCAAAATGCTGGAGAATGGCTGAAGAGGCCGGCTGACAGCTCAGCACAGGCGGTGTATTCAGTATGAGCCAAAGCTCCTGCTGCCTGGTGATCATTACGTTTTTTACCCCACATTTATGCCCACGCTGATCAACACCACATTTCAACCTGTCAGGTCTCATTCTGTGCAGGAGAACGTGCTCTATATTAACCCTGAACATCTCCTCTGGACTGTGCATTAACAAGAGCTTTTCACAAAACCTACTGATGAATAATTCGACCCCCTCACGTGCCAAGTGCTGTTTGCTGTTTTTTGTGTGTGTGTGTGTGTGTTTTGTTTTTTTTTAGTTTTTTTGTCTCTGTAATTTGTGCCATCTTCATCTTTGTGTTTGGACCCATCAGCATGTGAAGCTGGAGCTAATTTACCCCCACGTTCCTTTATTTCCATGTAGTCTTCGAGACCCCAGGCTCTAATCCACAGCTTTTTTTCCCCGTACTGAAAGAGCGATGCATGTCAGAGTCCCTCCATCAGTGCAGTTCTGTTTGGAAGAGAACCAACGCTACGTTCAGCATCAGTGCTTTCCATCATCCTGATCTGCCACTCAGTGCCGGCTTCTAATACAGTTCACTACATTCCAGAAAGATTAGCCAGAACAAAAGCAGTTAGCTTGCTAGCTCAGCTTGTGAAACAGACTGAAGAGAGAAAAAAGAATGTGAAATAGATAATAAATCTAAAATAAAGACATGGACTGAAAACAAAACATAGAAACTTCATATTACATAGTATTCTAAAAATAAGGGGAAATCATTGCTAGTTCATAAACATTCACCCACTTGAGCTTTTCTACATTTTGTAGTGTTACAATCTGGAACTGAAATGGACTTAACTGCCATTTGACATCATAAATTTACACATAAAATCTGCAAATTTGACCAAAATTGAGCAAAGTGCTATGTTTGGTGAGAAGCCATCACTGAAAACATCACCCTACTGTGAAGCATGGTGGTGATAGCATAATATTGAAAGATTTCCTTAGCCACTTGGCTGTTCTTCTGACTAATCCCCTCCTTATCCGCTCACTGACTCTTGGTGGACGGCCTCCTTTAAGCAGAGTGCCGGTCGTGCTGTATGCTTACTATTTTTTACTAATGGATTTAATGCTGCTCTGTGGGATGCTCAAAGTTTGAGATATTTTTATAACCAAACCCTGATTGATACTTTTCCAGAACTTGGTTCTGGCCTTGTTTTGATCGTGCCTTGGTCTTCATCATGCTGTTTGTTTAGATATGTTCTCTAACAAACTCTGGGTTCTTCCAGGAACAGGTGGATTTATATTGAGATCACGTGACACTTTAATTGCACACAGTTCGACTCCATTTAACTAATTATGTCACTTCTGGTGGAAAATGAGCCAGGATGAATTTTAGAGGGTGAATACTTATGTGGTTACAAATTTAATGTTTTTATATTTCAATAATTTTTAACTATATTGTCGTGTCCCTGTGTCCCCCCCCCCCCCCCCCCCCCCCCCCCCC
>CM040464.1:11300547-11325540 GCA_022758105.1 Pangasianodon gigas | reverse complement strand
ATTGTTTATAATCAGCAAAGTGCACTCTCAAAAAATTGAGATTCTTTACAGTTCCTGTGTTTTGCCTCTGAATGTTCCCTCTGAGAGAAGGGTTCAAGAGTTCCTATAAAAATTAGAACCCTTTTTAGAAGCCAAGAACCCTTAATTATCCATTGAACTCATGAAACATGGCTTCTTCATAGACCCCTCAGTACAGATTAATTTAATTTATTTATTCAGGCACATTATTTAAGTGTGTACAATACTTTGGAATTTTTTTAAGAGCCAGATGTTTTCTTTTGTTTTTGAAACGTATTTATTCCATTAATTTTCAGTTGATTTTGATAATGGTAGGGTGTGGTTTAAAATGTTTTTCCAATTTTAAAAAAATAACAAAAATCCCAGCTGTGCTTCACAGACCCCTCTTTGAGATCCATGGAAGAGTGTTTCTCAAAGTGAAAATGTATAAATGTTCACTCATCTTCAGTAAGCACTTTATCCTGGTCAGGGTGGTGGTGGATCCGGAGTCGATCCCAGGAACGCTGGTGTGTGAAGTGGGAATGCACCCTGGATGGAACACCAGTTTATCACACACATTCACACCTTAGAGTTGCCAATCCACCTACTGGCCTGTTTTTGGGAGCTGGTAGGAAACTGGAGAACCCAGAGGAAACCGAAGAGGAGTTTGGAGAGAAGTTTGGAGAGAGATTGGTGCCTTTCTAATCTTTCTTGCTGATTAAGGTTTCTCTTGACTTACTCCCTTAAGTCAGGCAGATAACTTTGGAGTGGCAGCAGCAAACTTTCCAAATTTTTTCCAATAGTTCTTTCTTCAGCTCCTCTTCAGTTCAGGTTATTTTTTTTCTTTTCTTTTTTTTTTTTTTTACTTTTCTTCTCCAGAGAACACGCAGCGGCTGCACACTGGAGGGGTGCTGTTGTTGTCCTTTTATCTTTCCCTTTTGATTCGATCAGAAGTACAAGTGGACTTTGAGACAGACCTCAGATTGAGATTCTGAGGCTGAGGCATTAGACACACTTTCATCAGGCTGTCTGTGTCTATTACATCTGATCTTCATCATCAACATCATCATCATCATTTTTAATAACAACAAAAAATATCTGTTTCAGATCTCACTTTCTTGCTTTTGATTCTGTTTGTCTTATTCTGTTTGAAGGTGAATGCATTTTTAACACTAAAATGTGTGAAATTGTCTATGGAAAGATTTCTTTAGGCAGTTTGTTTGTGCATACTTAACAGTCATGTTGTTTTTCTTTTGGTTTCACTTTTTTAGCTTGGTTGGCTTCAGAGCTGCAATTCTTTTTATTTATTATTTTTTCCATATGCAATAAAACACCTTTAGCAGTGTTTTCTCTGATTTATTCTTTTTTTCTGGTTGAATGTTGGTAATTAATTCAGCTGATAAATCTGTAAAAACAATAGACATGTCCACCTTTACCTTTTTCAGCCATGTATTTTTCCACACCTTGCTCATTTTTGTGCTTGAAAGCGTGCCTTAGATTCAAAATTAAAACCAATAAACTACAAAATGCAAAGTCCAACCAACCTTCAAACAAAGTCCAGTGTCATCAAATCTTTCTGTTCTCAATGCTCGGCTTTCTATAATCTGTAAATATCGACATTGGACTCTTGAAATTTTAGTAACACGAGCAACAAGGTTGCTCAGACAAATAAGCACAGCTAGGCCATTTTAACAGGAGGAATCTGCTAGTAGGAATCTCAGGGAAGTTAATGACTTCTCTCAAAAATGTCAAATTGATCATCTATTCCAACTCATAATACAGTAGCTTGTGTAGTGTTAGAACCTGGAACTGCAATGTGGACTTAATTGGGAATTTATGTCATGAATCCACACAAAATAAACCATAATATTGAAATGTGAGAAAAAAAAAGTCAATACGGTTTGCAAAATTATTTACAAATAAAAATGAAAAGTTGGGATAAATATTCACAATATAAATATTCAGCCCCTAAATTGGTTCTGGTGAAACTACTTACCATCAGAAATCACATAATTTCCCTCCCATTTTCTCCCAAATTTGATCCTGGCCAATTTCCACCCATCTAGTCAGCTATACAACAGTAATCAGCCGGGGAGGGTGAGGCTTACACGTGCTTCCACTGAGAGATTTCGCACTGCTGCTTATGCTGCATCACAGGGCATCACAGTGTAACAGACACAGAGGAAAGCACTATCTGCCCTTTTCCACTCTCATGAGCTCACAGATGCCCAGGATTGGCTAGCATTGCTGTGATTGACAATGGAGAGAGAGTAAGCCCCTCCCACACTGAAAGCATGGACAATTTACGCTTTCTTGGACTTGGCTGTGGCATCGATTGTGGCATTTAAACTCCTGATGATAGGGTGAATGCTTTTCTCTTGCCTCATTATGGACCCTGGCAGTCACATAATTAGTTGAACAGTTGATCTATGTGTAATTAAATTGATATAGTCATGTGTCGTTCAAGATCGAGTCAGCTCTGTGAACCAACTCGTTTAGATGAGCACTGAGAGCTGACTCACGTATATGAGCTGTGTTTTTCCCTTTGTTTTGTAGATGTAGGCAATGCCGTTACTCACACTCACTCACTTTCAGTAAGCGCTTTATTCTGGTAAGGGTGGTGGTGGATCCGGAGTCTATCCAGGGAACACTGGGCATTAGGTGAGAATACACTCTGGACAGGATGCTAGTTTATCATGGAACAACTCACACATGCACACACACACAAATACTCATTCACACCTGGGGCAATTCAGACAATCCACCTACTGGCATGTTTTTGGAGATGGGAGGAAACCGGAGAACCAAGAGGAAACCCACAAATGCTGTTACTCTTGCAATATAATCGAATAAAATGCTTCCATGGAAACTTAACATTTCCTGAAATGGTTTCTGTCATCGTCAGGCAAAGAGGAACAATTACTGGTCAAAATGAGTTGCTTGGGAGCTGAAAGAGCCGAGACTTATTGGTGAGCTGAATCAATTGATCTGACTCTCAGAAAAGAGCCATTTCAACTAGTAGGTATGAGTCTGGAAAGTACTGTTATAACCCATAAGCATTCCAGCTCTTTTTCGTGACTCTGATCTGTTAGGTTCCGTGTAAGAACCCTAAGGTTCTACCATCGTGCTCCTTGTTCCTCTCACCTGTGGCCTGTTAACACCTGAGAGGAACACCTGACCCTACGGACATGCTGTGTAGGCATACTGCCCCCTAGTGGTTAGAATGTGTGCCACATAAACCCAAACACACACACACACACAGACACACACACATACATTTGTCTTACTATCCTTTTTTGCAGTTTTTGAGGAAAAAACAGTTTCTTTGTGCTGGAGGACAAAATGTCTGATATTTTTATTCTGTCAGATTATTCCCATCTTTATGGGGACAACTGACAAAATATTACAAAGTGTTTTTATGATTAACCTTATAATCATAAAAATCATATTTTCATCCCAATGCCATTTTTTGGAGAAGAAAATGGTAAGCCATAAACAAGAGTATAACTCATTTATGATATTCAATTATACAAATTCAATCAGATATCCTGTTTTTAATATAAGAAAGGTCAGTTATAAAAATACACAATTTCTGAATGTATTAAGTGAGGGATGTGATGGAAATCACACAATGAGCATCCGTTCCATGATTAAATCTTTTTTTGTTCATGTATAGTCTGTGTATTAAACATTTTCCCCATAATTTCCAAGATTTTATATTAAAAATTCTTCAGCAGTAGGAGTAAATTCTACTAAAGAACTGAATTGAAATTATTATAGTAAATGTTTCAGAGTTCAGAAATCCATTCTCAGGTTTTTTTATTTTTCTTAATGCACTTTATTGAAACACTTGATTCACGTTACGTCTCAAGTCTCAGCCTTTGATCAGTCAAAGTGTGGAGTGATTGATATGATGGTGTTGAGGAAGGAATAGGAGAGGGAGGGAAAGATGGAGGGAAGGAAGCAGGGAGGGAGGAGAGGGAGAGCATTACGCAGGTTGCAATGACATCACCCTCATTAGACTATAAAACTGTGAGGAGAGCAGCACGGGGGTTTAGAGTAGAGCTGGAGCTCATTGAGGAACAGAGAGAGATCTTTTCTTACATTTGTTTTTTTTTTAAATCTGAGAATCGCTCCTTCATTAAAAGTCAGGATGAATATCGTGCAGCTGGTGGCTTGTGGACTAATCATGAGTCTTGTGTTGGTGAGAACGGAGGCAAGACCCACAACACCGAGCCAGCACAAGGTGAGACTTTGGGTTTGGGATCTGTTTTTTTTTTTTTTTTTAGAGAAAAGTTCAGGTTAGTGGAAAAAAGTGGGAAATAAAGAAGGGACACAGTGGGTGTTTCATTATCCTGACAATTTTCTTACATCCAAAGAGTGATAAATTATTCGAGCGCAAGTTCTTCAGTCCTCCAATTTGTTTAGATGATGCACGACAAAAATCCTGCAGTGCAGTTTTTTGCATTTTTGCAGACTGACTCCTTTGCATCAATCATTTGCTTTAATTGTGTAATAATTACTTCATGTAATATCCTATGAAATGACATAAAGCAAGAAGTGAAGAACCTGCGATGCTGAGCGATGCTCTGGATCTGTGCAGGCGATGCTCAAAACATTTAATCACAGTCAGCACTTTTTTAATCCTTAGTGTAGAATTTATTCTAATATTCAGTTTTTACAGTGCAGTGAACACTATAGTGTTGCAGTCGTGCAATTTCTTATTGTACTACACAACTTGGACTTTTACATATCTCACTCTGCTGGAGAAGTCTGCAGCACTTCTGAGTTCTGTTTTAATCATGATCATGAAATCATCTGCAGCCTCATCATTGCCTGCTGCAGCATTATTAGGACCTGTACCCTGTAATAAAAACCCCTTGTTGCATGTGTGTGTGTGTGTGTGTGTTTGTGTGTGTTTGTGTGTTTCAGGCTCTGGAAGCTCTGCTTGGAGAAGAGCTGGCGGATTTTCTGGCTTCAGGTGAACGCAGGATGCGGCTGCTGAGGGAACTTCGCACGGACACTCGCGCCAAGGGCATGTGGGCACGCTTCGTAAATGACCAGAACAACCCACGGAAGCACAAATCGGGAACTAAGAAAGGAGGAAGCACCACCAGGAGCGGCTGCTTCGGACACAAGATGGACAGAATAGGCACCATCAGCGGCATGGGCTGCCAACCGGTGTATTACCCGTCCACAAATAACCTCTCCTGGTACGTCAGGATTGTGTCAGTAAATATAAAATCCTGTGGAGATCAATCTTAGGAAACAGACTGAGTTAAATCCTCATTTGCAATAGTTTGGAATAAAATAGCGTTAAGAAATTTATATTTAACTTTTTAAGCACATTTATTCTAACAGTCTAACCGTTCATGAAAATCAAAAAGAACTTTATTCTTTTTTTAAATACAGAAAACATTTCCACTCGTTTATTATTATACATTTTATTATGAATCATTTTATTAATATTTTATATATTATTATATTACTTTTTTAATTCCACTTCCATCATTTCTTCATTAAGTCGTTGTTAAGTCTACACATTTACAAAATTCTTATACATTTATACAGTTATAAAACTAAAAGTGCTAAATGATGGTGATGCCAAATAAACCGATGTGTCTAGACAGCGTCATACTTTTAGGTTTCGCTGTTTAAAGTTCAAAATTTAAAGTTGATATAGCTATGTAAATGAAACAGGCTAAATGTATGACTGTAATGTTATCAACAAAAAAGTAAAAACTCAGCTCTGCTAAGACTTTTTCACTCGTCTATAATGCACAGAGCAAGCAGGACATGCTCGGCTTCCCTCACCTAAAAACACTAAACCTGAAAGAGTAGAAGGTGAACAATTATTACATCATTGCACGGGCTTGTTTTTTTTTTTAATGCTCGCTGCGTGTTTAAACAAAGATTTGTATAAAGACTCACACAAGACACATCATGCGTGCAAAATGTGAATGACAGCATGCATTACGCAATATTTACATGCCTTAACAATAATCATTCTTGTGTCTTTTTGTTCTCTTTCAGAGTATCAGCAGGACAATGAGGTTTCGGACAATGTTGACTTTCTCCTTTTGAGGAAAAGCCTTAAAAAATAAATAAAATAAAAAGAGCCGGATTGTCGGTACGGAAAGCTGCCAAGATTGAGCGCTATGGGGAAAAAAATGTAATCATCAAAATAAAAAAAATTCCACGCATCATCAGTGACATCACAAGATGGCGGACGACGGTGTAAAAAAAAATGCGCGAAGCTGTATATTGTCGCTGCTGCTGTACATTCATGTACTTCATTCCTGCATAAAATGTATTTATGTTTTAAAAAAAAACTATTTATATGTTTATAAAAAAGAGATATTTATAAATGAATTTTATTTATGTAACATTTTCAAATGAATGCAAACTGCAGGCCAATTCTGTTTGTAACTTTTGTTTTGTCTTGAATAGTTGTACATGATTTAAAAATGATTAAAAAATCATGCATAACTCATTCGCCTGAAAGATTTACGTGGTATTTCTATAACTTTATATTATATTATATTATATTATATTATATTATATTATATTATACATTGCAGTCAGGAAGAAACTGGAAAGATGCTACAGTTTGTGGACAGCCGTTAATTTGCAACTTAGAGTTTTTTATTATTTTGAGGATTTTACATCTATATTGTAAGGATAAAATATACATCACAGGAAGTCAAAGTCCCTAACTGGCTGACTGACTTACTAAAAAGCTCATGCATAAAAGTTTAAATGGACATCAACAAGTAAAACTGACAAACTGGACTCAAATTTTGCAACAAAATGCAGAAATAAGTGACTGACACAAAACACGATCATGATCTAGTAAAGATCAAAACATGATCTAGTAAAGATAAAAAAAAATACTTTCTAAAATACTTTGTAAAGTTTAAAAAGCTATTACATAAATGATAAAATAAGGGTGAAGTTAATGCTTCCACCCTGAATTTGATTATTTTCCTATAACAGCATGTCCTGAAATGTTTTATTCCTCTTATACCACGGTAATTTGACAACAATTGCGTTTTATTTATTAATTAAAATATGATATGCATTTTATCAATTTATACTTACATTTAATGTTCTTTGAAACAAGTTAGTTCATGTTCTCACTTTTCTTATAGCAGCTATAAACAGCCGTTCCCTCACCTGCCTCACTTTTTTCTGTCTCTTGAAGTTACTGTAATAAAACCAAAAAATGCAAAGAAGCTGAAAACACAAAGCTTTTGGTAGGTTAATCAGATGAATGTATGATAGTAGAACAAAGCTTTTTAATACGGTGATGTTTTCTGTGATCTCCTACATGTTCCAGGCTTCAGGACTAAATTATTTTCACCTAATTATGGCAATTAGCTAGGCAGCATAGCTAATTATAACTAGCTAAATGCTAGGACAGAAGTGGTTTTCCTATACTCAAAAGAATCTTTATTCTTGTCGCATTTTGTTTTCTGAATACATCGACTTTCAAAAGCGAGAATGTATCTTCTAGAACCTACAGTCTATGAGAACAAGATTTGGTGCCATTTATAGACAGAACGTTTCTGACAGACTCGGCTAAATTCAGCTTGCCTAGCCTTGTTATACCTGGTAGCCCCATTATTCCATCTGCAGAACGAATTAAAAACGCTCTCCAGGATGTAGAGTCTCCAGCTGGGCCAAAGGCGACCATAAAGAGAAGAAAACATCAGCATGACCTCAGAGGGTTCACCACAAGAGGCTAACCACTGAAAAACCTCAGGAGCAGGAAGAACAGATTACTGGTGCTCCAGAAAGCACATTAGAGTTCTGGTGCAAAGTTCTAGGGTGCTTTCACACTCGCTCTCAGTTTGCTTATATTATACCACTGAGCTGTTGAATTCTGGATTCTGATTGGTCAGAAGGTGTTGATTAATTTTCTATAACACATCCCAGGTTTATATTAATGCATTCATTCTATATTGTTATCATTTCTGCAGTAAAAGCTCATTCACAGGGACTCGTACGGCGGATGCTCCACATGAACGGATTAAAAAAAACATGTAATTGTTGATATGGTGAAGTTTTCTGTAAGGAGAGGTTTATTTAACATTTATGTAAATACTCTCCAATGTGAGTGCTTTGTAACAGTTTAGGTTTTCCAACATCTTTAGGACAGAGAAGTTTATGCTTTGTGGTTTCTCGGTAACATGACAAGCTGCACCTTTTTGTCTTATTAACTTCAAGAGAGAGAAAAAAGTGAGGCTGGTGAGGGAAGGACTGTTTATAGCTATAGCTACAGGAAATATCTTGTTTCAATGACATTCCATAACATTAAATGTAACTAAAAATGGATAAAAATATGAGGTGTTGTTCTTTAATAAATAAAAAAAGATTAAATAATTGTTGACAAATTGCTGTGGTATAACAGGCATAAAACATTCGGGGACATTCTGTTAAAAAAGTGGTAAGAGACGAGAGCAAGGCGACTTATTTGAGTTTTCCCAACAATCTAACTCCTGAAAATCAAACTGCAGTGATGTGAGCAAGCATGTGATGTTTAGTGCAATCACAAGCAGGTGGATTTCTCAGAACAAAAGATGCTTATCACTTACTGCCAGCATGATAGGTGAGAAATGCCCTATGGACCAAAAAGATGTTTTTAAAATGAACATAAAAGATGAAGATATAACTGATGGAAAAGAGGGAATTGATTGGATGTGTGAAACATGGTGTAGGAAGCATCATAGCTCAGACTGTATCTACATTTTACCACATCTATTATGGCGAATGCATTTTGTGCCTGAAAATCAGTTCTAACTCTAGTGAAGTTCAAAAGAGAAAATTAAAGCAGTTCTACCTTTAACCTCATGGTCATGGTTTTATTTCACTTCGATCCAGTTGAATATGCTTGTGACTCAGAATTTTTGACCTCCACTAAGAAAAACCACAGAAAACATGGAATTTCCACTCATTGAGAAGGTCTCCTCAACCCTAAGTTCAGCATGATGTCATGACAACATGGCTGCTCGCACCATCAATACTAAATAAAATATCTTTTACTGCTACTTTAATGAAATGTTAATAGTCGTATTTACTTTAGATCAATCACCACAGACACACTAGTTGGTTAAACACTGACCCTACAGTTTTGAGAAATACATCATAAATACATCATAAACTCAGGATCACTCACATTAGCTGTCTAGCTTGTTGCTAACAAAACACAACCTTTCATAGAGGCAGCCACATTTTTCCCAATTTTGTTGCTTGAATATTACATCATTCTGAGTTAAGTCGGATGCAGCATTAGTTCTGTGCTGAACAGTGAATCTTATTATCAGTCCATATAATGGAAGATTTTTAGTGTTTAGGATAATTAATTAATTAATTGCTGACGTTAGAGTCTAATGCTTTAACTCTCGTACAGACAAATCAATATCTGACCATGTTAAAGTTTATCTATCTTTATTATGTAGCTTCTACAATCAATGATGTCAAATTAATTTTAATTTTCCTTTAGGAAAATTAAAGCACTAGGTATTGGAACAAAGAACTAATTCTAATTCTTTATATTGAGAAATGTTTTTATTTCTCTATTTAGCAAAACCTATTGTGTAGGTCCCCCTTATCGAGGCATGGACTCCACAAGACTGCTGAAGGTGTGCTGTGGTATCTGGCACCAAGACGTTAGCAGCAGATCCTTTAAGTTGGATCGGACTTGTTCGTCCAGCACGTTTTGGCAAAAAAAAAAATTAAAAATTAAGAAAATTTACCCAATTTGTGTACCCAGTTTAGATGATTGAGACATGATACTAAACAAATGGGTATAACCCTTCATTACGTGTTATCAACATTAGCCTCATAGTTCTAGTACAGTTCCAGCCAGACACTTCTTCGAAGGCATTATATTGTACATGTAAAGTGTTAAAAGGTTGCACTATAAATCTCAGAAGTCTTTTCCAATTAGTTAAAGTCATAAAAACATTTCCTTTCTATTGAAGTATTAAAATTAGGGATACATCGATACTGATACAGGCATCCGGTCTCAGCCTGATACTGGAATTTTTTTACACATACTCATAAAGGAAACCCCAACATACCAGGGGATACTATGTGATGATTAATGATCAAAGCAAAGCAGACTGCAAACTGTGAAAATATCAAGATGAGCAGCTACAGCATCTTTCTACAGTAGAAGCAATCCGATAAAACACCTTAAACATAAAACTGAGCACAAGGAGTTCATCACTAGATGAGAAAAAAATGTCTTGACACTAGGGAAAATAACAGCTCTTATGTTCCTGTGTGTTGTTCTTGACAATCAGTCGCTATTGGTCATCAACAACGACGGATTCTGACACAATGAAACAAAAGTACTTTCCTTACAGCGGTATAGAAACACTTTTCCAAAGTGAAACAAAACCCGTTCTTCTCCACTACAACCCTGCCCCATCCAAGCTAATTAATGCAGCTAGCTAATGTGCTTCATTATTATTATTAAAATTGACTCACTAACATTATAAAGAATGAGTCTAGTAGCGTAAGTGCATGAACACACACGTGTCTGCTTTTCATGGCCTCTATGTAAACTGGGGAAACATAAACACAGCTAAATACCATGTTCTGTGATGTCCCTGATTAATACCATAGCCCAGTTCACACCAGATGTGTCACGTAAAGATGTGATTCAATTCCATTTTATTTTAATTTAGTTTTTGTCTAGCTGTGGAAATAGACCTATACACCATAAATTATTAAAGAATAAACAGTTAATAATTCTCTCAAAAACAACAACAAAAAAAATCACAAAAAATGTAAATTCACCTAGTCATAACTGATAATTGAATACTGTGATCATGGATACACGGCCAGACAGAAGTTTCACCAACACTTCAACATTACTGGTTACATTTCATGTTTACTGAAGATAGTACAACTGAGGAAAAAGCCTGTCCTGCCTGGGGCTTCTTTCGCCCAGGTTGGAGCTACTTCCACCTGGTATGGGGCATCTTCCACCCAGCCTGGGGCTTCTTTCACCAATACTGGGGCTTCTTTCACCCGGCCTGGGGCTTCTTTCACCCAGCCTGGGGCTTCTTTCACCCAGCCTGGGGCTTCTTTCACCAATCCTGGGGCTTCTTTCACCCAGCCTGGGGCTTCTTTCACCAACCCTGGGCTTCTTTCACCAATACTGGGGCCTCTTTCACCAACCCTGGGGCTTCTTTCACCCAGCCTGGGGCTTCTTTCACCCAGCCTGGGGCTTCTTTCACCAATACTGGGGCTTCTTTCACCAACCCTGGGGCTTCTTTCACCCATCCTGGGGCTTCTTTCACCCAGCCTGGGGCTTCTTTTGCCAATTAAGAAGGAGTTATAATTTTTCCAATCATCTGACTTTGATGATGCAGCAACGACGCCTCAAAAAAATCTGTATAATAATGCACAGTTTCTCAAAATTAATTTTAAATTGATTTGATTTAATTGCAAAAACGTAGTGAACATTTTACACATAAATGCTATTAACAGACAGAGTGTGAGCATTTTATATTACTGAACAAGTATAATTCTGCTTCATCCAAAGACTGAAAAACACGTCATCCTGCTGTGGGTCAGGTTTACACACACACACATACACACATACACATACAGAGAGAGAGAGAGAGAGAGAGAGAGAGAGAGAGAGTACATCTGTGCTGTAATGCTGTCACCTGGTGGTGAGAGTGATTAGAGGTTTTTTAATAATAGGTTCTTTTGCCCAGCTGGGGGTTTCTTTTACCCTGCCCAGGGCTTCCTCTGCATAGTCCGGTGCTTCTTTTGCCCAGCCTGGGGCTTCTTCCCACTGGACAGGGGCTTCCTCTGCCTAGCCTGGTGCTTCTTCAGCCTAGCCTGGGGCTTCTTTTGGCCAGCCTTTGGCTTCTTCCACCCAGCCTGGGATTTTCTTCCTCTCAGTCTTCTTCCACCCAAACTTGTGTTTCTTCTGCCCATCTTGGGGCCTCTTCTACCCACTCTTAGGTTCCTTTTGCCCAGCCTGGAGCTTCCTCTACCTAGCCCAGTGCTTCTTCTGCCCAGCCTGTGGCTTCTTCCATCCAGCCTGGTTTTTTTTTTTTTGCCCTTCCTGGGGCTTCCTCTGCATAGCCCAGTGCTTCTTTTGCCCAGCCTGGGGCTTCATCCACCCAACCTGTGGTTTCTTCAGCCCATTATCTGGCTTCTTCCATCCAGCCTGGGGCTTTCTTCCGAACAACCTGGGGATGCTTCCACCCATCCTGGGGCTTCTTCCTCTCAGGCTGCTTCCATCCAAACTGGAGCTTCTTCCACCCGCCCTGGGCTTCTTCTGAAGACTGCTGAAAGGTTGAGCAGAATGAGGAGGACCTCTCTGATATTTATATCTGATCCTGCTTTTCAAATCACTGAAACACATTTGTGAATACACAAATGGACAAAAGGAGAACTCAAAGGAACACACTCCTGATGGGGGATTATTAAAATGAAACTTTAATGAAATGAAAAAAAAAAAAGAAACTGAAGAAACACACAAAATAATTATTGGAAACCATTTAATAGAAACCATTACAAAATAAAACAAAAGCTGTAATGTGGACCAGTGGATCCTACTTCCAAAGAAACCATTAGACCATAATGGAAGTACCATTAAAACAATTACATCCTGACGGAAAAAATGTTTAATGGAAACCATTAGACCAAATCCCACCAGATGATGAAACCATCAGGGGTTTTATGCTATTTTTATATTCTATATTATTAATATTTTATTTAATCATTTATTAATCAAGTATAGCAAATATTTCTGAAAATCGGAATTTATACCTCGCTATAAATCAGATTTTTATCTAGTTGGAGTGACTACAAAATCGCCCGGATGAAAGCCCGCGCTGTGATTTGTCCACATGATCCGCGCGTTGTCTAACGGATGTGTAGTTTACAAGAATAAAATAGACTACAAAACGAAGCACACGTCATACGCCCAATCTCCTCCTCCTCTCCCACCCTGCCCACTCAAGTCCCGCCTTCTGTGCTGCGATTGGCTAGTAGTTAATACTCACTGTCCAATCAGCGACCTGCTCGTGCGTCTAAACCACTTAAGCAGAGGCGGGATTTGCCGGAATGCGGGTGGGAAAGTCTAACATGCAGCCCACCTACTTGGCAGTAGTGACCTGAACCGAGCCAGTTAGAGTTCCTGTGGGCAGCGGAGTGAAAAACTTCTTTTAATTCAGCGCTGTTTTTAAGTTGTGTTAAAGCTGTGTGATAGTTATATATGTTCCTGGGGTTTCTTTTCAGTTCAATCTGCCAGCCAGCAGCAGCAGCAGCAGCGGGAAGGCTAGCAGGGTTGTGTTTGTTGCTGAGGTGGCTAAGCTGCTCTGGAGGGATTGCACTGGCTAGCTGGGCTAACCTTCGCCTTCCCTAAAAACTGACAGAAAGAAAGAAAGAAAACTTAGTTTTTGACAGTTCGCGCTTCAGAAGACCAACATGAGGATCACAGTGGATTTTGAGGAATGTCTCAGAGACTCTCCGCGTTTCAGGTAGGAATGTTTTCAGCTCTGTATATTATTTTTTTGGCTATTTTTGTCCAGGAATGTGAAGTCCTGACTGAGGAAACTAGAGGAACGCCGAGCTCAGGTCCGCCGCGATGCGGTCACGCGCTCCGGTTAACCGCCGATACGTGTGTGGTGATGTGTAGATTAAACCTGCACGATAATCATTAACACAGGAATGGAACTGAATGTGAAAGAGAAATCACAGGCTGGTGGGAGCGGAATACTGTCCAAACATCAAGTTTTCAGTTTGATCATTAGCGTTATTCGCCAGTCTGATTACGTCATCAGATTTGACTATTTGAAAAATGTGAACTAATACTTTTACCTCCTTCTGTCTGTCTTTTTGTCTGTCTGTGTGTCTTTCTGTCTGTCTCTGCATCTGTCTGTCTTTCTGTCTGTCTGTCTGTCTCTGCATCTGTCTGTCTCTCTGTCTCTGCATCTGTCTGTCTCTCTGTCTGTCTGTCTCTCTGTCTGTCTGTCTCTGCATCTGTCTGTCTCTGCATCTGTCTGTCTCTTTGTCTCTCTGTCTGTCTCTGCATCTGTCTGTCTCTCTGTCTCTGCATCTGTCTGTCTCTCTATCTGTCTGTCTCTGCATCTGTCTGTCTCTCTATCTGTCTTTCTGTCTGTCTCTGCATCTGTCTGTCTTTCTGTCTGTCTCTGTATCTGTCTGTCTTTCTGTCTGTCTCTGTATCTGTCTCTCTCTATCTGTCTTTCTGTCTGTCTCTGCATCTGTCTGTTTTTCTGTCTGTCTCTGCATCTGTCTCTCTCTCTCTGTCTTTCTGTCTGTCTCTGCATCTGTCTGTCTTTCTGTCTGTCTCTGCTTCTGTCTGTCTCTGCATCTGTCTGTCTCTCTGTCTGTCTTTCTGTCTGTCTCTGTATCTGTCTGTCTCTCTGTCTCTCTGTCTCTGCATCTGTCTCTCTGTCTCTGCATCTGTCTCTCTGTCTCTCTGTCTCTGCATCTGTCTGTCTCTCTGTCTCTGCGTCTGTCTGTCTGTCTCTGCATCTGTCTGTCTCTCTGTCTTTGTGTCTGTCTCTGTCTTTGTATGTCTTTGCCTGCTTTCTTTCTTTCTTTCTTTCTTTCAGATGATTGAGATTTATGTATTTATTGGTGTTTATACCGCAGCACTGTTGAATTGTTCGAGTGTGATTGGTCAGATGGTGTGTAATAGTTGATATGGTGAAGTTTTCTGTAAGGAGATATTATTTCAGATTTCTGGAAGGAGTCTCCAGTGTCAGTGCTTTGTAGCAGTCTGAGGTAAAGCTGTAACTTGCTGTATGTTCACACTAGCGAGTGCCAAAGCAAAAGGTGAGCGTTCGTTTTCTGTACGTTTAGGAACACCCGACCTTTAAACTGAGATGTTCTCAATTCTATGCAAATTAGGCATGTCGCTGAAAAGAAGTGACAAAACCAAACAATCAGCTGGAATGATCCCTCAGATCAATCCCATGGTGCATGTGTGTGTGTGTGTCCGATGCTTCTTCAGTTCCCCGCTCACACTTTAGTTCCTACCTACAGTTAGTTCCCGTTTACTGTTCGACACAAAGAAGAAAAGAAAAACTTATAACCGTGGTTCTTATACAACCTCTCATTAAATGTGTAAAGAGACATTCTGAAGAAAAAGAAAGCTTGAAAGGGAGTAGCAGAGCTCGTCCGTGCCTCTAGTGAGTGTGTGTAGCTAGCTACTCTGAGATCTGAACTAGTACAAAGCCGAGTATGTAACATGTGAAGTGGTCTGTTATTTAGGCTTGAAGCCAGTCCTGTGGTTTGGGACGTAGCCGCTGCTATGCTGCCATTTTGTGCTGATTTGATATTATTTAGTAAACGAGCATAGGGTTTGGAAATGATCCATCATCATTATGCTATTTTGTTTTACATATTCAGTTATACTTTTCAGTATAGTAGTTTGTGATTTGGGATGTGGCCACTCCTGCTCTTTGCCCTATTTTTACTCGCTGATGATTGTGGTGGTGTGGGGTTTGGGATGTAGCCACTGTGTCTTTCCTGTATTTCACACAGAGGAAGTGTTGGTCCGCCCTCGGCCCAGGCTTTGTGAAATAATGACCTCCTCCCTCGTTCCCCCTCTCCCTCGTTCCCCTCTCCCTCGTTCCTGCGCCTTCATTCCCTTTCTGGTATCTCAGAGCGCAGCAGCACAACGAGGAGCAGATGTTTAGAAAGTTGTTTGCAGGAAACACTGGAAAGAGGCTTGAGTTTTTCCCCTGAGTTTCGTCAGTAAACACCATGACTCAAGCGCAATGAAGCGCACGTCTTTATTCCAAACACAACTTTTATTTCGTACAGGAGTGAAAAAAATGTGGAAATGTTTGAACCCTATTTTTATATTACACGCGTTTACTTTATTATAGTTACTTTAATAACACAAAACAAAAAAAAATGTAAATTAAACCATCTTGCATTAAAGAGCAACATGATCTTAACCCGCATTACACCGCAGTGCTGTTGGATTCTGATTGGTCAGAAATCACAGGTTTATATTAATCTAATTATCGTTTCTATAGTAACAGCTCATTCCTAGGGACTTGTTCCTTGAATGCTCCACGTAAATGGATTTTAAAAAATTGTTTATATGGTGAAGTTTTTTTGTGTTTGTGTGTCTCATCATCCCCTTTCGTGTATATGTATGTGTGTGTGTGTGGATATAGATATATAGATATAACAATAGGAATGAGTAATAAGGCCAAAATGTTATTTAAAATATAACACTACACATTTTTGTGGAAATGCAGCCTAAAATGTCCAATAATTATCTACATTTTATATTATTTAAAACAAATGCAATATAATTTAGGAATAAAATAATTTTGATTTAGAATATGCATAATTTATTTTTTGTCTTGTTTTTGTAAATTGTATATTGGTCACTTGTTTTAAGCATTTTAAATGTACAAAAGGGGATGATGAGACACACACACACACACACACACCCCTGTCGGACTGGTCTTTATGAAACATGGTTTGAAGTGGTTTCTCTTTGATAGTGATGGCTGTATGGACGAGTGTTTTCAGTTTGTATTCTGCTTCTTTTCTATAAAGTGAAATCAGAATCAGTGTTTCAGAGCTTTTTGTTCCTGTCCCTTAAATTAAAAGAGAGTTGTTTTAATTTACTCAGTCACTTCTTGGAAAACTGTTTTTTGTTTTTTCTTTTTGGATGACTTATGCTCTACAGTCACAGCTCATTAGTAAACATCTAATGGCGTGTTTTTGGCCATGCATCCTCCACAGCTGAAAAAACACTCTCGTTATCAGCTCTTCACTGTGCTCCATATTTAGCTAGCTGTGTCCTGCTAAGTGAATCAAACATGCCGTTTTTTTTTTTTTTTTTTTTTGGGTTTTTTTTTGCGAGTTTCCAAACTGAGCCAAAGCACAGAGCTGTAGTGCTGCAGAAATGGCGTGTGGTCTGGAGATTTGGGCTGGCAAACAAATCTCAAAAACCCAAAAATAAACTCTGAACAAGATAAACAAAATGTTTTAAACTAGTTCTGTGTATAATTATTAATCATGTATTGAGCGCGGACTTGGGGGATTTTTATGGTTTCTACATGCACTTGGTGAGGTTTTGGTGAACTTTTTCCATCTACGTATTTCTGACCAACAATTTGTTTAAAGCATTACACACACCACAGATATTCTTTTGCTTTTTGGTTTGTTTGATTAGGTGTAGGAAGAAAACAAAACAAACCACCAGCAAACAAATTGAATGGATCAAATTTCGCTCTGATTCAGATTCAGCAAACTGACTAATAGGCCCTAAATAAAATTGTTGATATTTAATGATAATTTTGTTGTTCTGCAAATGCAGCCAACAAGCAGCCAGTCCAGACATTACTAACAGACTCAGCAATGTTTGTGAAATAAAACTACACTTGTGAAAAGAGCATGACTGAACACGCTCATCAACAGCGAAAATAAATGAGGGACATGCGCTATAATGTCACATCCAAATGATAATCAAATCATTTTTCTTTTAACAGAAATTGTGTTGAGTACAATAATTACCACAGCAAATTCTTCAATCAGAAGGTGTTGATTAATTTTCTATAACAGCACAGATCTGTAGCCTATATTTACGACTTTAACCTAAACGATAGGTTTATAATAATGTGCTCATAATGTGCTAACATTCAGAGGGACTTCTTGAATGGCGTATGGTGGACACTTCACATAATCTCAGCCTAATAATAAACACATTCAATGTGTGTTGTTATTTAACAAAGAAACCTGTCAATCATTGATATGATGAAGGCTTATTTAAGGCGTGAAGTCGAGTGTCAGTACTTTGTAAAAGTCAGCAAGTTTTCTGGCATGGGAGTTAGTTCCTTTTATGCTTGTGTTATAGCAGCTACATACGCTGTTATATAACTGTTAGTTCCAGTCCACTAATTTGATTGGACAAGCTGCGTTCCAAATGTGCTGCTATTTAGTATAACCACTTGTACGTTTCACTGTTTGTAGCCCTCCACTTGATAGTGTTCACTAGATAAAATTCCACTTCTAGTAATACTTTGTGACATTGAAACCGTTACTACACTTACTATAGGCTGTCAGTGTGTCTGTGCGTTACCATGGCAACACACAACGGTTTATCCAGCTGTGGCTTCTTTGGGAACTATTTTTGTTGACGGAGCAAAAATAAACAAAATATTTGTCCATATTGTGTCTGAAATGTCAGTTACTCAATATTAGTTTCTTGTTTCTATATATAATAGCAATATCGCACAAGCAAGAGTGGTGTTGTGGTGAATATCAGCATGGCTGTGATTACCTGTGATTACCTGTGATTGTCTGTGATTAAACCACAGTCGTGCTGATATTCACTACAACACCACTCTTGCTCATGTGATATTGCTTCATTTTATTTCATCACTCGCCTTTCTCTTCTCTTGAATGTAAAGAGACAAAAAATGCAGTTCGCCATGTTACTGAGAAGCACAAACTCCTCTGTTCTGGAGACTCGAACATTAAATATAAATATGAACGGTTAAAAAGCGTGATGTGTTGATCACTAATACATTAATAAAAACTGCTGGCAGATGTTGTGGAACGTAGTGAAAGGTAGTTCCTTTTGTCACTTACGTTACAGCAGCTATAAATGCAGCTTGTCATGTTACTGAGAAACCACACAGTGTAAACTCTTCTGTTGTGAACAAGTCAGAAAACTTATAGTTACAGCTTTACCTCTGAGCGCTGACACTGGATACTCCTTCCCTAAAGGTTAATGAAAATAAATGTCTCCTTACAGAAGTTTCACCATATCAACAATTTCTAAAAAATCTATTTCTAAAAAACAATTTCTAAAAAAGCATGCACTGTAGAAGTCCCTGTGAATGAGCTGTTACTGTGGAAAGGATAACCTGTTAGAACAAGTGCATTAATATAACCTGTGATTTTGCAGCTAAACTGCTGTCAGAGCTGCTGTTCTAGAAAATTCATCAACACCTTCTGACTAATCACAGTCCAGAATAAAGAACAGTGTGATATTGAGTTGATGTAATATTTAAATAGTGCCATAAAAGTGAATGTTTTCCTCTAAGGTTTATTTAAATTTAATTCCGTTGTGTGTGTGTGTGTGTGTGTGTGTGTGTGTGTGGGTTTATTTAAATTTAATTCCGTTGTGTGTGTGTGTGTGTGTGTGTGTGTGTGTGTAGTGTTGTTTCACTGTACAGCTGTCAACAGCATGTGTTATGCTAATTAAACACATTTAAGCAGCTATTCAGCTAATGAAATTAAGCTGCAAGTTTAATAGACTGGTGAGAATTTGATGACATGAAAACTCACAGCTGAGCAGCCATTGGGATAATGAGGGGCCACTGGAAATTACGCATGACACACACACACATACTCACACACACAGACCTCATTCTAGAAATTCTGAGAAAGCTCCTATATTTTCATTGACGGGAATAAAAATTTTATGCAACAGTCTTACGTTTCACATAGTTTAATAAAAACTAGTCCTTCAGTTTAGTTCCATCCGAAACACGTGAAGCAAGACAACTTTTGGAGCTGCTGCTCATACTGCATCACAGGGCAGTGTAACACACTCTGAGGAAAGCACTATCTGCCCTCCTCCACATACACAGCTCACAGATGCCCACTAGTGGTGCTGTGATTGACAGGGGTGAGAGAGTATGCCCCTCCTACCCAGAGAGCATGGCCAAGTTCGCTCTCTTGACCTTTAACATGTTCGTTGTGGTGCCTTCAAAAATGGGCTGCCATATTTGAAAAATCGTTGTGTTTTTGTCAATGACACTATTTCCATCATCATATCTAAAAACTGACATACTGCTGCGCACTCTGTGATTGATCATAAAGCAACGCCCAAAAAGTGGTTCACATCACGTGCGCTGTGAGTCGAACTGTAGGCTGCTGAACCCTGGATTTTGGTTTGGGCTCAGAAACTAGTTCATCACTAGTATTCATATCCCTTACCTGCTACAAACCCTGTCCCCTTCTGTTCTGTGGTGCATGATGGGAAATGTTAGTGCAGAAAGTGTCCTGGTTTCTACACATTATATTTTCTGAATCACAGCTTCCTGAAGAAAAGCTAAAAGTGACCTCATGAAAGCGAGCGCAGGTCAAAGTCATGACCGGGTTTAGAGATAAAACAGTGATATTGCCGGGGCAACTGTAATAATGAATTATAATAAAGTCTTATCAGAGATAAACGTGCTCATAAACATGGCTGAGGACAAACAGACCTCTGCACTACAATAACATTTCTGTTCTCATTTGCAGAGGATTTTGAAAGGGGGAAAATAGTGCTGAGAGTGCAGAAATGAAGTGAAGAAATGCAGGCCGTGTGTGTGTGTGTGTGTGTGTGTGTGTGTGAGGGTGGGGGGGGGGGTGGGGGGGGACATAAGTAAGCAGCAAGTGAGAGGGGGAACTTTGCTAATAATGCAACTGGTAAACCCATACTCACATACACACCTCTTTTCATGTTACACCACAGTGCTGTTGAGTTCTGGGTTCTGATTGGTCAGAAGGTGTTGATTAATTTTCTGTAACAGCAGCTCTGACAGTAGTGCAGGTGCAAATTACATGTTTATCTTAATGTGATCATTCTAATAGGTTATCGTTTCTATAGTAACAACTTACACAGTGTGTAATCGTTGATATGTTGAAGTTTTCTGTAAGGAGATGTTTATTTAACATTTCTGGAAGGAGTCTCCAGTGTCAGAGCTTTGCAACACTCAGAAGTAAAGCTGTAACGTTAAGTGTTAAATGTTGCTTCACACTTCATTAATCCATATTGTTATTATTTTAGCTCAGTTCAGGCTCTGTTTATTAACACGCTCTGTTTATGTCCTCATTAACACATGAACTCTTCAGCACCTTGCTTTGATGTGTATGACCTCGTTTTAATGAGACGGCTCATTAAGATGAGGTCACGGGCAGCAAACACATTACAGCAATTTTTTATTTGATCACTCATCCGTTTATTTTGACACTTAAACTTAAACTCCTCCTTGAAACACATGACACATTTTTATTGAAATGTTTGTGATGTGTTTAGTGAGTCTGGTGCTCATTTGTTACTTGGCACTGTTTTTTCGTTATTCCTGTGAGGAGTTAGAGGCTGTGTGTCACTCTGATGTCACAGGAGGACACTGTTATTGTTATCGCTTGTGTACTTATTATTTTACGAGTTATGAGTTAAATAGAAGAAAACTTTTCAAGCGTAAGTGATAGATTATTGGTCAGGTCAGGTTATTGGTACACCCACAATTTTAAAACTTACATTTTTAATTTTTTTTATTTTTTTCCAAACACAGGGCCACCATTGAAGAGGTGGAGGGAGATGTTTGTGAGCTGGAGGCCAAATTAGATAAGGTGAGTGTTCAGGATCATGGTCTGTGTGTTTTATACTGTTAAACTACTCCCTCAGTGTCCCTCACAAGTCCTGTGCCATGCTGACTGCTAGTGATGATAAAATCTTGTTTACTGCCGTGAAAAAAAACCCATGAGCATGGCACTGAACATTTAAACATGCCGGATGTGATATCCTACATTAACACCACATTTATTACACAGAGGAGATTATTCTAGAAACAAAGCTAGGCAGTGCCATCTGTACAAAAAGCATCCTGTAGCACCGTAAGTAGCCTAGGTTATATGAACATAAAAAAAATAGCAAATAAAAACAAGTGTGCACATGTTTGTCAGTTCTCAAAGCTCATGCTATTGCGTTCAAACAGTTCAAACAGTAGCAGCAAGTATGGTCATTAAAATGAGTGTGAAGTGCTGTGAATTGTGCACACACAGGTATTAATGAGTGTGGAGCAGTGAAGTGAGCACTTCAGTGTGGCGAGCACTGAGACATGGCCACTTCCTTTCCCTTCCACTATAATTCCACTGTAAATCGAGTGATGAGGCACAGATGTCAGCTGTATAATCACAAACATGTTCCAGTGCTGGCTCATAAAACAGATACTGCTGCAGGCTTGGTGCTTGGGCAAGCACCAAGCACCATCACTGCTTGCAGATATATTTAATTTTGAAATGTTAAGTATTTCTGTAGTCTCTTTGTGCTTATTTACGTCTGACATTTTTGTTTTATTCATTTTTAATCAAAGCTGTGCTGTCTGAGTACGTTACATTTCTAAATAGCTCCAGTGATGTTGACACATTCCTCATCTAACGAACTTTTTAATGAAATAACGAAATGTCGAATTCTAAAGGGACTCAAACCGAGGGGAAGTGGAGAGGGTGTTGCAGCAAGAGCCCAAGTAAAACAGAAATGAAAGTCGGCGAGTGAGCACTGTGTGGCTCAGAGCAGCTTATTGTTTGAAAGGTTTGAGTGACTCATATTCTCACTTCCCCTTCATGCCAAGGAAGGATATTCTCTCAGATCTCAAAGAACAGGAGAAGGGGGAGGGACACGCTTCTGAAATTAGCTTCTCTGTAATCCCCCAACACACACTGATCCGCTCAAACACTCCTGAACAGTGACGACTAGTGCTGGGCAATAGGACAAAAACATCATCATAATATTTCAAGACATTTCTACAATGCAAAAATATGCATCATGGATCATAGGAATCCTAGCAAACTGCCAACAGAAACAGTGGTGTTGCATAAAATAAACCTTTACAAAATTAGCTTGATAATACTTTTTATTTAATGCCTACAATAATTTAACAACATGGAAAATGTGGTAAAAAATTGTAACATTTTACAATTTTAAAGATTGAAAACAGTAGAAGACTATATCAGATCTGCTTCCAGAGGTTGTAACTGTTACTTAAAAAAAAAAAAAAACTTAAAAAATCATGATACCCACAGTATGTTAGAAAAATATCATGACATAATTTATCACAGTATCAATATTATATTGTGATATCGCCCAGCTGTAGTGATGGCTGCCTGTGATATTAGATGGGAAGATATAAATCGAGTATCTATGAGTAGTATCTCGTATCTTGATAATGAAACGATTAGTAATGATGATGTGAGGCAAACTAACACACACACAGACACACAAAGACACACTCACTCACAGATCTGCAGCTGTGTTTACAAATTTGTAAGTTTGTAATGATCTGCTGGATTCATGCTGTGTTTTCTCCAAATACCAAACAAACAGAAAAGCTGTAATGCTTTCGTTTAGTCTGATATTCTGTCGTGTCGTTTTGTGTAATTTACACTCTGATTGGATGATGTGTGTTTACTTGTAGTTTCTCTTCTTTTCCAAAAGCATTTTTTGGGGAAAAAAAAGTTACAAAAAACTCAAACCAAACTCAAAACAAACTCAAAACACACCGCATGTTTGATTCACTTCCTGCAGTGAGTCGATTAATAGTCAAATCACTTTCTCACTGCACTCTAACCACTGTAGAGTTTGATTGGAAGTGGACCGAGACCACCTCACCCGTACGCTCTTGGACTGGTCGTTTAGGTCCACACCTGTGCATGATCGACGTGTTCTCACCTGTATAAAGACCCAACGAGGTGGAGAAAACACCAGCCTAAGACACTTGTTAACGGCAAATAATCTGATGTGGATGCCAAATAAGACACTTGTTACGTATGTAACTGTGGTTCTGTGAATTCCGGATGACCGCCAGAGGCGGTGCTAAGCACTAATGGATAATCGCTGCGCCAGCTAGATAGGTCGAGAAGGAAATACCAACAGAGTCACGTCATGACGTAGACCGAGATGCGAGGATATAAACCACAGCAGCTCAATGCCCAGCCTCGGAATGCTTTCTTGCGCATTCCGAATGACGAGGAACTCTGGCGGTCATCCGGAATTCACAGAACCACAGTTACATACGTAACAAGCGTTCTGTTTCATTCCTCCTGACCGCCAGAGGCGGTGCTAAGCACTAATGGATGACACATACCAACACAGTCATGAGGAATGCCACCCACCTGCATCAAGGATGCTCCAGAAGGACTGCAGAACTCACATTATGGGAAACAGCCACATTGACCTTGTAGAAACGCGCAAAGGTACATGGAGAGGACCAGGTAGCAGCTGCACAGACCTCCGCCAAGGAAACTCCCCATAAAGTGGCCCAAGATGAAGAGACAGCCCTAGTAGAGTGACAAGTGATACCCACTGGTAAAGGTTGGGTAGAATGACTATACGCCAGCTTTATCAACTCGACAATCCAGCGTGCTAGTCTTTGCTTAGACAAAGGAGCACCCTTGCGTACCTCACCATAACAGACAAATAACTGATCCGTCTGTCTGAAAGAAGCAGTAGACTTAACATAGCACCTTAAAGCTTGTATGGGACACAGCAGATGAGACCTCCCCCCAATTGCATCAGAGGGAGAAAGAGGAGATTGAAAAGCAGCCAGATGAATAGACTGGTTCACAAATTGAGGTGACAAGACCTTAGGAAGGAAAGCCGGATTAGGCCGAAGAATGACCCCAGAGTCCTCTGGTAACCAGCGTAAGCACGATTCACTCACCGACAGGGCATGAAGCTCACCAACGCGTTTAGCGGAAGCAATGGCTAACAGAAAAGACACTTTCAGGGACAGCCACTTAATATCCACAGCATCAAATGGCTCAAACTGTGGTGTACAAAGAAAATCTAAAACAAGCGGCAAGTCCCAAACAGGAAAGAGAGTAGAACGAACAGGCTTTAAACGCCTTGCTCCCTTCAGAAAACTACATACAAGGTTGTGAGACCCCAAGGATGCACCGTTGACCGGGGCATGATAAGTAGAGATGGCAGCAACATAAACTTTCACGGTAGAAGCCGCCTTATTGTCCTCCAAGAGATGCTGTAAAAAAATACTTTTGGCACAGTACAATGAACTGGGTCAAGTCCTTGCTCCCCACACCAAGATGAGAAAATCCTCCAACGAGCAGCATAAAGCTGTCGTGTTGAAGGAGCCCTAGCGTTACCAATAGTGTTCACAACTGCTGGCTCACAATCAGTTAACTGAGAAGTGGACCCACTGGCCAAACCCAAAGCTGAAGACGAGCTGG
>CM040464.1:11261238-11290935 GCA_022758105.1 Pangasianodon gigas | reverse complement strand
GCTGTTTCCTTTCACTGAACCATCACATACAGACTGATTACTGTAATGCTTGTGTGTATTTATATACTTTATTATATTATACTTTGTCAAACAGGGGCTTCTTTATGCCCATGCTGGGAGCTAGCCTTGCCCAAGCAGAGTTTCTTTATGCCCATGCGGAGGACTGTACTTTGTGTCCGAATGAGGGCCTCTTCGTGCCCAAGCAGGGGCTTCTTTATGCCCATGCGGAGGACTGTACTTTGTGTCCGAATGAGGGCCTCTTCGTGCCCAAGCAGGGTTTTTTTATGTCCAAATGGGGGCATCTCTCTCAGTGATTCTCCTGCCTAAGTGGAGGCGTCGCATTGCCAATGCAGGAAAAATATGTTTATGCCCGAGTGGGGGGCCTGTCCGTGCCCGAGTGGGGGGCCTCTCTGTGCCCGAGCGGGGGCTTCATTATGCAAAAACCTGTTTTATGTCTCATATTAACCTGTTTTATATAAAGCAGAAAAGAAAAAAAGTGGAGATTGGACTGAACACTCTTTTAACCTGACTCTAAAGGGGCTTCCGAGAAAGGTGTCTTATGATGACTGGTTATTCTCTCTCTGTCTCTCTCTCTCATTCACACACACAGTTTTAACCTTATGATTTTTTTTTTGTGTTTTAGTTGGAGCAGTTGATGATGGATGCAGCTAAGGATAAGAGGGACATGGAAACAAAACACTCCACTATTCAGCAAAAGGTAAAAATAAACATTCACTCCTCCTCTCATTTCTCTCACTCTCACTCTGAGACTCTGCTCTGTGTGGGTGGTTGGGTGGCTGGGGGTGTGTGTGGATATAGGTGGATGGGGGGGTTATGGGTGGATGTGGGTTTGTGTGGATGGTTGGGTGAGGTTGTGAGATTTTGGATTATTTTTTTTCTGTTATTGGTTGGTTGGTTGGTTGAATTTTTGATCATCTTTAGTCCTGCATCCTAATAATTGCATATGTTTTTTTTTGTTGTTGTTGTTGTTGTTTTTTTTTTGTTTTTTTTTTCAAATTAAATATGTGTTTCCACAAGTTATTCCACTTCTCTCAAAACTTTGACGCAAAGTAGAAACCATGTATACGGTTTATTCTTCTTTCCTTTTTCTCTGGTGTCAGAGTCAGGTGTTTTTTTTGTTTTTTTTGGGGGGGGGGGGTGTTCTTTTTTAAAAGAATTGATTTGAATTGAGTGACGGCAAAAGTCAGCAGTGGTGATAATTTTCTCAAAGCAAAACCAAAAGCTAGTAAAAGGCTACAAAATTCTTCAGAACTGTGTAGCGAGTGTTCACTCTGAGAAATGTAATCAGACAAATTTAGGACATTTAAAAAGAGACGGGTGATGAACATTTACATCACACACAGTTTTAAGTAAGATATAAAACACTTCCGGATGTGCCGTTACAGGAAAATAATAATCAAGAGACAGGGTGTTGTGATGCAGCTGGATGCAAAGCGGATGTGTTTTATTCCTCTTATACCACAGAAATTTGCCAACAATTACAATTTATAATTTATTAAAAAACAACATACATTTTATCCATTTATTTTTTATACATTTATTTTAACATATTTCATTTTGTGGAACATCGGTGAAACAAGTTAGTTCCTGTTCTCACTTATGTCATAGCAGCTATAAACACTCGTTCTCTCACCAGCATCTCTTTTTTTCTCTCTCTTGGAGTTAATAGGTTTAAAAAAAAAAAAAAAAAAGAACGCAGGTTGTCATTTTACCAAGAAACTGCAAAGCATAAATCCCTCTCTCCTGAAAATGTCGGAAAGCGTAGTTATTATATGGAGCGTCCCCATACAAGTCTCTGTGAATGAGCTGTTGCTATAGAAACGATAACGATTTAGAACAAGCTCATTAATACAAACCCGTGATTTGCAGCTGCACTACTGTCAGAGCTGCTGTTCTAGAAAATTCATCAATACCTTCTGACCAATCAGAATCCACAATCCAACAGCAGTATGGTGTAAGGTTCAGTTAAAAATGATTAGTGTTTGAATTCGATCAAGTGCACTTACATGTCTGTTCTGTACAGATGCGTACATTACTGTAGTGTTTAATAAACGCCTTTAATGATTAATGAGTTATATGATGTGAGACAGTGCGGGATGGAGGGATGGATGGAGATGTTGGCTTATCTGTGAGGAGTGTATTCTGCAGTCATGCTCATGTTTTATTCAGCTGCAGCAGAAACAGTGCAGTTCCTCCATACCCCGATGTAAGGACCATCGATATTTCCATTGGCCTCTTGGCACAACTGATAAAATTCCATGCTGCACCGGAATTTGCTTTTCTTTTTCGCCTGTGTTGTTGGAACTGTCACACTGATGAGAAAGGAGACGTGTGTGTGTGTGTGTGGGGGGGGGGGGTTTTAGCCTGTTGTGAGGACCAAATGTTACCTAAATCACAAGTGTCCTTGAGTGTGAGTGGTATAATCCCTCCCTGATGCTTATTAGTGTGCTATTTTAATTATTTTTTTCCCCCACCTGTTATTAGATCCTATTTTACACATTTATCACAATTTAAGAACACTATGCCAATGAGCACTGCTCTCATTGGCCGCTTCGATAGGGGTTGGACACGTTGTGTAGCTTTGCAATATTTATGAAAGCAAAATGAAACGATGGCCACCACTGATGCGCAAGCTTTATTTTTTTGTTAAAGGAAAAACATGCATGTTGCATACTTTACACATGGATTTAATCGAAATCTGAAAGCTTAACGTTTTTTAAAGAGCTGATCATTCCCTCACACTGTGTGTGCATTTGAGCATAATGTAGGCTTGTGCAATATTACAACATTATCGCCCATGTGCAATATTACATTGCCATGATATCCAGTGATGTTTCTCACCGATTATATTACCAGACCTGCCAATCATTACACATTTTGTGTAGCAACTCTGCAAAAACACTGGAGTATGCTAATGTTGGGGAGTAAAGGGTTAATGTTTAGGTGCACTGGGTATTACGGGTATTGTAGATTAGGGTGGGTGTGTGTGATCTGCGGAGAGATGGTGTCTCTCCCTTTTTTTTTTTTTTTTTTTTCCCCTCTCTTCACTTTTAAAGTGACTGGGCGTGGCTGACCTGCTGTACGGCCACTGGGCGGGGCTGACCTGCTGTACGGCCACTGGGCGGGGCTGACCTGCTGTACGGCGACTGGGCGGGGCTGACCTGCTGCACGGCGACTGGGCGGGGCTGACCTGCTGCACGGCCACTGGGCGGGGCTGACCTGCTGTACGGCCACTGGGCTCTTTCACTGCCATGTATAGGTTAGGTGAGAGGGATAGAGGGAGACAGAGAGAGAAATGTAGAGGGGGAGAGAGAAGGAGCTAGAGAGACCGAAAGAGAGGGAGGGACAAATGGAAAGAGAGAGGGATATAGAAAGATAGAAATAGAGGGACAGGGTGAGAAATAGACAGAGAAAAACAGAGGGGGAGGGAGAGAGAGGGAGAGAGAGGGAGAGAGCGAGAAAGGGAGGGGGTGAAAGAGAAATGTGTGTGTATCAGCATTTCTAATGCTTCTCTTCTCTTTTCTCTCTGCACTTTATCCAAGGCGACTCAGCAGGTGAGTCTGTCTCTCCTTTTCCTCGTTCTGTTTTTTCTTCACTCCATGTTAAAGCTTCTTGACTCTCTGTGACTCTTTGCATTATGACATTTACAAGGTCAACACGCAAGCTCACACACACACACACACACACACACACACAGCCACAGCGTAAATGTTTAATGCAGGATAGCTCTTCCTGGTTATTCTAGCCTGCCTGCTAAAGCTAGTGCAGATGCTAACATACACACATACACACGCACACACACTCAGGATGATGGTCACTGCAATGCTTGGAGGTTGTGTACAGCATCACTGCTGACATACACACACTTTCTCATCTATCAGGCATGAAGATCTTTAGCCGCTTTTACTACGTATGGTATCTGGTGAGTGTACAAATGTCTGAGGAACTTAGAGTTTTGTTTTTGTTTTAAGCAGCGTGTAGTTAAACGACATGAACATCATTTTAACTCAGGAATGTTAGTAATGAGGGGCCATTACTTATGCTACTTTCAGACTTGTGTGGTTGTGTGTTATGTAAGGAATAACACACGACAGGCCGTGCAGTTATACGAAAAAAATCTGAAGTGGATTATTTCCGTAAAACCGCGCAGTCTGGAGTGTGTTATTCCGCTTGTACCACAGTGATTTGCCAATGTTAACTTTATTAATGAGTGACACCTCACACATTTTAATGGGTTATAGTTAGATTTAATGTTGCGGAACGTCCAAAAGACAAGTTTGGAACAGTTCCTGTTCTCAGTTACGTTATAGCAGCGATAAACAGTCATTCCCTAACCAGCCTCTCCTTCCATACTTGGAACCTCCTTCCATAAATGTTAAATAAAAGTCTTTTAACAAACGATGATCAACATCAATGACAATGCGTTTTTCATTGTTAAACATGGTTTTTTTTAATGATTTATTAATAGTTTTAGATTATGTGGATCATCTGCCGTACCAGTCCCTGTATATGAGCTGTTACTATAGAAACAATACTGTATTAGAGCAAGCTCATTAATATAAACCTATTGTTCATGTTACAGCCAGAGCTACTGTCCGAGCCGTGCAGTTAGACAGAAATAATGCCCACCTTCTGACCAATCAGATTCTACATTTCAAGCGCACTGTAGGATAAGTGAAGATAAGTGAAGATGCCACGTGAGCGCCTACTTCTGGGTTATTTATGATTTCACACACTTGGAGCATTCTATTAAAGCCTCAGCGTACTTAATGCAGATATAACATCTGTGAAGGAGTGAAAAAGAAATGTTCTCGAGGTTAGAAGCTTGCGTGTTCTCTGCAGTTTCACATTAGCCTTCACGTGTGAGAGCTCCATTCCTGTGAAATTTCATGACAATTTCCATGACTAGTGGAAGACAAATGCTAGAACACAATGAAGAAAAAGAATTTTTGTTCCACATTTTCAATCAGAAATACAGCCCAGGTTTGTGTGAGACCCTTAAATAAATCGCGGATTGAAGATTGCGAGTTTCGCACACTAGTGGAATCTGTGTGATGCTCGACTTGAATTGGCTTGGGTTACTCCTCATTTGTAAATCTACTCATGGGCTTTGTTTGTGTAGCGTCTTTGTTGGTGAAGTTTCCAATGACACGGTGAGTGAAGCCTCCACACGATGTCCATTTGTTCCACAATTATATAATATTTTTCATGAAAGACGGCCGAACATCGTCGCCGCATGAAGCATGTTAATATTTCTGAATGCCTCACAGGATGTTAATTATCAATTCCTACAAGGCAGAACACTAATATCAGGCTCTCATCATTGCTGTATTCCTCAGATAAAAATTTGTTCAGAATCTTTAAAATTGTTTTAAAAAAATTGATTTTTATGAAAGAATTTTTTTTAAATAAATTGTTTTAATTCATTTATTTTTGTAGACATTAAATAAAATTATCATCAGACTCAGTTTTTCACAGGTTTACTAATCCTGGGAGGTTTTTTTAAATTAGATATTGTGATATTTTGTTAAATGTTTATGTATCATCATGTTTTTGTAATATCAACCAGCCCTGTTTATGATTTGTTTTACAGTGACCCTCCATCATATTTCTGAGTTAGCATATCACAGCTGTGTTTTCCTAGCAGTGAAGATGTCTAAATTTAAATACAGTTTGGATATTTTTGCTTTTCATGACAACAGTATATATAATTAAATGCTGGAGTAGCACGCCTAGTAATTAAGAGATTAGAATGAAGGCTAATGTAAATGTTATGAAGTGTGTGTGACTTTGTTGTAGACGTCCTCTTTTGTTAGAAGAAAAAAAAGGCACAGTCCTAAGCACTGACGTCAGACGCTTTTGCACGTAGATGTTGTTAATTTAGTTCGCAGTCTTCACTCTGTAGTTCCTCTTCCTCTCTGTGTCATGTCTGGCTCAGTCCTCCACACCGTCTGACTCGTGAATCACAGCATGTCAGTTTTAAAATCGTTTCCACTGCGATTGTAGCACTGAAGCATTATACAAATGTGTCTGGGATTATTACGTCTTTTTCCAGGTATCACACTGATGGGTCTGATAGCTAATTTAAAATGAACAGGTTGGTGTGTGAAGATTGTGTCTTTAGTTTTGCATTAGAGCTGCAAGGTTTATATAGCTATCACCAAATGTGTCATGGCTGATCAGCTACATTTGTAGTAAGAGGAAAAAAAAATATGTACTAAGGCTGGGCAATATGACAGAAATATCATATCAAGATATTTCAACATATTTCTATGATGCACAATATGTATCACAATCTGTAGGTTTCCTAACCAATTGCCAGCAGGACAGTAGTGTTCATTTAATCTTTAAAAAGTAGCTTGATGATATGTTTATTTTCTTCTGAAAAAGAAGGGAAAAATACAAAAAAAATAAGATTTTACAATTTAGAGATTCAGACAGTAGAAAACTTTATCAACTTTGCTTCCAGAGTTTGTAATTATTTTTTACAAAATAAAAATGTATTTAAAAAAAAAAAAGATATGATATCCATGATATCTCAAAAAAGTGTAACATGGCATAATTTATCACAATATCAGTATTATATTCTCATATTGGCCAGCCCTAATGTGTACATTTCATTTTTTGCCATCATCTTAAAACTTCTGTTTGGAAAGGCTCACTTGTATTTGTTCATGTTACACATGCAGATAACATGCTTTTATATAAATTTCTTTAAAAAAATATATAAAATATATGTGAGGTTGGACTGTCAAATTCGTCCAAAATAAGGACCCTTACAAGGCAGTTGTTCATTGCTTTCTTAATGAGACGCTAACCAGAAATGCTGTCTACCTCAGACACAGGTGCAGTGATGAAGCAGCGATTCTAAATAGTTAAGCTAAACATCTCCATAAGCATGTTAATGCAATATTATTAACCACTTTCTGGACTTATTAAACTGATAACATGTCCTGGTAGTGGACTGTAATAGATGTAATGTCCTCTGAAGGTTATTTGAGTAGACCTCAGCTCTTCTCCTCACCGTTTTCCTCTGTAACATAATCCCCGACATGAGATCCACTTCCTTTATTTCTTCTTCCTCCTCCACAGGAGTTCATTTACAGTATGCTAAGAGTTCTGTTACTCATCCTCATCTACTGTACACCACAAACACAAAGATTTCAGAGACCTACTGCTCATCGTAGATTGTGGATATGTCGGTTTTTGTTTGATGTGATCACAGCATTATTGACGACGCTATTTTAATTTAGACTGACATGTTCTTGCGTCATTTGGATTTTATGTAACAAATGGTTTTCAGTTTGTTTGCTTCCCCTTACACTTATAATTTACATACATAACTTTGGTTTTCACGTTTCCACAAATGATGGACAATTTAGTGGGTTTTTGTGCAGTTTGTATATTGTGTCAGTTTTACTGAGTGTTTTTGTTTTTTTTCATGTGTTTTCTCAGGATTATTCGAATGACGACACCAAGCTGGAGTACAATGTGGACGCCGAGAACGGGATCATTATGGAGGGTTATTTGTTCAAGAGGGCTAGTAATGCCTTCAAAACATGGAACAGGTTGGTATAGCACTTTAAAAAAAAAAAAGAAAAGAAAGAAAGAAAGAGAAAAATTTGCCCTATTCTGATGGGATTAGTTTATCAGGGATGTCTGTAATAAATTTTTTTACATATCTCCTCAATGATAAAAGTGTCCTATCCACACAGCAATAAAATTAGCACGGGAGGAGCGAGTTTCTTTTTTTTCTTTTTTCATATGAACTCTATGATCTTTAAGTAACTGGCAACGATACAACTAGTCATTATTTATAGAAAACTAAAAGTTGATGTTGTGTTTATGTGAATATTAAGTAATGCTTTTTACCTGTAGCCACCATTATAATGGCTCCTTTAATCAGCCTGCATGATCTCGCTTTTCCTAATGATTTTATTTTCTTTCTGCTCCTTAAAATGCTTTCCCAGGTAGCATGTGTAGTCGGGGTCTTTTCCATCCAGACCAAGTACATAGTTGAGTGCCTCTTCTAAAGCATCCATATTTCATTTCGCAATTCGGGAAGCATTTAATATCTGGGGGAGGGTGACTGATACGTGCGAGTATCAGTAGCAGCAGTCAAACATCATTTTTTCCAGTGTGAGGTGACATCTGCATAGAAAATCATGGACATGTGTATCCGGACAGGACTAAAATTGTCAGGTGACCGCTGAGTTTTGCTTAAAAACAGTAGATAGTTCAGCTTGTAATATTCTCAGAGGTGGATGGAGAAAAAACACAGACATAGCCTATCCGGTCAGAAATAAAACAATAAAATAAGGAATTACCCCAGGACCCCATGTAAATTTAATCCCGTCCAGATAGGGCTAATGATGAGCAATAAGTTTTAGAGGTTTTGGGATAGAAACATTAGCCTCGTAGCTCCAATGCAAAATAAAAAGAGAAAAGTTCTTTGACAACCTTACAAAATGATAGAAAATCTAAATCTTTTTCTTCCTTGACCAAAAAACCCTAATTAAATTCTACCAACAGAGCTTATAGTATTCCAGTATTCCCATTTTTATGTGTGTGTGTTTGTTTTTCTTTCCAGGCGCTGGTTCTCAATTCAGAACAATCAGTTAGTGTACCAGAAGAAGTTTAAGGTTAGTCACATGACTTTTCCTGTCCTATCAGGCTTCAGATGAGTGTGCTGATTTATTGTTATACAATAAACAGTAAATTAGCTAGTTAGAAGGTTATTTCTTTCTAAATATTAAAACATGGTTGTCAGTGTGTGAGTGTAAGTTGTTTGATTTTGCCCAGGATAACCCCACTGTGGTGGTGGAAGATCTGAGGCTGTGTACGGTTAAACACTGCGAGGACATCGAGCGCCGCTTCTGCTTTGAGGTGGTTTCACCCACAAAGTGAGTGCAGCTCAACAATAATTACACGTTACACTGAACTTTTAAAGTAGGGCTGGGCTGTATGATGATATAATAACGATTATTTAATACAGTTAATACAATATACTTTTCTGTAACAATGTGGACACCACTGTAGGCTTTTTTAAGATATAAATATATATATATTTTAAATTTGTATTAATATTTTTATGAACTCTTAATCTTAATAATTTGTTTGTAATAGTAAATAAAATGTTACCTTTTTTACTGATTATTTTTTTACAGGTTAAAAAAAGTTATAATTATTTAATAATTTTTAATTTGTTTGTAGAAATTAAACATTTTGTAAATAACATTTTGAATTAAACATTTAAAGTAAACATTTTGTAATTTTTTTTACAGATTTGTAAAAGTTTACATTGTTTTCATTGATAAATATTTTTTTGTAGATATTAAATGTCAAAATTAAATTAAGTATTGAATAAAATGTTTAAATTGTTGTTTTTTTCCCCTCCCGTTTAGTGTTAATTGTGTTACTTTTTATTTTGTAGATATATAGATGTTAATTAGAACGTTGGTAATTACGGGATTTAATAAATATTAACTAAATTTTATAATCAGTTTCACATTTTTAAATGCGAGAATAAGGTGTTGGTTTGTTAATAAACGTTTATACCGTGGTACATTTTGTATAGTAGAAATGTCTTGAAGTATTGTGATATTTCTGGTATCATATCGCCCAGCCCTACTGTAAAGTTGTGAAGCATGTTATTTTCACTATAAGCATCTCGGTTTTAATTTTGTTGATTTATAGCATCTTGTATGGATATCGTGAAACCGCGTGTCTGTGTGTGTGTGTGTCTGTGTGTGTTTACAGGAGCTGTATGATGCAGGCTGATTCTGAAAAGCTGAAACAGGCGTGGATCAGAGCCATGCAGAACAGCATCGCTACGGCCTTCAGAGACCGATCAGATGACTCAGAGGTGACTTTATTACAGATTAATCCAATTTATATGATTAGATCATTTAAGTTCTTATTAAAGAGATGGACTTTTTGAAGACAGCTAGAGAGAGTAAGGAAGCAAAGTGTTCTTGTTCTTGTGGCTTGAAGGTTCAGGGTAAGATTTGGGAGTTGGACACTATTAAGGGAAGCTGGTCCTTTTTTTGGTTTTGTAGGCGAGAGTCATGATGTTAAATTTAATCTGGATAGCGACAGTAAGCTAATGGAGAAAACGCAGCAGTGATGTGGGTGAATCTGAATCAGAATGCACATTCATGAAGACCATGTGTTAGGAAAAATGTGCAACACTCACTCATGATCATAACCAAAACCAAAAAAAAAAAAAAAAAACACTTAACCATTTGGTTGTCATACAATATCTTCAGCATAGGCTTGGGTGATATGATATGATATCGATCTTGTGATAAATTATGTCACCTTTTCTAGCATTTTCTTTTTAAACAAAATCTAATTAGAAGCAGCTGATTTGATGATAAATGTTTTACTGAACCTTTATTATTTATTATTAGAATTTTTAAAGTAAATTATTAGAATTTTTTTAGACATAACATTTTTTTTTAAAATGCAGCATTACTTTTTTGCTGGCAGTTGGTTAGCAAACCTGTATATTATGATACATAACATGTAAATATATGTACATTTTTAAAATTAATTTCTGTGAAAAAAAATTATTAATTTCTTATATGTCCCAAAAAAAAAAAAAAAAAAAAAGCTGTTTCCTTGTACGAGACCTAATGAAAAACATGGACCACTGCAATACAGGATTCGTGTGATGACCGCTCTGTGTGTTTGACAGAAGTTGGACAGGAAGTCGTCGCCGTCCACAGGAAGTTTGGAGTCAGACCTGAGAGAGAAGAGTCTGAAAGGAGAAGGCGCCTTACAGAAGGTCATGGCTATCGCAGGAAACAGTACGTGCTGCGATTGTGGCCAGCCAGAGCCCAAATGGGCCAGCATTAACCTGGGGATCACGCTGTGTATCCAGTGTTCCGGCATCCACAGGTATACAAACTCCAAAACACACACGCGCACACACGCACACACCATCAGGATACACACCTCTCTGTGCTTTTGTCAGTCAAGTACTCATTACATGATAGTGCAGTTATAGTAAAGCCTAAACAGTAGAGACAAAAATACACAACACACAGAGACGTGATGTCTAATGTGTTATCAAATTATTGTCCCCTCTGTCTTGACTTTCATAATCTGTTATCTCTAGTTCCCAGTTTATAACTGCGACAAACCCCCCCACAAAACATCATAACCACAGTTTCAGCTTCTCTTGAGTTTTATTAGAATATAACATAAAATATAAACAATAGTAATTGCTAAGTAAAGAATAAACCACTCCGGGTCATGCTTTTACAGTACAATACTGAGTTACTATTACTATTATTACTAATACAAAGTTACTATTTGTTTGTTACACTACCAAAAGCATAATTTTGTGTTTATAAGTTACATTTAACATTGTGGTACATTCTGTCCTGAAGATCGAATAAAGTTACAGCTTTAACTCTGACTGACACTGGAGACTCCTTCCATAAATGTTAAATAAAACATCTCTTTACAGAAACTTTGCAGTATCAATGATTACACACATTTTTTAAAATCTGTTTATGTTGAGTGTCCGCCATGCAAGTCCCTACGAATGAACTGTTACTATAGAAATGATAACGTATTAGAATGAGCGCATTAATATAAACCTGTGATGCACATCAAACAATTTGCCCACAAGAGAGAATTTGAGAATATGAGCATGGTTATGGTTTAAATCATTAACAGCAAATGAGCCCTGTATGTTAGGGGTGTCACACTGCTGTCAGATATTTAACTGTTTCAAATGCACTTGTTTTTCTCTCTCATTAGGAGTTTAGGTGTTCATTTCTCCAAGGTGAGATCTCTGACTCTGGACACGTGGGAGCCAGAACTGCTGAAGGTGAGAAGAGAGAAAGATGAGATCACAAGCAGTGCTGACAGATGGGCGCTGGAAACAGTCGCAGTAGTTTAGTCCAGTATCACTCAAACTCACACTGTGTCCACGTCACAGCTTATCTCTCTCCCACATACACACTCAATCACAGCCATATGGGGGAAAAACAAATATTTAGAATAAATATTAAAGCAAAATTACCACCTAACATCGGGTTTGAACTTCACAGTAAATCTCCATTCCTTTCACCAAGACATGTAACAGAAACATCCCAACTGAAAATTTTCTGTTTGGTAACCATGGCGATTATAGTCACGATCCCTGGGTCGTCTGAGATGCAGATCAGGTCACAGGAGTTTTTTACCAGCCACTATTTATAATTAAACCCAGATTATTATTATTATTATTATTATTATTATTATTATTATTATTTAATCAGATTATTATTATTAAAATTTCATTAGCCTTCATTCAGTTCATTCATTCAGTGATGCCATGTCCAACACACTGTCATGATAATCAAAGTGGCCTTTTTGTCTGCAGCACAGTAATGATTTTTTTTTTTTTCTTTTTTTCTTTAGCTAGCAACACTACAAAGCACAATATACATTTCATTCGTATGTCAATGTTTTTCAGTTAATGTGTGAGCTTGGAAACAGCGTCATAAATCGGATTTATGAAGCTCGCAGGGAGGAGCTCGGAGCACGGAAACCACAACCAGGAGACTCCAGGTATACACTGTGATTATAGATAAGTCCAGCCACATGATGATGACGTCTGTTAAAGACGGTTTAGGCACATATATGTCAGAGAGGACATCTAGAATTCTTATCTTCTGTCTCTCTGTCTGTCCCTCAGGCAGGACGTGGAGTCGTACATCAGAGCCAAGTACGTCGATCGACGGTTCATCAGAATGCCATCAGACGAAGAACTGAAGCTGAAGATCATGGCTTTGAGCGTAGAGCAGAAACGACTCAGTGACTCCTCCGAGCCACAAACACGACAAGCAACACAACACACACGCACACAGAAAACACAACCAGCGTCTGGAGCTGCAGGTCAGTGTGACACTACACTGGTCAGTGACAAGAGAACTTTTATTTATTTTTTTTATCAGTTAGCAGTGCAACTTAAAGTAGTTTTTTTGTTTTGTTTTGTTTTGTTTTTAATCGTAGTTGCCCAGCAGACGCATAAGTGCCACAAAAATTGTAAAAACTCCTTAATGACTTTCACAAAATGTTTTTGTGAAACTCAGTGCTGTAACTACAGCACATGGTACTCGTTCTGAATCCCGCCGCCTGCTGAACCGCACACATTGTCTGAGCTGAGATCTGGTTGTCACTAGATCGCTTTTACAAGTCTGATTAATTAGCATGCATGGATGACGGATGACGGATGCTCTTCAGCATCAAGAACATGCAGAGATGTAGGAACAAAAAATTAAATCCAGTGCAAAACTGTTATGCAACTCTTCTGCTAGCACAAAATGTACAATATGTCACCTTCGAGAAACAATAGTCTCTAGCCAGATTGGAATATATTTTACAGAACACTACAGCACATAGCTGAAACACTGGCCAATGACTTGCTGACTTTTTGTAAAGGGTGAAATCACGATGTGCTACATGATCATACACTTGTTTGTTTCCTTTTATTCTATGTTAATGTATTTAACTAACCAGCTTGCCATTAAGGACAATATGACAATATAATATCAATATTGCAGTTAATTATTACACAATACACTCTTCATGTATTGGGAGATCTTTTTCTAACATTTTTTTAAATAGCAGTTATAAACTCTGATTAGAAGCAGCTGATTTGATATGAAATTTTGTTCCTTGTACTGAAAACAGCACCAGCAGCGTGATCAGGGTAAACAGAGTTTAACTTAATGCAATTGAGAATCGAAATCACCGAAAGAATGAGTGATGAGCGAAAAATTGTGATGATATCCGCCATTACTCTGCGTCCTTTTTGCTTTCTCTTCCTGCAGCTATAGTTTAACTGCTTCTGTTTGACCTTCTTCACAATCTTTTCTGCTTCTTGACTAACCTCCCCATCCTCTGACCTTTTGACCTTTGCCCTGTGACCTGGTCTTTGCGTAGCTGCGAGTGACCTTGAAGTTTCCAGCGAATCTCTCTTCTGTCCTGCTGAGTTAGATTCTCTCTTCTCCTACTTTGACGCCTCTGGCCAGCGCAGTAGTAAGTACAGAACAACTCCCGCTACGAGCTGAGCTTCACCATCCAGCACCACTCTGTCCTTTTCCTCACATTCTGACCTCTCTTTTGCTTTTTTAAACCCTTCTGTGGCTGTGGTGTTCCTTCTTTGGGGTTCATTGCTCATAAACCTGGTGAAATAGCCAGAGATTTGCATCTTGTGTAAGTGAAATGACTGTTTGTGTGTTCCTCAGTTAAAAGTGCAGACAGTGGCATCACAAACAAAGCTGAAGGACGCCCGGGGGTTGTAAACACCAGCCAGAACCATACAGGTCAGATGCACCTATTTATAATGAATTCTGGATTCTGATTGGTCAAAATGTGTTGATTAATTTTGCCTAACAACATCTCTGACAATAGAGCAGCTGCAAATCGCAGGTGTATATTAATGCACTTCTTCTAATATGTTATCGTTTCTATAATAACAGCTCAGTTTATCATTTAATAAAATGCAGGTTATTAGAATCAGAAGAACGTAATAATGCCTGTCAGCTTCTTTAAATGACCATCTATCAACAAGTGATGTGTTTTAAGGGCTTAATGTTTAAGGTGTTGTGTATTTTTGTGTGAAATTTCCCTCTTGTGTGTTGTGCAGAAGTAGATGAGTCTCAGTCCTCCACATGTAGCAGTAAGGAGAAGCTGGTTTTCTCCGAGCCAAAGCAGTTCTGTCCCAACTTGCAGCTGTACTGGGCCTCATTCACACGCAGCCTCCCTGACATGGCCGAGGCTCTGGCACACGGGGCAAAGGTCAACTTTATCAACACAGAGGAAGACAAGAGATCGCCGCTGATCATGGCTGTCCACGGAGTGAGTTATTTCATCACCTATCAAACAAACACTCTACAGGATACTGCAGATACACTCATCATGAGCGCAGGTCCTGTAAGCTCTGTAATAGTATTTTTCCACTGAACAGCATGTATCGCGGGAGGTGTATCCATATCACATAGTGCCATCTGTAAAAAATAGGAGTTATCAGGTGGTGACTAGTGAGGGGCACAATCAGTAAAATACTATTTGAAATAGTATTCAATTAGTGTACTACCTGAGGGGAAAAAACAAACAAACAAAGAAGCAAGCAAACAAACCAAAAAAAAAAACACCACCACCCACAGCTAAACGGCATTACATAGCACCACACACAGTCAAGGGTGCCAAAACTTTAATAATTTAAGTGAAAATGCGCCAAAGCACATTTTCATGTAATAGCCGATCAGGGGTGCAAATGCTTTCATCTTTATTTGAACAACAACAAAAAAAAAATGGAGAGAGAAAGAGGCAAACTTTTGCTTAGTAGTACCACACATTCTCAACCACAGTTGGGTGCCAGTATTTTAATTTTTAGTGCAAAAACTGAAACGCAAACGTTCACGCTATAGCAGCAGACATATTTGGGGTGCCAATACTTTATTCAATACTTGAGTTTAAAAAACAAAATACATTGAAGTGAACTTTCACTAAATAGTACTGCACACAGCCAAATGGAGTTGTGGGGTGCCAATACTTACAATCTTTAGTGGAAATGCAGTGATGGAAAATTTCAGGTAAAGATAGCACACACACAGACGCAGTCAGCAGTGCCATTATTCTTTAAATGCAAATAGAAATGCAAAGAGGTTTGAATGTAGAATTTATCAGCTGCTGTTAAATGAAACAAAAGCACAAATACATCTCAAATGCCATTTTACATTCTGCATGTAGGACACTACGTACTGAGCATGCAGAGTGGATAGCAAGCCATCTGGAAGGAAGATGGTGGATTTTTACTTGGCTCACAGAACAGAAATGCAAAATTATGGTAATCAGTGACAATATTGTTCCTGTAGATTAATAAATAAAATATCTGAAACATGAAATTGTAAAATAAAATTGTGACATGTGAAAGAACAGTCTGTGATCAGAATTTGACCAATCATTGATAAGCACTTTTTGATAGCTCCACCCACAATCCTAGGCTCAGCTCATGTGGTACCAGAGCAGGAAGCATGGGTACTCGGGTACGGCTCAGCTCACATGGCAGTGGAAATAGTGACGACGTACAGGATCATGGATTATTTCATCTTAATTCTGAGTTTTTTATTGTGTGTGTGTGCGCGCGCGCATGTGTTTCTCAGGGCTCTCTGGTCACGTGTGAGTTTCTGCTCCAGAATTCAGCCAGTGTGAATCAGTGTGACAGTCAGGGCAGAGGACCACTACACCATGCCACCATCCTTGGACACACCGGGTCAGTTTTCACACACACACACACACACACACACACTCATTCACTCACTAAGAGGAGTGAAATAATTGTAAAAACTAAAATTAAATAAAAGAGCGTATAGTGAATTTGAATAAATTAGAATAAAGTGTGTGTGCATGTGTGCATGTATAATATATAAAATAATATATATTATATAAAAAAAAAAAAAATATATATATATATATATATATATATATATATATATATATATATATATATATATATATATACACACACACACATGTATACATATACACAAACACACACACATTAGCTCTGGAATGTTTTATTTATCATAAAATCATAAGTAGAAACCATACATAGTAATTTAAAATAATAAAAAGATGATTATGATTATTACTATTATTGCATATGTTTAATTACTATGTGCACTTTCTATGTGTGATTTTATTGTAACCAAAAAAATAATGAATTGTTGTTGTTGTTGTTGTTGTTGTTATTTTTTTATTATTTTTATATTTTTAGATGTTATTTTCATACACATGGTAGCTATACAATCAAGTAGTAAAAAAATTATTTTAAAAAGTAAGACACAAAGAGAGTGGTTAAAAGTGGTTCTGAGTTCCACATTGTTGGAGTAACAGAAAGAAACGTCTCGACTTTGTATTTTACAGCAGGTATTCAAGAAATAATAAAATAAGAAATCTCAACACACTCTACTGTGTTCCTGTGTGAAAACACAGTATATGGCGAAGTGTGATTAAAGTTTTTTCTCATCTTCTGCCTCAGACAAGTGTGTTTATTCCTGAAGCGTGGAGCCAATCAGAATGCAGCGGACATCGAAGACAAAACGCCGCTGACCATTGCAGTGGAAGCGGCTAATGCAGACATCGTAACGCTGTGAGAGACATAGCACAAACATTTTTATAATTTTATTCAGTTTTCAGTTTCCTTTAAATCATTTTTACACAGTTGAGTTTCTGTTTATCGTTTAATTTGAATTATAAACAATCATGGATTGCTGACTCTGTGTCATCTTTTCTCCTCAGGCTGCGATTGGCCAAGATGAACGAAGAGATGCGAGAGTCGGAGGGACCATACACGGGTCTAACAGGTCAATATTCCTCTAACAGTCCCACTGAGATCCAGTACAGGAAGTGTATCGAAGAATTTATTTTCTTACAGCTTGGAGACTCCTGACAGTCTCGTATTTCTTAATAACCATGCTGCTGTGAAATTCTGGGTTCTTGATTTTCTTAATTTTCTAGAACAGCAGCTCTGAGAGTAGTGCAGCTGCAAATCACAGGTTTATATTAATGCACTCGTTATTGTTTCTATAGTAACAGCTCATTCACAGGGACTTGTATAGCCGACTCTCTGCATAAACAGATTAAAGAAAGCTTTGATATGGTGAAGTTTCCTGTACGGAGACATTTTAAGATTTATGGAAGGAGTCTCCAGTGTCAGAGTTTTGTCAGTCAGACAAAATGTAACTTTGTGACATATTTTCTGACATCTTGAGGGCAGAGGAGTTCACCTTTTCCTGTTTCTCAGTAACAAAAAAAAATGACAATCTGCAGTTTTTTTTTTTTTTTTTTTTGTCTTAACTTCGAGAGAGAGAAAAAAGAGGCTGGTGAGGGAACGACTGTTTATAGCTGTTATAATGGCAATGAGAACAGGAACTACGACCTGGATTGTAGTTAACACTACTTTGTTTACGCATATAGAAGAAGCGGTAACATGAGTGGCATTGTTCACATACTCGCCTGCGTACTTCATGTACATCTGGAGGATTCACTAGATAACACGTCACTGCAAAAGCATCCCAGTTTCCAAGTGGAACTGTAAAATATTTTGAGATTTTAAGCACAATGATGTTAAACACACTGATGAACTGTTTCTCTTAATGTTCTGCAGTCGTTGTGATTGTTGTCATGAGCTGTGTCTCAAATCGAAACCTTTTTGATTAACCTTTACATTCAAAAAGATTTACTAGAAGATCCAGAAGACTGGTCCAGAAACAGACCTTTCTATAGGTTTGATTGCAACATGAGAGGGTTTTAAAATTCAAACTCTAACCATTACATTAAAACTGGTTAGTGTTAGTACTCGATACTAACTGGGCGATACGATGAAATAATATCGATATCATGATAAAGTAGGTCACAATACACTTTTCTGACATATTGCAGGTATCTCTTAGGTATTTCTAACATTTATTTTCCCAACAGCAATGACAAACTCTGATTAGAAACAATTGATTGACAAACTGATTAAAAAGCAAAAAGGGGACAAACCAAATACTAAGAAACTCTGAAGTTCATGTTTCAAAGGTTCTATTTTTCACTCAAGTTGTTGTCAGTAATATAATTTGTAATGAAATTATTGGATTAAATTAGAAAATAATGCAAAATAGAAGCATTTTCGCTAGTGCTCTCAGATTTTTGAACCCCACTGTATTTTTTTTTTTAATGCAACACTAATGCATTTGTGGTAGTTTGGTGGCATATCATATTGTAGAAGGGTATTGTGATATGGTATTTTTGTCGTATCGCCCATCCCTTGTTAGTCCTCAGTGTCTAGAACAGTGCATAAGTGTGTGATTTGAGACACAACACTAGGTTGTTTTGTCAGTTGCGGTCACAGTTGTGGTGCTATCCTGCCCCGCTGTTTACACTGGTATTGCAGCATGTGGACACGTAGCGGTAAATTCTGAGCAACACTCCAAACGACTGCAGGATACGTGTGACAGCCGTCTTGCATGCATGTGCACGTAGTTAAAATCAATTAAAATTAACATCAAAATGAACTATCAATTAAAATTCACATCAAAATGAACTATAAACAGATAAAAAGTGCAAAGTCTAAATAAAAATTATAATTGTTGTCAAATTGCTGTGAGGAAGAACACTGGGACGTGCGGTGGTAACAGTATCTCTGCTTCATCTCACCACCCCGTCACACACGGGTGATGATTTACACACACAGTTTGTGTTTCTTTAGTCCCGGATTTCTGCAGAATAACTCCATTAAAGCACTGCAGACATGAGGATGAAGATACAGGTTATAAAGTGCCATGACACGTTAACGTCAAGCACTTTGTGTTAATGCAGTCATTAATGCTGGTAAAAACATTCCTGAGTTATTTCACTTAGAGCTGCAACTATTTCTAGATCTCTTCACCGCTCAGCTGTAAATCTGTGGTTTTATCATTTTGTAAATTCTGCTCTTTATCCTGAGCAGCACAGAACACACACCACATACAGTGTCTTATTACACCTGAAATCATTTTTAAACCTAATTTATGTAGTTATTTAGTTACTTATTTTTATGGCAAGTGATCTTTGCATACTTTTTTTGTGAAATATTAGTGTGTATATATAAATATAAATAATATATTTATTTATTAGAGGCTATTTAAGACAGTTGAATGTACATTATGTATATGTATTATATGCAAAAAGAAATTGTGGTAAACACAAACTGTTAGTTTTATGTGCCAGATTAATTATAATAGTGCAGATTAAACACAGTAGAGGATTGTGTGTGTGTGTGTGTGTGTGTGTGTGAAAACCACTTTATAAAAATTAGAAAATGGGTTTAATAGGTATGTGTGCATATATGCTTGTCTATTCATTGCATTTATTATGTTTATTTTTTTATAAATCCCCATTCATTCTGACACTGATGCTAAAACATGCTGTTTCTGAGATTTCTGTACTAATATTTCTTCTTTGCTGCACTTTATTTTGTGATTAGTGAGTGACAAAAACAAATCCTTTAATTTTTAAGATCCAATAAACATGTCTGTTTCTCTACACACTTCCTCTACTTCTCCTTTTTTCCTCTCTGCTGATTGGCTGATGAGCTCTGAGAGCCCAGGTATGACTTCTTCTTTTCCATTTTCCACCTTTCACCTTGTTTTTCCGGCTTTTGCTTCTGCACATTGCATCTGTCCCATTTCCTTTTTAACAGATGCCATCTATCTATCTATCTATCTATCTATCTGTTTGTTTAATTGTTTGTTTGTGTTCCTCAGGTGATGAAACATACCAGGACATTTTCCAGGATTTCTCTCAGATGGCATCAGATGATCCAGATAAACTCCATCGCTTCTGATATTGAGATATGTTTGCTCCTGCTTTTATCGTGCAGCACGATGAAGGGTTTTTTTTCTCATTACATCTGAAACATTTTGATGTATTTTAAATTTCCCAAAATACAGAAACGACACCAAAGATAATTTTTTTACAGCAAAGTAAGAGGTATAACTGATGATGTAATGATCAGTTCTGAGACACAAGTGTAAATATTTGTCTCTACGTTATTACTGCATGATCTCAGTTTTATTTTACTTCGTATTTAAACTCCTGCCTATTTCATATTCTCTTTTTTGTCACGTTGTTGGAAGTTTGGTGTCATTTTTGGGAGAATCACTCAGCGTGTGTGGGCTTTAATTAGCTCTGTATGAATTATAGAATGTAATGTACTATTTGTTTCATGTTAATGTTATAGCCATATATTGGATTATATTTCTTTTTGTTCTTTGTTTTTAGCGACATTGTGTTTTGAGGAGTGTTGCACGTTTTCCTTTTTTTAAAATCATATCACAATTTTCAGTTCAGTTTCACTTCAGTTCATCATCATGGCCTGTTTTTATTTTAAATTATTTATTTATTGTTTTTCTCACCATACCAATACGTTCTGAGAGTTTTTTTTGTTTCATTGGATTTTTTTTAGTTATTAAACTCTCAGAGGATCAGCAAGGAGCTCTAACTTTTATTTTAGCACTTTTATGATCTGATTTTATATATATATATATATATATATATATATATATATATATATATATATATATATATATATATATATATATATATATATAATATATATTTCTGATTTGAATTTGTATTAGTATTTTTTTTTTTTTAAATGTGTCTGTCGGAACCTGGTGCTTTTTGCGTAGTTAAACTTGAGTCAAATTTAATTTAAAAAATGTAAATGAACTTAAGCTCAATGATGGAACTCGGATTTATCAGATATTATTCCACAGTGAGGCACAGGAGTCTGAGTGTTAAACATTTTACATTTATGCTAAAGGAATTTATTAGCAGTGTTCTGAATATATTTCAATTAATTGAGGGCTTCAGTGCAAAACTATAGAAGTAAAGTTCACACAATAAACAGGTGTAAAATACAGATTTTGTGCAAATGTGACGCAAATCTCTTTCTGCTTTCCTCAGTTTTTTTGTCTTTGCTCTCTTCCATGTTTTACTTTTCTTTAATATTTCTGCTAACAATTTTATTTTCTTTGATACTGTCTCTTAAACTGTCTTTTTCTTTTTTCCTTTCTCGTTTTCTTCTTCCTTTGTTCCTTTCTGTTTTACCTCATTTATTATTCCTCCATCAGTAAGTGGTGGAGGCGTTATATTTTCAGATTGTCCATCTGTGCGTCCAGCCGAGGATGCTCTTTAGATCAATATCTTCAAAATGAGTGGTTGAATGTTTGTAGGATTTATATGCAATTATGATTGTAACCAGCAGGTGAACTGATGAGATTTTGGTATTGATCCAAACAGGATCAAGGTCACAGCAAGGTCAAATGTGTGAAGTAGTTTTCTTCAGTTGCTTCCTATCTGTTTGACGTATATTTTTTTTTAGGGGAATTCAGACACACAGACTAGTCACAAGAAGGACTAGACTTGTTGGCAGTGGAGGCATCCACATTCTACTTGTTTCCCTTCATCTCCTTCTCACTTCCTTTCATTCTTTTTTAGTTTTTGTCTGTCCCTCCTTTTCTTTCTGCCTTTATTACTTTTTTCCTTTCTCTTTCTTTTTTCTCTTTGTTCCTTTCATTTTACTTCATTTTACTTTCATTTTCCTTTCTCTCTCTCTCTCTCTCTCTCTCTCCATTTCTTCCTTCACCTGGATTAGCTCGTCATTAGAATTAAACTGAATTGTATAATGCTCAGTGTAGACGTGTGCATGTTTTAAATCTGCATCATGCTTTTCTTTTTGATGTAAATGGTGTACATAAATGTGCTTTATATGCTTAAATATCAAATGGTGGTACTTTAAATGAACAGTTCTGTGGTTTTATTATTGTGATGATTAGATTCCTGCAGATGCCGAGGTTCAGTTGTGGAAGAAGCTGTATGATTTCTGTATGATTTTTATATAAAGCATTTTATTCTCATGGCCATAATGATGCAGTGCTGTTTTATTATTAGGGGATTGAGCCCTGAAGGTGCCTAGCACCCTATTGTTATTCTATGTTTTCTTATTATTCTTCTGCTTCTTCTTCTGGCTAGGGTGTCTATGGCAGCCCATAGAACCTTCTGGTAAAAAGTTGTGAAATTTGGCACACTGATTGGGGAGGGTTTAAGGAATATTCTGACCAAATTTGGGCCAAGTGCTGCCAACACTCTAGCACCGCCATCGGGTCAAATTTGCGCCTAATTTGGAAATACATTTATGGTCATAACATTTGAACCATGTGTCCAAAATTTAAAAGCCATCCCTGGATTCCTTGAGTTGGGCCGAGTTCAATGCACCCTATGACATCACTTTCCGTCTAATTAGCTTTTCCGCCATCTTGGATTTTGTTAAAAACAGTTTTTTCGCCAAAAGAATTTTTAATAGTCCAAAGGGTTTGCCTGTAATGGGCCAACAAATCTGATGGCGAAGCCGCCAAACAGGAAGTGAGGCTGTATCTCAGCAACACCTTTGCGCACTGACACAAAACTTGGTAGGCGTCTTCAGGACCATGACCTGAGGCTATGCAACAAAGTTCGTGATAGTGCCACCTACTGCTCAAAAGTTACAATAACATGCCTAAAATGCTTATTCTTATTATTTATATATTAAATCTTATTACTTATGTTCTCCTGTAACGCGCTGACAAATCCAAATACAGGATGTGAGGGTGTATCTCAGCAATGCACCTACATATCATCACAAAACTTGAGTATCTGCAGGACCATGCCCTGAATGTATCCAAGAGGTTTTGTGACTCTGCCACCTTGTGGTCAAGAACTGTAACAACTTTCATTTTTTCCTTATATCTTTTGAAGAGTTTGTGATAAATTCAGTTAATTTTTCCTATAATTCCCTGGACTATGCAGAAGTGAACGCACACCAACATCTGAAATTCAAGTGTACCCAAAACCCACCCATCCATCCATCCAGTCATCCATCCTCCCACACACTAACGCACCCATCCACCCATCCATCTATCCATCCATCCTTTGATTAAAGCTGTATAATTGTGCTTTTTTAAATAAAGAATTAAATGCAGAAAGAATGGGACACAGTTTCACCTTCTTTTGTTAACATGTTGTGAAACACTAGTTATATTTTTTACATTTGAGCTTGAATTTAGGGGTGCTCACACTTTTTATAGTCAGGGACGTCTTTAACTGTAATAAAAATCCACAGACCATCTCAGTATGAATCAAACCAGTATAAATCAGAAAAAGAAATAAAAACACACAGCCCCTGGCTTTGCTTCACGGAAGCCATTATAAAGTGGTTTTATTACTTTAGTTCAGCAGTTAGCTGCAGCTCCACTCTGAAGCTGAGATTTCAGCACTCACAGTTTTGGGCCACTAGATGGCAGAATGTGCAACGACTTGTTACATAAATTCATCTCGCCAGCTTTTTTCTGACACTGCTGGCATTCTGAAAGCAAACCTGTGTTCATCTGAACTATATCAAGAACCTCAATTAATTAATCAATGACTTCAATTAATCAAAAACTAAGTAATTAAGTAGGCCTAATAAACTTTTATTTAAAAAATAATTAATTAAAAATAATTGATTAAGTTGAGACATATTGTTTCTGGTATTTAATGTGATCTCAGATCTGCTGACACACACACACACACACACACACACACAGTCTTCACGTGCTGTGGGGATGATCCTGCTTCTCACTTCTGAGGGGGGATTCTGAGGATGTCGCGTTCACGTGCTTTGTTGTCGGAAAGAATCAAACATGGACGACGCCAGGTCCATTCATACATATTTCTTTTTTTCTTTTATTTTTATTTTACTTTTATTTTGAATAAGGTGTTTTCAAAGTGTAAAAATTCTCAAGGTGTAAAAATGTACAACATGCAGAATGGTTGCTGATGTACATAAATGAATACGAGCAAAACGGAAGCGCTAACAATTAGCTGTGTTTAGAAACATGAACAAAACCTGTCATTCAGTACAGAAACTGTCCTCTCCTCCGCCATGGAGAAAGTCCAGCACTCCTCCATCTCAGAAACGACGACTTTCCCAGTCGTAAATACGACTTAAGGGTCATTCATGTGCAACTTCCTAGTGGGAAACTCGTATTTACAACAATTCCGAGAGCACGTGAAGGCAGCATCTGTCTTCCCTAATAAATGTTGTTGTTTTTTTTCCCCTCAAGATCTATCTGTCCAATTTCACACCTAGGCGGAAAATGTCAAATCTAGATCCCTATTCTGAGGGAATTAGAAATCATAATCCAAAAGTATTTTTTGGAATTGACCAGTTAGAGAATTTGAGTGGCAAGTTCTCCATTAACACCCGACTACACTGAAACAAAGCAGACAGACAGGTTGTGGGGAATTTTTTTTTTTTTTTATATGAAAAACAAAATAGAATATCAGGTATATATATATATATATATATATATATATATATATATATATATATACTGTGCAAAAGTCTTAGGCATGCTATTTTTTTTAGTACAAACTTTGTTATATATTTGTATTTTATGACTTCTACATTATTGATTCAGTACAAAAACATTTTAGATTTCCAAACATTAGTTTTCCAGCACAAAATTAAATGTTACAGAAAAATGTTTGTATGTCAGTAAAGAAAGCAGCATATTACATAAGAGACACTTTTCAGACAAAAAGACATAATGAAAGCTGCTGGGTTTTGCTGCAAAAATAAGAAGCAAGTGTGACAGTCAAAGTCTGCAGAAGAACTGCGGCTGCTTCTGCAAGATGCTCAGTAACACTTACAGCTCATTTCCTTATAAAACTGCACAAATTGTACCTGAGACTACTATTTTTTTTTTAAAGCGAAGGATCGTCACATCAAATATTGACTTTGTCTCATTTATTACTGTTTACTGCTCTTTATAGTATTTTTTTTAATGTAGAAATGTTTAATTTCATTATTTTTGAAGGCATCTTTGCTCTACAGCATTTCTTTGCATATGCCTAAGACTTTTGCACAGTACTGTATATATATATATATATATATATATATATATATATATATATATATATATATATATATATATATATATATATATATATATATATATATATATATATATATATATATATATATATATATATATATATATATATATATATATCTATGGTCATGTGAAAAAATGAGGATACTCCATTAAATATTCAGTTCTTTATTAAGAAATGTCAACATGTCAATTTCAGATCTTGTTTTAATTTGTACCTGTAGATGAAAGTGATGTAATTGCATGTAAACAACAAAAAATCACTTTGTTTTCACTTATTAAACAAAAGAAATCAACAAAAATGAGTATTTTAACTGAGGAAAAAGTTAGGACACCCTATGCCCTAATAGTTAGTGTTTCCCCCTTAGGCTGAAATAACCTCAATGAGACGTTTCTTGTAGCCATCTACCAGTTTCTGACATCGACTGGAAGAAAGTTTCCCCCACTCCTCAATGCAGAATTCTTTCAGCTGTGTGATGTTTGAGGGGTTTCTTGCATGCACAGTCCGTTTCAAATCACCCCACAGGATCTCAGTAGGATTTAGACCTGGGCTTTGACTTGGCCATTCCAGAACTCTCCATTTTTTACTTTTCAGCCAGTCCTTGGTGGATTTACTGCTATGTTTTGGATCATTGTCATGTTGCAAGGTCCAGTTCCACTTCAGCTTCAATTTTTGGACAGATGGTCTCACATGTTCCTCAAGCACCTTCTGATACAATGTAGAATTCATAGTGGAGTCTATGATGGTGAGCTGGCCAGGTCCTGCTGCAGCAAAGCATCCCCAAACCATAACACTTCCACCTCCATGTTTCACAGTTGGTATGAGGTTCTTTTGCTGAAATGCTGTATTTGGTTTACGACAAACATGCCCTCTGTTATGGTGTCCAAATAATTCAATTTTAGACTCATCTGTTTAAAGCACATTATTCCAGAAGTCTTGGCCTTTGTCTATGTGATCTTTGGCAAACTTCAGTCTTGTCCTCATGTTTTTCTTAGACAGCAAAGGCTTCCTCCTTGCACACCTCCCATGATAATTAAAGTTGCACAACTCCCATGATAATTAAAGTTGTGCAGTCTCTTTCTGATTGTAGATTCATGCACTTTGACATCAACTGTAGCAAGAGTTTGCTGTAGGTCCCGTGATGATATTTTAGGGTTTTTGGAGACTTCTTTAAGCATCTTGAGATCTGCTATTTTACAGATCATTTTAAAAAGACTTTTCTTTGGTTTTATTTGTTTAGTTATATTACTTGAATCTCCCAATATTGTTCAAATGAAGATCCAATGTCCATATGTTTAACTATGTTTAAAAAAACACAGGCTTTCATGGGGTATCCTAATTTTTTCACATGACTGTATATGTGAAGATACAGTCATGGGAAAAAGAAAGTACACCCTTCTTCAATTCTATTCTAAGAAAAATAAACACACTAGACAGACTTACTGGAGCCTGCTTGGATGAAATGTGTTTGTTCTACTCTTCTTCTGATAGTGATGTGCTCGCTCTGCTCTAAGTCCTAGGAATAAAGACCACTTGATAATAATGAACGTGTTTTTCTCATGTCAAGTTTCCCTTCGCATGTAGGCCACAATCCAGCGTTCCTTCTCAAGTCACATCAAGACCTACAGTATAAAATGGATTATATGCAGTAGAAAATAGGTAATATGAAAATATAAAATGTATTTTCTGATTTTTTTCCACACTCATCAATCTGGGAAGTGTTATAACAACATCTCCAAACAGGTTCACCATTGTTCACTGCAGAAATTCACCATTCTACAGTGAGAATGATTGTTTACAAATGGAGAGCCTTCAAGACAGTTGCCAAGCTTCCCAGGAGTGGGAGTCCCAGCAAAGGTCAGACCGTTTAATGCTCAGAGATACAAAGCCACATCATGAGCCCAAGAGCTACATCATGTGACCTACAGGCCTCTAAGCATATTAAAGGTTTATGTTCATGAGAGCACAATCAGAAAAACACTGATCATGTATGGTTTTCACAGAAGGGTGGCTAGGACAAAGCTCTTCTCTCCAAAATGAATATGGCAGCATGACTTAGGTTTGCAAAATTGCATCTGAACAAACCAAAATGTTTAGGTAAGTGAACAAAAGTTCTGGAACAATATCCTTTGGACTGATGAGACCAAGGTGGAGATGTTTGTCATCATTCAGAGCTCCATGCTTGGTGAAAACCAAACACAGCATATCACCACATACCAATGGCCAAGCATGGTGATGATTTAGGCTTGTTTTGCAGCCACAAGACTGGGGAAACTGGGCTGAAATTAGGTCATGCAATGATCCCAAGTACACCAGCAAATCGACATCTAATTGGCTAAAGAAGAAAAAAATCAAGGTGTTGGAATGGCCAAGTCAAAGTCCAGACCACAGCCCCATTGAGATGCTGTGGCAGGATCTTAAGAGAGCTGTGCATGAATGAATGCCCTCAAACATCAATGAACCAAAGCAAAGCTGTAAAGAAGAGTGGGCCAAAATTTCTCCAAAAGGATGTGAGAGACTGACTTTTTGGGGAAAAAAATGACTACATATTGAAATCATGTTGTGGCATATTGAAGGCATGCTGTGGTTTTTTTTTTTTCTTTTTGTGTCACCTGAGGTTCTTTGTTTGTTTACAGAAGTTGGTGAGGACCACACAATTGTTATTTATGCCCTTATTAAATAAAAACACAGAATTGAAGGAGGGTGTACTTTCTTTTTCCCATGACTGTAAATAATGATGAACATTTACAACTCTGCAGTGTGTGCACTCCTCAAAAGAAACAGAAGCACCACATTCAGGAAAGCAAAACAAAACAAAAATGACTTGAAATAGTTCAGAAATCATGGCCACATGTGCAGCAGCAGCTTCTGTATGAAGACAAATAATAATTCTAAAAATGTAGTTTTTCACTCCCAGAATTTAAAAATCCAGTTTCTGTTTTCTAGCTTGGTGTTAAACCTCAGCACTATCTGACCTCTAATATCTGCCATTTACACGCCCGATTCTCTCTGATCTCTCTCTAGTGTCATGTAGATGAGTGTGTCTGATTAAGCAGCTCAAAGAGTGTGTGAGCACTCTCATCTAAGGCCAAACAGCACATTTATAATAAAACAGATAGGGAAGACACTTTTGTTTAAAGTTGATGATTGAAATGAAAGATTCTGCTGAAGATAAAGATTCAATAGAATTACTCTTTAATGAGCATGTCTCTCTCTCTCTCGCTCTCTGATCTGTTCTCTATATGTTAAACAGCAGGATGTTTCCAGTAATTTCACTAAAACACACACACACACACTGAGTCAAAGTCATCTGTAACCAGCTGTCATGTGTTCACACTAAACTGTGAATGTGTTTCAAGTCAGACAGGAAGCAAATTCCACTGACGAGAAAAACGTTTCAAAACTACAGACTTGTCTGTTCATTGTCACAAGAGTTCCTTCTTTTGTGGTGCATACTTTTCATTGTTTTTTTTATGATTTTCCATATATACTGTGTGTGTTTGTGTGTATACAGTAGGGTCCAACAGTCTGAGACCACACTGAAAATCTGGGATTTTTTAAAATTTAAAATTGGAAATAAACTGATTTTTTTTTTTTAAATTTTATTTTATAATTTTGAAAATTATATATACATATACACTGATCAGCCATAACATTAAACCCACCTGCCTACAGGTGACATTAAACCCACCTGCCTACAGGTGACATTAAACCCACCTGCCTACAGGTGACAGTTTTCACCTGCCTACAGGTGACAGTTCAACACCTTGAACTCTTTGTCATGTTCCTCAAACCATTCCTGAGCAATTTTTGCAGTGTGGCAGGGCGCATTATCCTGCTGAAAGAGGCCAATGCCATTAGATTTGCATTTATGTATTCAGAATTTATAAATATATATTCAGGATTTATAAATATTCATTCAGATTTCATATAATTATTTCCTGTTTGGCCATGCATAATATATACAGGTATAATATAATCCACACAGGGGTGGTGTGATGAGTGTATTATTTTTGTATAATAGCATGTCCTCAACAATTTTTTTTTTATTTCTTAATAACCAACACGTCAGTGAGACTAGTAAGTTCCTGTTCTCACTTATGTTATAGCAGTGTCATTTGTCATGTTACAGAGAAACTGCAAAGCATAAACTCCTCTGTCCTTTGC
>CM040464.1:11219233-11240345 GCA_022758105.1 Pangasianodon gigas | reverse complement strand
CTGTTCACACTGATCATACTGATCACACTGACCACACTGACCACACTGATCACACTGACCAACTGATCGCACTGATCATACTGATCACACTGACCACACTGATCACACTGATCACACTGTTCACACTGACCACACTGATCACACTGACCAACTGTTCACACTGATCATACTGACCAACTGATCACACTGACCACACTGATCATACTGTTCACACTGACCACACTGATCACACTGTTCACACTGACCACACTGATCACACTGATCATACTGACCAACTGATCACACTGATCACACTGTTCACACTGATCACACTGACCACACTGACCACACTGATCACACTGACCAACTGTTCACACTGATCATACTGACCAACTGATCACACTGATCATACTGTTCACACTGATCACACTGACCACACTGACCACACTGATCACACTAATTACAATGACCACACTGATCACACTGATCAACTGAACACACTGATCACTACTGTGCTGAAATCACAATAATATAGAATGAGTGTTGTTTATCCTTTATCCAGGTGTGTGTGTGTGTGTGTGTGTGTGTGTGTGCGTCTGAGAGAGGTGGTGGGGGGTATTTTTGTCTTCTAACTTTCCACTTAGAACCCTCAGAAAATCGCTGCTGTATGTTTTTTTTAAGAATTCTGTCAAAGAGACAAGATGAATTTAAACTTTTATTCTAAGAAAAAGAAGAGAGATGACAAGAAAATAGAGTAAGACAAAAAGAGTACGACAGGTCAGGATCGGGGAAAAGGAACAGTTGAAAGAAGGAGATAAAAGAGAAGAGACAAAAAGGGGAAAAAAGAAGGAATGGGAAGGAGAAGAGGAGAGTTTGCTCTTTATCTTTGTGTTATACTGTGAGTGTGGTTATGAAGAAGATCAGCTCCATTTAGTTTTGCTTTTCTCTCTGTTTGTTTTGGTTCTGATCATCCAGTCTTCCTCCACATCTGCGTGTGTATGTGTGTGTGTGTGTGAGACAGCTGATTCACAGCCACCTGCAAGCTTCCTCTTGGTTTAACACACAGAGTGCCTGTTTCCTTACATTGTCCTCAACCTGCTACACACACACACACACACACACACACACACACTGTGATTAACTAGCTCTGTCCTGTTGAGGTTAAAGTGACCTGTTTAAAAAGTGAAAGAACATCAATATAAATAATATTTTTGCTCTCAGTTACATGGTTAATATGCACATTTTTCTTTCTTTCTTTCTCTTTCTTTCTTTCTAGTGATAGACGTAAAAGATAAAAATCTTATTAAAACATCTCTCTAACACTTTCAGCCTCCTTACACAACACAGGATAAAAGTTAATAACTTCAGAGAAACTGTGTTGATGTTATAAAATTCACATTTGGAACATCAATTCTGTAGTCATTATAACAATTTTTATAAAACAGTTTTCTAAAAGTGTAAAATGTGATTTGGACATGAACAGGACAGAACAGTGTTAGAGCTGTTTGTGATGTTCAGCTGCAGCTGTACATTTGGACAAACACACACACACACACACACACCATCTGGGGTGGGGGGCTGTATTGGGGCAAAAATCCCACATAACAACAAATCAAGTAAAACTGTAACTGCATTATAAGTGAGATGAAGACGAGATTTAAATATAAACATAAAGTTATGGCTGTGTTTCAGTCTGAGATGACAAGTCTCAGTAGTGCACACTACACGAGGGTTCATGTGGACGGATTATTGGCTCAGTCACATCACATGCACGTCCAAATGAACTATTATGTAATGACACCATCTCTAGTCATGCTGTGTGTGTGTGTGTTTTCACTATTAGAGTGAAGTGACCTTGCCTGAAGGCTTTTAAACATAGCATCTGGTGTATGTTGAGTAAACTGTATTACAGTCCAGTGCAAAAGTTTGTGCACCCTTAAGACAAAATAAAGATGGAAATTCAGAGCAGTGAGACATTTAGCTCAATTTCCTTCAAGTAACAATATGACAAATTTGTATGTGTATGTCAAGATTTCAGTAAGGAAGAAGAAAATCAAAATGGCATAAATTCAAAAGTTTGCAGCCCCCTTTCTGAAAACTGTATAAATATTCTTTTGTATCATAACCACCCCCAAATTTTTAAAGTATGCCCTTTTTTGTTTTTGTCTTTAAACTCATGTCTTAAAATGTCCTCTTCAAATCATTTTTTCAAAACATTTTAAAACATTGACAGAAAATTCTGAAGGCTATCATCATCATCGTTGTCATTGTTGTCGTTGCTTCCTCATTGTCACTTTGACATGTACAAAATAGTTTTAGGTATGTGCGGTATGCGTCTTCCACCACAGACACAGAACATCAAAACTGTTCTTTACACGCCACGATCAAAACCTATAGCCATCATTTTATAATCATGTACGTTACATTTAGGTGTAGTCTTAGCTGACACAGAAGACAAAGCAAAAAAATTAAATCATGCAAAACGAGCATGAGTATGATGAAATATTTATTAATTGCAATATTTAACAATAAAAATATTTATTAATTCAATAAAAATGATCAAAAATGTTTAAGTATTATAGACCCACATTTTTTGTAGATAAAATAGAAATTTTTTGTCAAAAAGATTGTGTAGAAAGAAATTTGTTTGTAAAATTGCTCACCCACACAGCCTCACACCTCAGTGTCGCCCTCTCCCCCACCCCTCACACCTCTCTCCATCAAAGAGGGAGATGTGAATAGACGGTTTAAACGGCTGAACCCCCGCAAAGCCGTGGGCCCTGTCGGGACTCTGTCTCCCCCTCCACCCTGAAGCACTGTGCCAACCAGCTGTCTCCGGTGTTCACTAACATTTTTAACACCTCACTGGAGACCTGCCATGTGCCAGCCTGTTTTAAAACTTCAGCGATTATTCCAGTCTCTAAAAAGGCGAGGATCACAGGACTTAATGATTACAGACCCCGTTGCCCTGACTTCTGTGGTCATGAAGTCTTTTGAGCGCCTCGTCTTGTCCCACCTCAAGGACTGTAATGTGTGTCTAAAGTGTTCTTTACTGTACCTGGCAATAAACTGTTTCTGATTCTGATTCTGAGGAGTGTTTACAATGTTTACAACAAATGTGGTGATGATGAAAATCAATTAGTTGTAAAAAAAAAACCAAAAAAAAAAACCATTCGTTTCCTACGTTTCTCTTCTGAGTTTGTGTAAATTCCATAAAAGGAGACTCACTAATGCGAACCTTTTGGCTTCAGATCGATGAGATACAGTGATTTTATACACAGAGTGAACAGCTAGGATTATTTGTGCTCATTTATGGATTGGTTTGGAATTTTTGGCTGTCATTTATTTCAAATACACACTAATTTAATGAACATTCTGTGAAACTGAACCTCTTCATATTAATGACCTGAATAAAAGTGATTCCAAAACACACGCAGAAATGAACACAAATAGTCCTAGCTGTTCAATTAAGACAAAAGTAATGGCGCCCTGCAACATGAGTAAGACTTAGTGTGTGTCTGTGGTAGCTGACATGCTGCAATGCCTGAGCTGCATTACTAGAAGATTTAATGCACGTCATGATTAGAAGGAGCTCTTTCACATTTTACTTGTCATTTTGTCATTTTCATCTCTTTTATGGAGTTTGTTGGGCATGGCTAAATGTAAATGTGATGTGAATGTGCTTGGTAATTTATGGCTTTTATCAACACAGACACACAATGTGACACGCAGTATGAAGAAAATCAGAAACATAAATCTGGTGGATTTTTTTGTTCGGTTTGGGCATGAAAACATTTATAGCAGTTTATCACAGTATTAAAAAAGGCTTTAACTAAAATAAGTAACATGATCTAACCCTTTTAACTTCTACTAACAAGGGTGTGATCTGAGACATACTTGAACGAAAATGTTTTGAAAAGAAAATGAAAATAGTTTGAAAATAATCCGGAGAAACATGTTTGTTAACATTAAATGTATTTATCATGTTTCCAGCACAAAAATATCACAGCTCTTGTCCAGCAAAAATACATTTACACTTCACACAGCGAGATATAAATGCACAAACACAAACATGATGAAGTTTGACTAAAAGCATTTGATTAAAGCACATATGACTGAACCATGGATCTGTCTTAAATAATGAGAATCTTAAATAATAATTATTGTTTAAAATGTTGGCTTAATGGATAATAGTTGATGAAATGCTAGTCATTTTACAGTAAGATTACTAATAAATAATGCTAACTAATATTATTTATAACATTAACATGAACAAACCCAGAACTCATTCTCAGAACTACTGAAGTCATTAACATCTGAATTAGATGTTGTTTAATGTTAAAAACACCTCTAGCATTAGGAACATGAACTGAAGGTGTAATTGAAATGTTCTTGATTTTGAAAATAGCAGTTTGGTCAGAACTCAAACGTCCACAGATGTTTGCAGACATTTTATTTTTGACCATGTTGAACAGCATAATGTGAACAAAATGGGAAACGTTACATACTGTAGCTGATCTAACAAGCATGAAAATGTACAACATACAATAAACGATAAAAAAAATACCAACTGTGAGGCAAAAAAATATAAAATAAAAACCAGACAGAAATTAGATATACAGCATTGGATCCTAAACGAACTGGTTTAAAAAGTTCCACATTAGTTGAAGTATTTCTTTTATTAAAGTGACGAGGTGACGTGTAAAGCGCCGCGGTGTGAGGAGTGAGCAGAGTGAAGGTGAGGGGACGGAGTCTGTGGTGCTGATGATAAAGGTGTTATTGTGGTGTTGGGTTACATAGCGGCTCAGTCAACCTGAAACAGCACGCAGACCACAAACAGCAGCTTTGTTCCTCCTGTACTCATCTATCTTGGCCTGATAAGATGAAGGAATGATGTTACAGGAAGCTGCATGTCCATCAGCAGAGCTTCTCTTCACTTCCTGTTAGACTGCACACCTGAAGATGAGGACAGAGAGGACAGCGGGAATTTTTTTATATTTAAAAAGAAACAAAAACATACACTTTCTTTATATCAGATGCAAATTGTGGTCAGAATGATCAAAAATCTTTAAACATTATAAATTTCATTTTAAGGTATGATTTAATGTGTGACTTAAAATGAGCTCTAAAAGTAACTGTACTAAAACCAAAGAAACAACATAAAGTACATGTGGTTCTCCGTCACACAGTAAAGTTTTTTTTTTATTTTGCTAGCTAGTACAACAAAGCAGTGGCAGTAAGACTAGCTCACTAATCAATTAGCAAACTATTAGTTGTTTATTAATAAACTTTATAAAAATAAAAATAAATAAAAATAAAATCATTAATAACTCACATATCCAGCTAAAGCCTGACAGACACTGACCTCTGACCTTTATATGACTTCCATGATCTCTATATGGTCTTTTTTTACTAGTTGTATTTACACAGCTAATAGCTGACCTCTATATGACCTATCTGACCCCTATCTGACCTCTAGATGAACTATCTGACCTCCATATGACAATACAGTAATATAGCACCAGCCAACAAATTAGCACGCGAAGTTTAAAGTTAAACTCTGAATATTATAATAAATGTTACATTATAAACATAATTCGTATGTTTCAGGGCTGAGTTTAACTTTAAATTTTGCTCTGATGTGTATCGTTGCAGAAGCAGAAGAAAGGCACAGATCAAATAAACAGAGTTCAAATAAAACACATCTTCACAGAGCCTGATAACCTGTTACAGCTTTAAACCTGAAACACACACACACACACACACACACACAGAGTAACATAACTTACTAGAACTGTGTGTGTGTGTGTGTGTGTGTCTAAATGTAAAATGTATATGTGATGTGCTTGTGTGGTTATGAACAGTAAGAACTGTGAAGAAGGATGCAAATGAGAGATGCATCAGGACTGATACTGGTATTGAGTATTGGTCATGTCTTTTTTTGGCACGCACACGTACACACGCACACACACACAACACGCTTTCCAGTAAGACATCAAGTGAAGGAGCCGGGAACAGAGGCGTGCTTTTTAACTAATTTGATCAAAACTGATTTTATCTTTCTGCTAAAACGCAGGAGTCCTTCAGGAGCTAGAGGAGAAGTATTTCGTGGCTGATCAGCAGTGTATTAGCTCCTTCAATAAAACAAACATGCTGAGGAAATGATCCACATAAAGCCAATATCATAAATAACAAGCTCTTAATCTATAAAAGAATTAAAATGATGTAAATCATACTGATTGATATTAACAAGCTCGACTTATCCACAGTATCATTAGCTAAATTAGCTCAGGCTGCCCGTACATATTTTCTCATTTCTTACTACTGTTTTGTTGTTGGTTTTTTTTGCTTAAAATTTAAAGTAGAAAATTATTTATACTGAAGTAGAAATATCCTGTAAGCACACACTCACAGAGCACTTTATTAGGAACACTATACTAATACTGGGTAAGGCCTCCCTATGCTCTCAAAACATCCTCAATTCTTCATGGCATGGATTCCACAAGATATTGGAAACATTCCTTTGAGATTCTGGTCCATGTTGACATGATCGCCTCACGCAATTCCTGCAGATTTTTCAGGTGCACTTTCAGGCTGCAAATCTTCTGTTCTACCACATCCCACGTGCCACTGAAGAAAACCGAACTCACTGTCATGTTCATGAAACCAGTTTGAGATGACGTTTGCTTTGTGACATGGTGCATTATCATGCTAGAAGTAGCCATTAGAAGATGAGTAAATTGTGGCTATGAAGACATGCACATGTTCAGTAACAATACTCAAATAGGCTGTAGCATTGATGATTGATTGGTATTAACAGGCCCAATGTTTGCAAGGAAAACATTACACCACCTCCACCAGCCTGGACTGTTGACACAAGGCAGGTTGGGTCCATGGATTCATGCTGTTGGCTCCATATTCTGAGCCTACCATCTGTGTACCTCAGCAGAAATTGAGATTCATCAGACCAGGCTACGTTTTTCCAGTCTTCAGCTGTCCAGTTTTGGTGAGCCTGTGCGCACTGCAGCCTCAGCTTTCTGTTCTTGGCTGACAGAAGTGGAACCCGATGTGGTCTTCTGCTGTTGTAGCCCATCTGCCTCAAGGTTCAACGTGTTTGCATTCTGAGATGCTTTTCTGCTCACTATAATTGTACGGCGTGGTTATCTGAGTTACTGTAGCCTTTCTGTCAGCTCAAACCAGTCTGGCCATTCTCCACTGACCTCTGAACAACAAGGTGTTTCCGTCTGCAGAACTTCCACTCACTGGATGTTTGCTCTTTATTGCATCATTGTGTGTAAACTCTAGAGACTTTTGTGTGTAAAAATCCCAGGAGAGCAGCAGTTATAGAAATACTCAAACCAGTCAGTCTGGCACCAACAATCATGCCATGGTCAGAATCACTGAGCTCACATTTTTTCCCCATTCTGATGGTTGATGTGAACATTACTTGGAGCTGCTGGCCCGTAGCTGCATAATCTTTACAACCGGGTTGGGCAGAAAGGCATCTCAGAACACACAGCACATCAAACCTTGAGGTGAATGGGCTACAAGAGCAGAGGACCACATCAGGTTCCACTCCTGTCAGCCAAGAAAAAAGAATCTGAGGCTAAGACCAGGTGATTTTTTTCAACTGTCCAGTTTGGGTGAGTGTCTTTGTGTGTCTTTGAATTGCCTTCCACATGTAGCCTGTTTTCACTTTTCCAGACTTCAGTTAGAATATTATTAATATCTCAGAGTATGAAAATGGCAGACTGATTCCACAATGGATAATAACATGATGTCATGACATGTCACATGATTACAGAGATGTCTCTCATTGGTGTGGTCTTTGGGATTCTGGGTAATGTAGAACTGAAACAAGGTGTCAGCTATTTCTAAACACTGTTTCTTTTTTTTTTTTTTAATCTGACTGGCTTATGATATCCCTTAGCTCACGGTCAGTCAATTTTATCAGGTATAATCAGTCATTTTATCAGTCACTAAAAATCAAATTCTCGATGACAGAATGATCAGTAACCTCAGTGCTGATCTCTATTCCCACCATGCTGCTTACATTTGCTTTTTTTGCTTGTTATTACGTGTAAAATGTCCATTTTACAGGATGTACCTGACTATAACAACGTCACATCAATACTTAATTTACCCACTTCCTTCAGTTGCACAATAATGCGCCTCATGTAAACATGTGTTAATATATAGAAATATATTTAAAAATCAAGAATACCTTTACTGTATATATTTTTACCACCAAATATTTTTTACTGTTTTGTCTGGATAATTGTTGTGATATGTTCTATTTTTATTCCATATTATTCCAATGCTGCATTATATTGTGCACAATTTTAAACACTGTGATTATGTTATTTGTTTTATTTATTATTTATCCTTTTTCTATGCAGCATCTACGAGAATGTGCAAACTGAGAATTTGTTTGTACAAAAAAATCTGTGCATATGACAGAGTGCTTGAAAGGAAAAAACGTACACTGTAAGTAAAAAAAAAAACAAACAAAAAAAACCCACTAATTGTGAAAGCAGGCTATAATTTCACTCCTTAGGTCAGTCAGACGTAAAAAGACTGATTAAGTATCAGTTTTAATAAAAGCTGTGTGGGGAAGAATGAGTCAGGGTGGTCAGGGTGGAGTTTACGCAACTTTTACATATGATTAGCTTCACCTACTTTGCACTGAAAGAGGTGAAATTATGATCACTAGTAATTCTTTTACTTGTACAGAATTATGCGAAACCAACTTTAGCCTCAAGAAAAAGAGATCCCACATTCTCTGATGCTTCAGGGTGCTGATAATGGATCTAAAAGCAGTGCTGATGTTTTTTTGTCAATGATTGTTAAAGAAAAATTAGTGTGGTTACTCTGATGGTGGCATGTAACAGGAAGTAGAGCTGCATGCTATGTAACCCAAACCTGAGCTCTGAAACCCAACGCTCTGGGAACATCACCAAAGAACAATAGATGTAAACCAAAAAATTAATGCTGCCAGGAATGCAAATGTTTAACCCAACAAGGAAACAGGCCGATGCTGATCCCAGCAGTGCTGATTATTTTAAACACCGCCTCCAGTGTGATATGTAAAACAGCCGCAGTTCCTGCTTAGCTCAGGTTGCTCGCTACAGGGAATGCCACGAAACATCCAAATGAACTTTCTTCTGTCTCAAAGACTCAACCAGCTACCAGTTTAGCATCATGTGACATCATTTGTTTTTTGTTTTATAGAAGAACATAAAAAATTAACACACTTCAGATGAGCACATTTAGCGCACCATGCTAAACTGGAGGCTATACACTTCCATTACTTGTTAGCAACATTAGCCTCATATCTCCACAGTTAGTGCGTAGTGTTGTCTCACTGTGTGATGGGTGTAGTGTTGTCTCACTATGTGATGTGTGTGTAGTGTTGTCTCACTGTGTGATGTGTGTGTGTAGTGTTGTCTCACTGTGTGAAGTGTGTGTAGTCTCACTGTGTGATGTGTGTGTTGTGTGCGTTTTGTGTGCTTTGTCTCACTGTGTGATGTGTATGTGTTGTTTTGTGTGCGTTGTCTCACTGTGATGTGTGTGTGTTGTTTCGCGTGCGATGTCTCACTGTGTGATGTGTGTTGTTTTGTGTGCGTTGTCTCATTGTGATGTGTGTGTTGTTTTGTGTGCGTTCTCTCACTGTGTGATGTGTGTGTCATGTTGTGTGCGTTGTCTCACTGTGTGATGTGTGTGTTGTGTGCGTTGTCTCACTGTGTGATGTGTGTTGTTTTGTGTGCATTGTCTCATTGTGATGTGTGTGTTGTTTTGTATGCGTTGTCTCTCTGCGTGATGTGTGTTGTGTTGTGCGCTTTGTCTTACTGTGTGATGTGTGTGTTGTGTGCGATGTCTCACTTTGTGATGTGTGTTATTTTGTGTGCGTTGTCTCATTGTGATGTGTGTCATGTTGTGTGCGTTCTCTCACTGTGTGATGTGTGTGTTGTGTGCACTGTCTCACTGTGTGATGTGTGTGTTTTGTGCGTTGTCTCACTGTGTGATGTGTGTGCGTTGTCTCACTGTGTGATGTGTGTGTTGTTTTGTGTGCATTGTCTCACTGTGTGGTGTGTGTGTTGTGTTGTGTGCATTGTCTCACTGTGTGATGTGTGTGTTGTGTGCGTTGTCTCACTGTGTGATGTGTGTGTTGTGTGCGTTGTCTCACTGTGTGATGTGTTGTGTGCGATGTCTCACTGTGTGATGTGTGTGTTGTGTGCAATGTCTCACTGTGTGATGTGTGTGCTGTGTGTGTTGTCTCACTGTGTGATGTGTGTGCTGTGTGTGTTGTCTCACTGTGTGATGTGTGTGCTGTGTGTTGTCTCACTGTGTGATGTGTGTGTTGTGTGCGTTGTCTCACTGTGTGATGTGTGTGTTGTGTGCGTTGTCTCACTGTGTGAAGTGTGTGACTGTGTTGTGTGCGATGTCTCACTGTGTGATGTGTGTGTTGTGTGCGATGTCTCACTGTGATGTGTGTATTGGGTGCGTTGTCTCACTGTGTGATGTGTGTGTTGTGTTGTGTGCGATGTCTCACTGTGATGTGTGTGTTGTGTGCGTTGTCTCACTGTGTGATGTGTGTGTTGTGTTGTGTGCGATGTCTCACTGTGTGATGTGTGTGCGTTGTCTCACTGTGTGATGAGTGTTCTGTGTGCGTTGTCTCACTGTGTGATGTGTGTGCTGTGTGCGTTGTCTCACTGTGTGATGAGTGTTCTGTGTGCGTTGTCTCACTGTGTGATGTGTGTGCTGTGTGCGTTGTCTCACTGTGTGATGTGTGTGTAGCGCTGGTCGGTTTGCTGATGCTCTGTTGTGGTTCTCTGTGGGAGAAATGTGGGCCGAGTGGGCCGAGTTTCGGCAGGACCCCGCCCCCTATGTCAGCACCAGTGGAGCGCGGGATTGTGGGTCGGCCAGTGAAGCTGCTGGTGACATCACTGTGGGAGGAGTCAGAGAGAAATGAGACTGTAGCACCAGATTTGATTCACTTATAAAAGAATGAAGTTCTCCATTCAGAGTTAAATGACTCATTGTTTCATGTACTAAATTATATGCATTAAAATTGTTTACAATAAAATCGAACGTGATATTGTGATAATTTGTCACAATACGAGACACATGGCATATGGTACTGTGATATCTTTTTATTATTTCTGAAGCACCTAATTTGAGTTTGTACTTAATCTTTCAAATTGTAAAATGTTAACATTTTTACTTTACATTTTTCTTCTTTTCAGTGTTTATACGTATGTATATATATATATACACACACACACACACACACACACACATACTACACTGTGATTTTCACATTATTTACATCGATATTTTTATTCTGAATTACAGAATAGTTATTATTTATAATATTTAATATTTATAACTGTATTCATATTTACACACAATGTGGATGTCAAGGACTATTTTCCTGTTTAAGCAGTAATTTAATTTGCATAATATTTACATATTTAAAGATAGCGCTCCATTTTAGTCACATAACATGAAGCTACACCGATCAGCCATAACATTATGACCACTGACAGGTGAAGTGAATAATATTCATTATCTCGTTACAATAGCACCTGTCAAGGGATGAGATATATTAGGCAGCAAGTGACCAGTCGGTTCTCGAAGTTGATGTGTTGGAAACAGGAAAAATGGGCAAGCGTAAGGATTAGAGAGACTTTGACAACGGCCAAATTGTGATGGCTAGATGACTGGGTCAGAGCATCTTTAAAACGGCAGGCCTTGTGGGGTGTTCCCGGTATGCAGTGGTTAGTACCTACCAAAATGGTCCAAGGAAGGACAACTGGTGAACTAGCGACAGGGTCATGGGCACCCAAGGCTCACTGATGTGCGTGGGGAGTGAAGGCTAGTCCATCTGGTCTGATCCCACAGAAGAGCTACTGTAGCACAAATTGCTGAAAAGTTAAAGCTGGCTATGATAGAAAGGTGTCAGAACACACAGTGCATCGCAGCTTGCTGCGTATGGGGCTGCGTAGCCACAGACTGGTCAGAGTGCCCATGCTGACCCCTGTCCACTGCCAAAGTGCCTACAATGGACAGGTGAGCATCAGAACTGGACCATGGAGCAATGGAAGAAGGTGGCCTGGTCTGATAAATCACATTTTCTGTTACATCATGTGGACGGCCGGGTGCATGTGCATCGTTTACCTTGGGGAAGAGATGACACCAGGATGCACTATGGGAAGAACGCAAGCTGGCGGAGGCAGTGTGATGCTCTGGAAAATGTTCTGCTGGGAAACTTTGGGTCCTGGCATTCATGTGGATGCTATTTTGACACATACCACCTACCTAAACATTGTTGCAGACCAGGTACACCCCTTCATGGCAACGGTATTCCCTAATGGAAGTGACCTCTTTCGGGAGGATAATGCGCCCTGCCACACTGCAAAAATTGTTTAGGAATGGTTCGAGGAACATGACAAAGAGTTCAAGGTGTTGACTTGGCCTCCAAATTCCCCAGATCTCAATCCAATCGAACATCTGTGGGGTGTGCTGGCCATCAAGTCCGATCCATGGAGGCCCCACCTCGCAACTTAGGATCTGCTGTTAACGTCTTTGTGCCAGATACCACAGCACACCTTCAGGGATCTAGTGGAGTCCATGCCTCGATGGGTCAGGGCTGTTTTGGCAGGAAAAAGGGGACCAACACAACATTAGGCAGGTGGTCATAATGTTATGGCTGATCGGTGTATATCTAATGTAAATCTAAGTTTCCTAAATAACTCGTGTGTGACTTGATGTACGAAAAGGTCTCAGAATAAATATATAATTTGTAATTACTTTATTTTCATATATTTTTATACTATGTATTATTCTGTAATTAAACAAAAACAAAGATTCTTACTGGACTCTTACTGGAGTCTATACAACATATACTACTTCATATTTAATGCATTTGTACGCTGTTAAAAATAGTTTTCTACATATAGCTTTAAACATGGATCAGTTAAGTCAAAAGGTAGCTGGTACAGAGCTCTGCTGATGATGTGACTACTTAATAGAAATAAATAAAAACACTCAAGAGATCAAACTGGAGTGTGTATATATACAGCGTTTTACGGTTACAACAGGCAATTGGGGGGTTTTGCCTGTTTTAGTTAAGATGTAGACACTAGAAAAATTTACACATATACAATATTTTTGATTAATTATTAAATTAACTTAATTAATATCTATTTTCCTAGAATAGAATGTCTGTTTTGCATAAATTTGTTTCAATTAAAAAATTATTTTTATATAAAAAGGGTGCCCCATTAGTCCAGTATCATAGGAGAAAAAAAAAAAAAAAGGCAAAACTAAAGCCATTTATTTACAGAACTTGCTTAGTGTATTCTCTTTGACTTGATTTCCTATGAGTAGAATTATTTGGATTTGTTGTTCCTTGCTCAGATACATCATGGTCTGTAAAAATATAAAAATATATATTAATCCTATGATCCTGGGCTTATGGAACACCCTGTATGTCGTTCTTATCTCTGCTGCGCCCATTAGGCGTCACCAGAGCGGATCAATGGTGAGCATGTTTGATTTGGCACAGTTTTTATGCCGGATGACCTTCCTGATGCAACCCTACCCAGTTTTATCCAGGCTTGGGACCGGCACTGGGACTGCACTGTCGTATGCAAGCCCAGTGGCTGAGGTTGGTTCCCTGGCTGGGAATCAAACCTGGGCCACAGTGGTGAGAACACCATGGCCTACCCACTAGTCCTCCAGGGACACATGGAACACCCTGTATAATATATAAAATAATGATGATCTCAGTTAGATTTTTTACTATAATTAGATAAAATTGGTAATTTATTAATGGTAAGATCTCTACTCTATTGTTTGTTAATATAATGGCAGTTCACTGTGACAATTATGGAAATTATGCAAATCTTTGTTAAAGATATGTCTTCATTTTTAAGGTGGATAAAAACAAAGTTTCAGTAAGATTTCTACATGATTTCATATTAAAGAACAACAGAGTGTTGTTTTGTCTAGTTATTGTAATTACAGAATTGAGATGTTCATTATTTTGTATATTATACATTATTTATCTAAAGAAATCAATACAGAACAAGCATTCTATTCTAGGAACAAGATATTATGTACAAAAATTAATAACAAAGTGTGCATGTAAACTTTTCTATTGTCTACATTTTAACTAAAACAGACCAGTGGAAGCTTTTTCCTCCAAAGTACCTGGTGGTTACCGTAAAACCCTGTATATACACACACCAGTTTGAGGCACAACAAAATGATTACGCTTTATTAAAACATGGCCGCACTTCATTATCTCATTCTTTCACATTAATAAGCCGTGGCCTTGCATTATTTTTATTAATACGTGACCAGCGGAGTTTTGTAGCTGGGCTTACACACTCACATACATACACAAACACGGAACACAAACAGTCTAGTAATATTCTAGTAATCCACTATATTACATAACAGTTCATTTGGACGTATATGTGATGTGACTGTGTCAATAACCCCTCAACAGCCCTAATGTATAGTGCACTACTTAGTCGTGTTGTGTCCTAAATCCTCAGACTGTAGCATTTATTTTGAACCTCTCAGTCTGTCTGTCTACAGCTCAGGGGTTAAAGACATGGAGACAGAGCGAGCAGGCCGAGTCAAGATCAAGAGGCTCTTTGTTCTCAAGGCTTTTTGAAAGGCAAGTCACAGACACACCGGATAAAGTGCTGAGTCAAACTCCTGTACACTGTGTGCGTGAGTGCATGCGTGTTTGTGTGTGCGTGTGTGTTTGTGTGTGTGTAAAACGCCTGTATACACAGCTGAATAAATGTGCACTGCTGAATATCACAAACTGATTGTGTTATATTTGCAGTTATAAAGTGAAAACCTCAGCTACAGCAGTGTTGTTGATGATTTAAACACAAATCAGAACTCTCCATATATCAGCTGAGTGTGTATGTGTTTCCCATCATGTAACCGATGATAACAGGAAGTTTTCGAATGAGGTTATTGGGCGATGTCTTGAGAAATTGATAAAATAATACTCAAAATTCTAACAAAGATCAAGAAATGAATCTTGGTGTCTCGTTTGATGTTAACGTGTGTAAGTGTGTACGCAGAGTTTCTCTCTCAGTGAGTGGAACTAAGCATGAAGTGAGTTTGTTGTCATGGCAGCACAGACCCAAACACAAGGTTGCCAATAATTAAAACAAAAAACAAGGAGCTGGACATCTGTGGCTGGGACTCAAATGTTTTGTTACTCTATGCATGTATGGCACTAGGTATAGTACGTGACTCAATTTTATTATATCCTATGTACATTCTCAGAAAAAAAGGGTAATAACCTGTACCATCAGTTTAACTTCAAAGCTTTACTCTAAAAGGCACCTTAAATCTTTTAGCTTATTATATCCACATTTGCAGGTCACAAGAGCACAGTAGGTAAGGGTACCACTCCAAAAACAAGGAGCCGTACCATTTAATACCCTTTAGTTGAAAGTGTAATGAGTTACAGCTGTTTGAGTAAAAAAGACCTCTTTAAACTTGATTGATGTGTGGTGGAATTATAGTTTAAAAATCTCAGCATGTTTTTGATCATTACTGAGGGTCACACTCGTTTGAGTAGTTTGACCTCATATTTGTGAAGATAACATAAATGCTTGCACTACAGCACCACCATTACGCCTGTTGGGCCCATCTCACTTGCCTGGCTAGGGGCACAGAGTACTACCTGTTGGCCAAGTTTCACTTCTGTAAGAGTTATAGTTTGGTCTGAACTATTTATTTCAGTGAAGGAGAAGGATGAGGAGGAGAGGAAAAAGAAGAAGAAGAAGAAGAAGAAGAAGAAGAAGAAGAAGAAGAAAAATCCTTACAAAAACAATAGGGTTCCAGCACCAAGTTGTCTCTAAGAGATCACTGTCTCTAATGATCATTATCATTATCGTTATCATAAGACTGGGATCTCAATAAAAGCATTAAAGTGTATGTGTCACCTGTGTGAGTGAGTGTTCATCTCCGATCCTACTGATTCCTGAGAAGAGCGCCAGACAGAATCTGGGAAAAAAAAAAAAAAAAAAAAAATCATAATTAAATGAAAAATGTCATTTTCATGAAACTTTATTTTAAAAGTACCATCACAGTGTTTAACAAAAAGTGCAAAAATTTGAAATTTAAAATGTGGCAAAAACACAAGCACAAAATCCAGGACAAATATAGAAACCAATAATGGTAATGAATATCACTGTGTTGTAAAGCTAATTATCAGAATATGTCTAGCACACATGCACGCACACACATTTACACACAGACAATTCTCATACCACCGCTGAGAGGGTTTGACCTCATATACAGTACGAGTATACACACATACAATAAGAGTAGGAAGCTGCTTTCATGAAGAAGTGTGAAGTCTTTACTCAGCACACACAAAAACAGCAAAGCAATGAGTGAACAAGTCAGATGGCGGGAAGAAGAAGAAGAAGAAGAAGAAGAGGTGTAGGTTAGTATCCAAATTACGTGATTGGACAACCCACAATGCACTTTGAAGTGAATAGGGAGTAGGGCAAAATTTCAGACCTATGCTGATCCTCACAACAACTGTGAAGAACATTTGATCACCAGGAATGGAAAATACTTGAGTAATTGTTACAGATGGCACTGATCCAATGCCCAGGATTAGCATCAGGCCGATACCAGCAAAAAGATGGTTGATAGGATATCGGAGAAAAAAACAGAACATGGGAAATCGTAATTTTTCTGTTAAGAGTGATTTCATTATTTATATTTTATTATATTTGCAATATAAGTTGGTGAATCAGTTCAGTTCAGGTCACTCACAGACACGAGAGCACATCACAGTGATCACATCACAAAGCCCATCTGGACAGGAAACTGAGAGCAGGAGGAAATTAATCTACCTCATGAAAGAAAAAAAAAAACTGACTTCATCTGACACACACACACACACACACACAATTCAGAACTGAAACTTTCGTTCCGTCCATAAGTTAATTTATCTATAGTCTATACTTTTCTATGCCATGTGTGTGTGTTGTAATCTGCCAGTCTCATGGCTGTAGTTATGTTTTATATCACATCACTGTTGAATTCTGGATTCTGATTAGTCAGAAGGTGTTGATTAATTTTATATACCTGCACGACTCTGGCAGTAATTCCGCGTGTAGCATGAATGGCAGGTTTATATTAATGCACTTGTTATTGGTAATATATTATCGTCCTATAGTAAGGAAAAAGGTTTTCTTTAAGGAGAAGCGTGTTTATTTAACATTTATGAATGTATCTCAAGCGTCAGCACTTTGTAACAGTCAGAAGTAAAGCTATAAGTAGGTTTTCTGACATCTTCAGGACAGAGGAGTTTATACTTTGTGGTTTCTCAGTTCATGACAAGCTGTGTTTTTTTTTCTTTTTAACTTTATCAGAGAGAAGAATGAGAGGCTGGTGTGAGAATCACTTCTCTTTTTTGTTTATAGCTCCTCTAACTAACTTGCTTCACCAATGAAGCAAAACATTAAATGTAATCAGACAAGGATAAAAAGCATTACTTAATAACTGCTGCAAATAAAGAGGAGAGCAAAACAAGCAGTAGATTAAATTTATAATACTTTACAAACACGCTTTAAACACTGAGCTGCACTGAGCCATGCCCAACACACACGGACTTACATACACACACACTGCATGTTTAAGATAATACACTACTGTAAACAGAGTGACGCCACTGTGCATCCAGACATTCACAATATACAACTGTCTGTCCATCATCAGTGCTGTGATGTAACTGATACTGTGCTTGTGTATGTATGTGTGTGCGTGTGTGTGTGTGTGTGTGTTTATACCCAGTGTACGGCGGATGGAGTCACTGGTACTTGGGCGAGAGTTGAAGGAGGAGTCGAGTCTGTCAGGGGCAGCACTGAAAACAAACACACCCACACCCACATTTTGTATATATATATATATATATATATATATATATATATATATATATATATATATATATATATATATATATATATATATAATTGTGTAATTGTATAAAAAATATATTACAACAAACTGCAATCCATAATGAAATATACTTTGCTAAATTATTTATAGTGGTTAAATTATTTGTCCTGTATTTTTCCAGTGTTGATGAGTGAGAGTGGAGTGAAGAGAGACAGAGAGAGAGAGAGAGAGACAGAGAGCAAGAGACACAGAGCACGAGAGAGAAGGAAAGACTGAGAGACAGACGGAGAGAGACAGGCAGAGAGAGAGATAAATAGAGGGACAGAGACAGTGTGTATGCGTGTGTGTGAGAGTATGATCAGGTCTTACACAGAGTTTCTGTGTGAGTTCAGTTTAATGGGTCTCCTGAGAGGCTCGTCTGTGCTTTGAGAGGCTTGTGCACTCCATCTCTTCACCTTCGCCATGTTGGTCATAATCTACAGTAAAATACACAAAACACACTTTCAGACACAGACTCACACACACACACACACACAAACAGACACACACGCCTGCCAACAATGCCAACAAAGAGTAAAACTGAAATGTCATTTTAAGTTAAAGGCTGTTAGACGTGGAAAAACTGGTTATAATACATTATGAACTTTTAATACTATATGAATGTAAAATAGAAGTGTAACAATGAGTGTGTGTCTGTTTGATATTTCTTTAGTTAATGCCATTAATATGAATCGCCTGGATTTCACAATATATTCATTACATCTGTGTGTGTAACTGAACTACACAAGGTATTTAAACTTGAAAGCATTATCCGTATATAAAAGTGAAGTAACATCGCAATTTATATGATTTGAAGCTGATCAACTGAGGTTTGTTATTTATTCTTAACGTTATTCATAACATTTTTCCGAAATTACGATGACCAAATTTCTTGTGTAAATACTCCTATGAACGATTTATGAATAAATTTATTCGCATCCAGTTTGATAAATGAGGCCCAATATTAAAATGAGTAGTGAATATCGAAAACAAAATCAGCTTTACTGCAGTAATAACGAATTGCAATTTCATTAATTTGAAACATTCTTACTGGAGATACTGAGAGAGTTCTCAAGAACTTTGAATGACTGAAACCTCCACAAAAGTATTCCAGTGTCTCAATGTGAAACCTTCTGACCAATCAAAGCTGAGAATTCTGTGGAATCAATTTGGCTAATTGCCAGAGTAATTATTAATTTATGGGACAGGTTTGTTGGGTTAAAATATCTTCAGGTGTTACAGTCTGCTGTGTGAGGTGGAGTGGATGATGAGGACGTACTCCCAGATACTCTGTAGTCAGTAAGTGTTCTCCAGAGAGCTCTTTAGGCTGAGGCTGGAGATCTTCCTCTTTATCCAGATCTGGCTCCATCACATCCTCCTGTTAGAAACACACACATGCGCACACACGCATGTTAAACATACCAGCTACATCACTCTGTCTTCATTTCAATGCAACACCAACTAATTGTAGTGAAAGTTATAAGGCTAATGTGGCTACTGAATGAAAGCCTAAGGTAAGGAAAGCCTATGGCTTCCAGTTTAGCATGGTATAAACCCAGAGAGGTAAAACTCAATCTGAACACAATCACAGTATGAACAACACTATATGGCAAAAAGTTTGTGGACACCTGACCATTACACCCATATGTGGGCCATCCCCAAACTGTTGCCACAAAGTTGGAAGCACACCATTTTATAGGATGTCTTTGTATGCTGTAGTATTACAACGCCCCTACAGTGGAACTAAGCCCAAACCTGTTCCAGCACGACAGTGCACCTGTGTACAAAGCAAGCTCCATGAAGCCATGGTTTGCCAAGGCTGGAGCGGAAGAACTTGAGTGCCCTGCACAGAGCCCTGACCTCAACCCCACTTGTGGCTGAATGAGCAAATCCTCACAGCCATGTTCCAAAATCTAGTGGAAAGCCTTCCCAGCAGAGCTTAGGTTATTATAACAGCAAAGGGAGACTAAATCTTTAATGGGATGTTCGAAAAACATATGTGGGTTTGATGGTCAGGTGTCCACAAACTTTGGGCACATAGTGTATTTCAGATGTGTCCGATTAGAGCAATGCATTCAGGTTAAGTTGTGTTCCTGAAATCTACTGTGAATCGCTGCGTAATGGACCCTACTTTGGCCAAGGGCACTTAATCAAGGAGGAAATAGAAGAAGAAAGATGACTAGGGTGTGTTTTGAACAGTATGGTTCGAGGCCATGCTCATTTACTGACAAAAATGCTCCGATACCAAGTGATACTATGTGTGGTAAGGTTAGTGTATGCTGTTGCACTAATGACAAGAAATGACTTGGAGTTATGTATTTCATGGTTAATGATCAAAGCAAAGAAAACTTAGAAAACATCAGGAGGAGAAATTCCATCATCTTCCTACAATACAGGCAACCTGATAAAACATCTTAAACATAAACGTCAGTACATTGGGTACATCTCTAGGTGAGAAAAAATGTCTACAAACGATGCAAGGTGAGTGAAAATAACAGCTCTTCTGTTCCAGTGTACTGTTCTTGAAAATCAGAGAAATATGAAACAAAACACACTCTTCTCCACTGCAACCCTACTCCATCCATGATAACTAATGGAGCTAAATAATGCATATCAGTTTGACTCACTAAAGAACAAGTCTAGTAGTGTAAGTGCATGAACACAAAAATGTACTTTTAATGACTGCTGTTTAATCCAAGGAAACATAAACAGAGCTAAATAAGATGATTGATTAATACTGCAGATACAGCAGATTACAGATCAGTATCAATGGGTACCAAAAAACATCGCATTTGCACTACAAATGCCCATTCGGTCATCAGATGGACCGAAACATAATGTCCCAGAGGTGTTCTATTGGATTTAGGTCAGGCGAGCTTGGGGGCCATTCAATGGTATCAATTCCTTCATCCTCCAGGAACAGCCTGCATACTCTCACCACATGAGGCCGGGCATTGTCATGCACCAGGAGGAACCCAGGACCCACTGCACCAGCGTAGGGTCTGACAATGGGTCCAAGGATTTCATCCCGATACCTAATGGCAGTCAGGGTGCCATTGTCTAGCCTGTAGAGGTCTGTGCGTCCCTCCATGGATATGCCTCCCCAGACCATCACTGACCCACCACCAAACCGGTC
>CM040464.1:11191180-11217620 GCA_022758105.1 Pangasianodon gigas | reverse complement strand
TCTCCTCCATGCTCTTGAGACTGTGCTGGGAGACACAGCAAACCTTCTGGCAATGGCACGTATTGATGTGCCATCCTGGAGGAGTTGGACTGCCTGTGCAACCTCTGTAGGGTCCAGGTATCGCCTCATGCTACCAGTAGTGACACTGACCCTAGCCAAATGCAAAACTAGTGAAAAACAGTCAGAAAAGATGAGTAGGTAAAAAAATGGCAGTGGCCTCCACCTGTAAAACCATTCCTGTTTTGGGGTCGTCTCATTGTTGCCCATCTAGTGCACCTGTTGTTAATTTCATTAACACCAAAGCAGCTGAAACTGATTAACAACCCCCTCTGCTACTTAACTGACCAGATCAATATCCCAGGAGTTTAATTGACTTGATGCTCTACTCTGATTAAAAAGTGTTCCTTTAATTTTTTTGAGCAGTGTATATATATATATATATATATATATATACACACATACATACACAGTATCAGTGCATCCCTAATATAAACTTTCATTTTTGTTATTGTGCTTAGATATCTGAGGACCATTTAACACTCACCTCATCTTCTTCATCCTCCTCTTCATCCCCTGACTCCAGCTCATCTTTGGGTGTATCCTCTGATCAAAGCAAGCAGAGAGGTGAAAATCATGTGTGTGTGTCTGTGTGTATGTTTTAAATAACTGAATTTAGTAGCGTAAAGTGAATTAATTTAAGATTCCAAATGAAAGTAAATGCTCAGTAACAGGGGGCATGACTCCTTCACTTTATCACTTTATCATTATGATGTAAATGTGATGAATGCTCGTACAGTACTGTGCAAAAACCTTCGGCAAGAAAATCTGTGAAGCAAAGACGCTTTCAGAAGAATTAAATGGAACATATATACATATCAAATTGATTGACAATAAATAACAGCAAAGTAAATAAAATCAGTACTTGACCACAGTTTTGTTTCTGTTACTCTGCACAGTACTGTATGAACACATTCAGCTTAAAATGAAATGTACATGATGTTCTTCTTACCTTCAAACCTAGTCACTCAGTAAAACGTGTTTTAATTTTTTTTTTCTTAATTTCTGTACTGGAGCTACAAGGGTAATTCAAATAAGACTGTCATCATCATCTCCGTGACACAGGTGAGTGAGCTACATGTTTTGGATTTTTAAATAAACCCTACAGTCATATCGCTCTAAAGAGCTGCTTGTACCTGAGTTGAGCTGTTTGATGATGAACTCCATCTGTCTGTTCAGTTCAGGATTTTCCTCTTTCATGTAACAGCGCAGGATTTCCTCTAAACTCTGAAACACATGTAGTAAACCTGCTTCACACCTTCGTTCACACACTCTTTAAAGAAGAAATGTCTTAAAGATTTGACTGCATTTAATAACGTTCAAATAAGTAAAATATAGTAAGTAAGTATAAAAGTATAAAAGTAAGATAAAAATCAGCAAGGAAGTATCTAGAGATGAAATAACAGCCTGTATTTCCTCAACAGGATACACTGCAAATAAAGAAAACAAAAGTGAAAATATCTTGAATATGAATATTCACTTTTATATATTTCAAGCTTTACATTTTCTTATTCTAGAAATAAATGCTTAAAATTAGAAAACATCTTGAAAGCTTCAGAAAGCTTGAAATTAGTAAAAACATTTATTTGGCTTACTGTAATCTTATAATAGGAAATACTAGATAAATCTGACTATATTCAAGATATTTTCACCTTTTATATTCAAGTGCTTGCTAAATTGAAACGTTATACATTTTGGGACTTTCCAGACCTGCACACAAACCCTGTATCAACATTTTCCTCAGATGTGATGTTAAAGTACTAATATAAACTCCACATGACTAAAATTACACTGTAATTACACTGAGCACTGACCACTAATTGAACTTTTAGGGGATGTATCATACTGAGGGACATCAACGCTGCGTCACTCATGAACTGAGAACATTTTGAAGTGGTGAGGAGCACAGAAGCGGACCTTTCATGTGGAAAGTTCTCTTAAACACGATGACACATGGGTGTATTTTAGTGCTGAATTAGTAACGCACTCAATTCCAACCTACAGCACTGTAGGATCTGTAATTTAAATTCAGAAATTACATTGTAATTACTGGAACTTTCTAGAACACGTGATTTCCTGCAGTTTCATATTCAGGTATGAAGATATTCATATTCTCTCTCACTGGCTGTGCTTTACATGCAAAGAATTTCAACAATCTGCATGTATTAATTCTGACTGCAGATTCCTAATAAACTTTACACTGCTGGGCAAAAAAAATGGGCCAAGCCCAAAATGGCAAATATTAAGCTTTTAATGGTCTTAACAACAAATTATTGGTCAGAAAATTAGCAACGTGGAGTGAAGTATAGAATCAACATTACCATAACGACCAAGATTGTGAGAGTCCGGTGAGTGTGTTCAGATCATGTTTTTTGTGCTTTGGGTTTTGAAACTATTTCTGTCTCAACAAACTTCATCAAAATGTGATTATTAAACAGTCAGCGGGAAGAAGAAGATTTTGTGAGCGCTGTAAAGTCACTTAACATTTCATATTTGCTCAACATTCAGGAACACAGAAAATACAAATGTTATCCACTTTTAGATAATGTTGAACACCTTTAGTCATCTACTAATATTACCAGAATTAAACGCCACTGTTTTAGAAAAACACAAAAAATATAACTGTGTTTGACTAAAACTCGTAGCTGGTAATTTCTGACCTCTGACTAGGAAAAGCAAAGACGCCCCTTCAAATTAGAATACCTACTTGGGAGCTCGGGATGGTCTCGTCAACTTTAAGTTCAACACGTGGCATTAAATCAACATGGCCGCTCACGGCGTCAGCAGTAAACACAGCAGCACCTCTTCACTTTTAAATGAGTTATGCTACGTATACAAGTATTTGCTTTAGATCAATCAACATCCAGACATATTTGCTTGACTATACCGGTTGCTGTTTGAGGAGTAAAATACTCATCACAGTTAGCTGGCTAGATTGTTGCTTCAAAAGATGATCATGGAGTGTGAACATCTGTGTTTTCCCCCTACTTTGTAGCTCAAACACAGGGATGTCAACAATTACGTAATTCCAAGTTCCAGCATCCTACTTCTGAGGTAAGTCAAATGCAGCATTTGTTCTGCATCCTTGCCGAATTTCTGATGAATATTAAATACATAACTTTACTGGGGATAAGCTGCTTTCTCATCCATCCTCATAATTATTTTCAATAGATTAAAATCTGTAATATGAGCTGTGTATTTATATGACTGTGTCATGATTCAAACACACACATACGAAACTCATGCAAATATTCCGATAATGAAAGTAACCAGGCACTGTGTGTGTGTGTGTGTGTGTGTGTGTAATTTTAATGTTAAACACTCACCATTTCTTTGGCCTCTTGTCGTAATGTTGGGACACTCAGGATGCTGTACAGAGCTCCATTTACATAGTAACGGATCTGTACACACACACATACACACACACACACACAAGCTCAAAGTGATGACATTGGAAAACATTCCACTTCTTTGCCTGTCGGGTCATTGTTCATCTGCACTGTGAAGCTCTGTCCAAGTTTTGAAGCATTTGGCTGAATCTGAGCAGATAATATAGGCCTATATACTTCAGAATTCATCCTGCTGCTTTTATCAGCAGTCACATTATCAATTAATACAAGTGAACCAATTTCACTGGCTGCCATACATGCCTACGCCATTAGATGAGTTGGTATGCTTTAGATCATGAGCACTTCCTTCCCTTCTCCATAATCCTCTCTTCCCTTCATTCTGGTACAAATTGATATTTGTCTCATCTGGCCACAGGATGTGGCTTCAGAACTATAAAGGCTATATATAAGGATTATGAGGCTTACCAATTGTTTACATCTTGTGTTAAACATTTTGTGTTTAAGTATTTACTGTGGTGAAGTCTTCTCTTGATTGTTGACTTTGACACAGATATGCCTACGTCTTGGAGGGTGTTCATGATGTGGCCAACCTTTTTTTCTACACGAGAGAAAGAAGTTTTGTCATCTACCACAGTTGTTTTCAGTGGTCTTTCGGGCCTTTTGGTGTTCCTGAGCTCATCAGTTCTTTTCCACCATGTTCTTTTTGAGAATGTACCAAACAGTTGATTTAGCCACACCTAATGTTTTTGCTATTTCTAAATAACAACATGAACTAACAATAACCTTGGCAATGTCCAAATATTTATGGACTTGACTGTATAATGCGCACGTGCACACACACACACATATCTAAATTTTAGCGCTTCAAGCCTCAACAGTTGTGTTAGTTAGTTCATTAAATAAAAAAAATTATTACTTTCTGACAAAGATTTTTTTCCCTTTGTATTTCTAAGTGCACACTTTTTTACTCTTTCAGTTATTTACAATAGGAGAGTCCAATTTACGCTTGTGTCATTTGAGAGGAACGTCACACTGCGTCTGAAACAACTCAACCCGAAAAGCGTCCGTATTTAAAAAGGGAGTGAGTGAGAAAGTCAACAATGAGGAAAGTCAAACTTCATTATTTCTGAAGAGCTTCAGTAAACTTCAGACCCTCTCACTGTTTGTTAACACCCAGGCAGTGTACACCATTCACTCACACACACACCCACTGCTGACATACTCATTAAGAAAATCCCTTACAGAAGGTCTGAGAATCATTCACATTAGATTGATCTACACTTGCTCCTTAGTTCAATTTTCACATTTCTGATTTTTATAATAAAAAAAAAATGCTATACTGTTTTCAAATCTTAAGTTTTATTTGTAGGATTTCAGAGGTGTTTGAAGATTATTCCTCGTGACACTGTATGAGATCTCAGTGAATTCTGGGCAGAATTATGTAACAAACTGTGTCATAACATGTCAGATTATGTTATGAAGATCCTCTAAAATTATGTTCTGCCTAAATCAGCTTGTGCAGAAAATGAGCTCGCATTAACACAAACATTCTGCACCGTGAGCCGGAGCTAATAAGGGAGTTTTTTCTGTCCATTACCATGTTTCCTTTACGTTTCTCCATCTCCACTACCGTTTTTGTAGCTCTTCCATGAGTTTGCCTTCGTCCTATTGGTGGATCTTAGATAAGCGTCACAGCAGCGCTCACACGCTGAGATTTCAATCAGAAATTTCTCACACTGACACAACTTTCATCAGCTTTGTCATCTTTGGTCGCAATGGCACTAAATCCTGTTACATTATGTGTTCTAAGTGGAGTTAAGGTCAGGGTTCTGTGCAGGCCACTCAAGTTCTTCCACTTTTTTTGCACAGGGGCATTGTAACGCTGTAACATGTTTTGGCTTGAGCTCTTCGTTTCAGTGAAGAGAAACTGTAGTGCTACAGCATATAAATACATTCTAGACAATTGTGCACTTATAACTTTGTGGCAACAAATTGGGGAAGGTCCACAAACTTTTGGCCATATAGTGTATATTCATAGCCCAGTCACATTTGAGACATTAAAAAGGAACAACTCAAATGGGGTCACAGGGCAGAGAGGAGCTTCTAATGAACAAATATGATAATCACCCTCAGGAGGAACTGTTTTCTCTCACAGACACGCTACTGGATTTAACTCTACAATATTGATACTAATATTACAGACAGTAATAGTTTGTTACATTGAAACCATTACTACACTTACTACGGGCTGTCAGTCTGTCTGTGCATTACCATGGCAACACGCAACACTCTATCCAGGTGTGGCCATAATGTGTCTGAAATATCAGTTAGTCAATATTAATTTCTGTTGTATAAAAGCAATACCGCACGAGAAAAGGTGCTGTTGAACTGAATATCAGCATGGCTGTGATTTGGTTGTAGGCATGAGTGCCACAGGTAATCACAGCTGTGCTGATATTCAGAACAACAACATGATTGAGAGCTTGATATTGGTTTTATGCATTGCTTTTATATTGCTTAAATATATAGTGCAATACATAGAATAGCATAGAAACCATTATACTGTATAGGAGTGATTTGGGATTCAGCCTACCCTTGATCACTGTTACCACAGAGACAGCTATAAAGATGGTTGGTTATTGAAAAACGCATGTGTGCGGTAAGCAGAGCTTCCTGAAAATATGTGTAACTGAATACAAACATATTATTCAGGATGAGCAGATGTATTAATGTATTCTTAACAGATACAAACAAAGATACAAATGGGAGATTGACTATTCAGTTTTTTACAAGCTTGTCAGGCAGGTTCACAGTGTGGCTGGTTGAGACTAGAGGTATGTATCGGGACTGGGATCCATTGGTATGCAAAAAAAGTTGATGTGAACAGGGGATTTTTACTTTCATGTGGGTGTGAGCAAGCTGTCAGATATGAAGCACACAGGACAAACAAGGTCCATGTTCATTAACATACCTCGTGGTTTTCGTGTCCCAACAGGTCACTCAGAACCTTCAGGACTTGTTTGGCTTTTTCTGCGCATTTTCTCTTTCCTGGAAAAAAATCCACATGTTCTTAACTTCTTTTTATTGCCTTCTGTAACAAAATAAATCCGAATGATCTTTATTTACATACAGACAGGTGACAAATTAAAGGAAAAGCGGGTGATTCTGTTATGCTGTGGGGTAATTTATTTATTTGTATGGGCGCGGTTCAGCTTCACTTGATCTTCTGGCTGATCACTTTTGTCCAATCATGAAATATTTCTATCCTGACAGGCATGATCTCTTCCAGGATGAATCTGTCTCCATCAACATGGAATGAGTGCTCACTGAATAGTTTGATGAGGAAGAAAATGAATAAATCATATGCGATGACCTTTACACTCACAACATCTCAACTAAACTGAACACCGGAGGGGAAGATCTTAATGAAGAACAGCTCTCCATCGCTCTGGTACAGTTCTGTATACATGTGAAATTAAAGCACTAAAGCTGTTCTCGAGGCTTGTGTTGGCTCAACATCTCACTAACGCACTTTATTTAGCTTTTTCCTTTAATCTGTCAGCCATCTGGATGGTAGTGACCATAACAGGAGCGTTGAAGCTCTGTGACACACACATTAGTGTGGTGTAATGCGAGTGTGAGCGTTTACCCTGAGTGCGCAGACAGAGGGTCATCAGCAGAGTTACAGCGTACTCCACTGTGTAATCTGATAAAGAGTCCGAGTCCTGCAGTTCATCAACCAACCATGATATCAGACCCAATCTGATCAGAGCCGACTGATGGACCCGTCTGCTCAAACGCACACACACACACACACACACACACATCAGAAACAGGCCAACTGTAAGAGATAACTGAGATAACAAGTAAGTACACGCTGTGTGTGTGTGTGTGTGAGAGAGACAGTAAAATACTGAGTAAGGGGGTGGTGTGATGAAGCCGAGTTACTGTTACAATCCTGAAGTTGATTCTTTTCCTATAACAGCACATCCCCAAGTGTTTATTCCTCTTATACCACAACAGTTACCAATAAATACAATTTTTATTTATTAAAGAACGACACATCATACTTTTTTCCATTTATATTTGCATTTAATGTTCACAAAATAAGTTACAGCAGCTCTAGACAGTTGTCATATGTCAATATTCCTCTTATATGTCAATATGACAAAAACGCAGCACGATAGAAAAGAGAAAGTTCTGAAAATGTAAAATATGTAGTATAGTCAGACTGTGATTGTTCAGAAGGTGAATTAATTTTCTATAACAGCAGCTCCGACACTAGCGCAGATAAAGGTATATATTAATGCACTAGTTCTGATACGTTATCTTTTCTATAGTAACAGCTCACTCACAGGGACTTATATGGCAGACACTCCACATACACAGATTAAAAAAATAATTGATATGGTGAACTTTTTAGAGTATAAACAAGTAGAGAGACACTATGGAACTTGTTCTGCTGTGTTCTCAGATTGGATTCTGTCTCATGTGGAGATCACACTGGATCAGCAAATGTGAATGCAGGTGATGCGTTACCTGAGGCTGAGTTTCTGCAGCACACCCAACACTTTCTCTCTGGTCACTGAGTCCTTCTCTGACTGCAAACATTCAACTGACAGCTTTAGAAGAGAGGAACACTGAGACAGATACACACGACCTGGAGGGAAAAAAAAAGTCATTCAAGACGCTTCATTGAGACAGGTGTGGAATGACAGCATGTTGAGGAGAAGATTCCACATGACCTATAAACTGTCTCTGTATGTATGACTTCAAATCAACATTAACTGAAACATAATGGCTAAGTGCTAGCTAGTTACATCACTAACCTAAGTCATTAGCTAGCTTATGCTAGCATCTATATTTTCCAGTTGCCTAGCAACAGTGTTCTCATGACCCATGGTTTCCTGATCATGCCAAAAACACAAATTTAAGCACATCCGAATCTGTGTTATTTGGTGTTCATACAGCATGCATTCTTGGTGTGTATTACCCATAATGCACTGTGAGCAGTGAGTTAGTTTATAAATGTAACATTCAGATGAGTGCGAAAAAAAAAAAAAAGTAAACTTAAAACGCTGTTATCTGGAACATTAACCTAGAGGTCATGTGTGTTTAGTGTCTTTGCGCTAATCTCATATGCCAACATCATTTTAACCACACATATGTTTACTTTAATTGTTTAATTATTGCTTTATCGCCCAGAAAGTAATAAAGTCATAATTAAACAAATCAACTGACTGATATTTCTCCTCATCACTCGTACTCACCCTCAGACAGGGAGGCGAAGGTGTTAAGGAGGCGAGCTGTGTACTGCCTCACTGTCTCATTCTTCGATCTGATGAGGTGAACGACAGATTTCTAAAAAGCAGAGCAAAAATGATCTCCAGTCACCCTGATAAACTCTGACCTCATGATAGTTACATGAAAGATCATTTATATACACTATTAATCTGTTCATAATTACATTAATTCACTTCTAAAACGTGTTCTGTAGTTAATTAAGCAATAAAAACTGTTAGTTAAAGTAAAATACTGTACAACAGCACGTCCTCAAATGTTTTATTCCCCTTATACCACTGCACTTTGCCAACGATTAGAATTTTATCCATTTATAGTTACATTTATAAATGTGGAACATCCATGAAAAAAAGTTAGTTTCTGTTCTCCCTTGCGTTTTACCAGCTATAAACATCGTGAAAGCAGGTATAAAACAACGTTGTTCTTTCACCAGCCTCTCTTTTTTCTCTATTTTGAAGTTGGTAAGACAAAAAAAAAGTTGTTTGTCAATTGTTTATGTGGCTCATCCACCATTCAAGTCCCTGTGAATGAGCTGTTACTATAGAAATAATGTATGAAGTATTAGAACAAGCACATTATTATAAAGCTGTGATTTGCATGGCAGCCAGAACTCATGTCAGAACTGCTGTTCTAAAACAGAAAATTAATCAACACCTTCTGACTAATCAGAAACACATATGTGTAATTACATAAATACATCTGCTCTGATAAACAGAGAGACAGAGGGATATCAGTGGGTGCAGAAATGTTAAGTTGGTTAATAGATTGTAAATGTAAATTGGAATGTACTGAGTGTAAAGAGGTGTTTGTTCTGTTACCTGTTTAGTGGTGTAGCAGTTTAACAGGTCGTTACTGATGAAGGCCTGTAGAACTGTGTCTCTCTGCTCACCCTGTACTGAGCGTGTCAACCTCTGAAACCAAAAGCACACCATCACCTACACATTACAACACAAAGCTCACAGGTGTCCCACTCAAGGCTCGCTGCCTCATTTCTTTCTGTCCACACAAATGTGCAGAAAATAATATTAAAATGGCCTATTATATAACATTGTTACACTATCTACAATTCACAGCAGATCAATAGTAAAATGACTGTAGTGCAGAGACTTACACATATGCTGAACAAATGACAGAAATGAAGTTTTCTTTCTGAAGTAGCTCTACAGTTTACAGCCTTACAAGGACACACATAAGTGTGTGTGTGTGTGTGTGTGTATACCCAGCGCAGGGCCTGCAGCAGCAGAGCTTTCAGTCTGTCCGATCCACTGATCAGATCCCTCTTCAGCTTGTCGTAGTCCAGTGAGGGCAGCAGTGGGACGTCTTTATTCCTCCTGATGATAAACACAGAAACAGGAATCACACAACTACAGTTCTAACAGACAGAAACCCAGACTGCACTGAAAAACATTGCAATAATTCATTAACAACACTACAGCACACAAAAAATCTTAGCAAGTAAAAATAATTTGAATATGGGTGAATGTATCTACTATTTCTTATGAAATTATTATAAATTAAATACAAGATTATTCAGCCTGCTTTTAGATGCTTTTACTCATCAAAAAAAAAAAAAAAAAAAAAAAAAAAAAAAAAAAAAAAAAAAAAAAAAAAAAAAAAAAAAAAAAAAAAACAATCGAAAAACAATCAGAAACATTTTTAGGGAAAAATAGGAAAAATAAAAAAGTTACAATAACCTAGTTGCACACCCCTAAAGGGTGCACACGCCTAAACCAATACTTTGTTGAAGCACCATTTTGATATTATTACACCACTCAGTCTTTTTGGGTAAGAGTCTATCAGCATGGCACATCTTGACTTGGCAATATTTTCCCACTCTTTCTTGCAAAAACCTTCTAGATCGATCATATTGTAAGGGCATCTCCTGTGCACAGCCGGCATCAGGTCACCCCACCGATTTTTAGTTGGATTCAGGTCTGTGCGTGTAACAGGAGTGTGTAGACATTTTATACCCACTGTAGATTTGATAATCATATATTTGGTTTACTGTAATCTTATAATAGGAAATACTAGGTAGATGTGACTGTATTTAAGATATTTTTACTTGCTAAGATGTTATTTTTTTTTGCAGGTTCATACTTACTGTGCTGCAATGGATGCTCGTAACATGGACGAGGCCTAAGACAGACAGACAGACACACAGACAGACAGACTGAAGGTTGGGTAATTAGTGTAATATTAATATGTAACATTAGCATGTGTGTAGCTGTAGCAGGTCAGCAGATTGTGTTTATATGGTTAGGGTTGCATGCAGAATCACGGTTTTAACAAACATGTCCATGCAGTGAGTCCAAACACTGACCTTGGGTTAATCAGCATACAGTGATTTTCCTCTTTCCTTTTACATTTCTCTCCCTTTCCTGTCCTAGTCTGTCTCTCCTCTACCTTCTCTTCTTCTCTTTCCTTTCCCTAACCCTCCTTTCCTTCAATCCTTAATTTCAATTCATTGCCTTCCTTTTGATTTCCTTTCCTTTCAATTCACTTCCTTTCCTCCCCTTTCCTGTCAATTCCTTCCTTTTTTCTTTTCTTTCCTTACAATTCCTTTCCTTTATATAACACTTTTCTTTCCTCTCCTCTCACTTTCCTATTCTTTTTCTCTCTTCTTATGTCCTTACCACAGGGAGTTACAATCCCTCGAGCCATGAAACTCAAGCCCATAGAGAGGGAGGTATTGGAGTGAAAGGTCAGGGTCATTAGTGGTTTGTTTGTGCTTGGAGGGACGTTAATGCTTCAATTCACAGAGAAACATAAAGAGTGGCATCTTTAAAACTTCAGGTAAATATTAGATGTGAGCAGGAGCTTTTCAGCTGTGCCAACCCAAGCGTAACGCGCCTCTTTTGAGTGTTTGTTCTCTCTCTCTCTCTCTCTCTCTGTGTGCGTGTGTGTATATATATAATCAGGTGTGTGTCCTGGATCTTAAGGGGAAGTTTTGATATTCTGAGAACCATGACGTCTGATCAAACATAATAAAGTGAAATGACTCGGTGACACACCATTCACAAATCTGCGTCATGTCTCCACTTTTACTGCCAGATAAAAAAAAAATGTTACTGGCACTGATTTTACACCTTAAGGCAAAGTTTACATAGGCTAAGAATTTTATTTAGCCATTTAACTTTAGTAAACTATTTTTGTAATTTTAATTCTTACTTTAAAGATAACCAGTATATTACAATAAATTATAATTATAATGAATAAATGCAACAATCAAGGAAACCTAATCTAAAATTAATAAATAAACAAATAAACAAACCAATTGTTGAGTGTATATCAGTCTAATTTTAAGCAGAACATATGTCCTTTTGTATTAACATGGAGCTTATCTTTAGGTGAGCAGGGACATTTAATCAAAGAATCTAAAACTGATGGTTTAAAAGAGAGTACTTTTAATTTTGATTTTAAACATAATCATTTGTGACAAAGAAATTAAAAAGAAAACTGTAAAGAAATACAACATACATGTAATTCTCAGTTAAAGGTCCAAAAGAGCATTATCCCTTTATTTTAAAATTAAATTCAACATGTATGATATATATGCAACCTCCTGGTAAGAATAGAAATTTTACCCTAAAAGTCTGAAGGTGACATTTTATAAGTCTAGTTTTAATTTTTAAATTAATTTTAACTTTAAATATTACTGTTTGGAAAGCTTAGGTTTAATCTTCAGACAAAGAATTGCAACCAACATTCTAAAAGTGGTGTGTGATATAGCACTAGGCTCCTACTAAAGAAATGCCATGAACAAGGAACATTAGTGCAGGAGTGCAGGATGGAGGAGGAGAGTTAGAACAGGTTAAATGGTAAATAATAAATGTTCGTTCCCACCGGGATTCCACAGGACAAAGACAAGCATTCTTACACTGAACACAGGCATTCATGTCACAGAAACGGAGGGAAAGCCAGAGACATGCTAATGGACAAGAGGACGAATGTAAAGGATCAGGAGCAGAAGGACAAGCATGATGAACGAGGGAGAGAGGACAGAGGAAAAAGATATGAAGATACACCAGAAACTTACATATCCATCATCATAAGGAGTCATAGAGTAATATCCCTTCACACACACACACACACACACACACACACATATACACACACACACGAAGAAGTGGGTGAGGAAACACTAAGCCGAACAAACAGAACGTGCCTAGTGTAATTTAAATGTTACATTGTACGGCAGAGTAACTGTTTATTTTTCATTACTTATTAACACTGTGTCAACTTTTCAAATGTTACATGTTCCTGGATCTACGTCCTTCGCCATTTCTGGAGCACTGCAATTAGTATCAGCGAGTGCAAAAGACCTACACAACTGTCAGTCATTCCAAATGCCTGTGTCGATTGGTCCATATGGCATTTTTTCCTGCGGGGGGTGGGGGGACTGTTGTGGTGTATTTTATCGAGTGAGAACTCGGAACAGCGTACTACGATGTTAAATTAGGAAGCTCCTACTCAAAATGTGTAAAGGTTGGTAGGTCTGTATTTCTGTTTTACATCTACAAACGCCAGCCAATTTAATGAATATTAGTTTTTTCTTTTTAATTAAAATTATGACCACGTGATACACATAGAGCTCATATCCACCTTAAGAAATGCAACAAACAGGAAGTTGTAATCTAAACATTAAATATTAAAGTTATTACTTATATTAAATACATAAGTAACAGTATGCTGAATACTGGAGTATTTAGCAAACTAATTTTAAGTTTAAATATTTTGTGATAAATGAAGCTAATCACAGAGTTAAAGAGTATAATTTCCATTTTAAATATTGATTTTTTTTTTCCCACTTAGCAAGAATGTGTGCACTCACTGTTCCAGGCCGTGTAAAATCGATGCTCTGAGCGACACTCTGGCTCATGTGTCCACTGAAGAGGCGCACACACACACTCTGCAGATACTCAGGAGAAATCTAGTTTAAAAAAAAAAAACAAGGCTGTGAGAATATGTGTGCATGTGTGTGATGAAAATAATTAATTATATTTAGTAAATTTTTTACTTAGCCAGTAAATTAATTAATTTTAAATGAATTAATAATAAACCTTTAACTGGGTTTAATAATTTGTGAGTGAGTGCGTGCTGCTGTAACAGGAGTGTATTATTGCATCATCAGATGCAGGAGACAGTCAGGTTCAATATGCAAATACAGGAAACGTGACACCAGTTTTCCAGGGTTATGGAATGGGGGTGTAGAATTGAGGGCGTTTCCAATTTGCATATTCATTGGAATCCATGACAAGTTTTGTGTGACCTTAATGAAACTAAATGTATAGCATTCTCTTGCAGAGAGACGGGCAGATAAAACATGACTATTATCTTTATTATTTCAGTTAAAAAAAGATGTTAGAATATTATGGAATGTCTGCGCTTACCAGTTGTACTGTATAAATCCCAAAGATTGAGTATTTTTTGTTATTTTTTGAATGATAGAGATAAAATCAGATTAAAATCCACTGAAATTTTCTCTGAATTTATTTCACTTGTGAGTTGGTTTCTGCTGTTAACACTTTTCAGAGTGCTTCTTGGGGTTTTTAGAATTTAGGCAGTTTTAAAGCTTAGCTAAGTGCATTTCTGACTAATGCTATGCATTATATCTTGGAAAACAACATTCCTTTGTACTGAATTCACTTCAGTTTCATTACTGAACAACTCTGGAATACTAGCTGTTGTATTTGTTAGTAAATAGAATGTGTAGAAACAACAGCTAAATGTAAAGAAATGAAAATAAAATGGATATTTCTTGCCATTTTCCCATTGACGGTAGCCTCGAGAGAGTCCACCAGTTCAGCAGTCACGCTGATGAGGTTGTGATAATCAGCCTGGATCTTACTGAACTTCTTCATGTATGCTGAAACCTGCTTCTCTGCTTCAGCTAGCTGCTTCATGCGCTCTGCACACACACACACACACACACACATTGGTTCTTTACACTCAGTAATACAGAGCGGAATAGGGAGTTACTCGAAGCTGATATACAAAATGGATAAATTCAAAAAACACAAAGCAAGAGTAAGTTTGACTTTGTGTTATAAAATTATAATGCATGACAGTCGTGTTGGAGCTGTACGCTGAGGCCACCTAGTGGTCCGTGTCAGTACTGCGGCAGAGTGTTCATTGTAATAAAAAAAACGAACTGTAGCAAGTCTGTAAAATAATCATGATAAATGATATTATCTCATCTAAATATCATGTTTTAAATGAAGCTAAACATTTGGGAATATATTTAATATAAACAGTAAATAAATGATTACCTCTGCTGCTGTTTGTGCTCTCTCTCTGTTGAGATAAAGCTAAGGAAACACCAACATTTTAAAACATTTTATAAAAACTATTAATGCTCTATAATGTAGATAAATGCTACTTCCTATATGTATTGTATATAAATAATATTTCTGCTGATTCTGAAAATGGAATATATCTGATACACTGATCTACACACTTATAAACTGGAAACTCAGTGCAGATAAATATTTAGCATTTTGTTGAGTGTATTGTTGATTGTTGAGCTGTACTGAACCAAACTACCACCAACAATAAAAGAATCCAAATTTAATTAAATAATTAATTGTTTTTCCAGCAGAAAATCAAATTCCCTGGCTTTACGCCCCAACACAATAACACACTACTATCTATACTGTCCTACTGTAAACAGCTCCTCCTATCACATTTGTATTATCTGTGTATTATCTGTGTGAAATCAGATTGATTCATGGAGAAATGACACTGAATCATTTTCTAAAGATTTGTAAATTAACTGAATCGTCTCAGATTTACACTCCTGCTTGTGTCAGTTCCCTTATTTCTGTTACAGCAAACTTCTGCCTGTGTGCGTGTTCTGGCCCTCAGCCATGATTCGCATCCGGATTGTCTTAGATAAAGCTCAAGCTCCTGTGCATCACAAACATTTTTACACTTCAAAATGTACCTAATGATAATTTGTGTTGTAAATTTACAGTAATCGTGATAATCGTCTTTGAGCAAATTTTCTTTTTTGACATCTATACCTATATCTATATATATTATAGTGTAACAATATTGCTGTAACATTACTGCTAACTAAATTCAGAACACTTTTATCACAATATAGCATCATATTTTTATCATATCTACCCAGTAGATCCAGAGCATTCTCTGTTTCAACACCATTTATCACAAGAATTATAATGATATTTGCTCTGGGCCTGTCTCACTGGAAAAGGACATGTCAGCAGTATAAACCTGTGTCAGGACACAGGTACTCTTTACTGAAGAAGAGTGATTAGTGTAAGTCTACAGCCTTCAGCATCATCTCACACTCCATGTTTACAGTCAGTGCAGACTTTTTCATAAAGCTGAAAAACCATCTAACGTGAACATAACCTAAAGAAAAAAACAGCCAAAAGTTACCACACGGACATTAATTTTTTTCTAGTAACTGCATTATCCCCAAGTGTTTTATTCCTCTCATACCACAGCAATTTGCCAATGATTATGACATTATGATTTTTATCTGTTTGTACTTACATGTAATGTTGTTTAACATCCGTGAAACAAGTTAGTTCCTGTTCTCACTTACGCTATAGCAGCTATAAACAGTCGTTCACCAGGCTCTCTTTTTTTCGATCTCTTTAAGTTAATAAGTAAAAAAATAACGCAGCTGTCAATGCAACATGTAAACTCCTCTCTCCTGGTGTCGAAAAACTTAAGGTTACAGCTTTACCTCTGACTCTTACAAAGCACTGACACTGGAGACTCCTTCCATAAATGTTAATAAAATAAATGTCTCTTTACAGAAAACTTCACCATATCAACGATTTTTTAAAAATCATTTTATGTGGAGCGTCCGCCTCATAAGTCCCTATGAATAAGCTGTTACTATAGAAACGATAACATATTAGACCAAGCGCATTAATATAAACCTGTGATTTGCAGTTGCACTACTGTCAGGGTTGCTGTTATAGAAAATTAATCAACACCTTCTGACCAATCACAATCCAGAATTCAAGAGAGTCATGGTGTACTCCTTAATATCAGCCGATAATTTAAAGATTTTAACGACCTAGCCCTAGCAACATATATATATATTTTTTCAATAAATTCTATATGAAATTTTTGATGTTAATGTTATATGCTTGTTGGTGAAAGATTATCAAGCAGCAGTTGCTATAATATTATTTAGCAGTTTTTATTGAGAATCAGTTGTTTGGTTGGTTTATGAGAGATTGTATAGTCTTTAAAGAAGAAAATCCGAATAAATTTTTATCAACATGGCATGACGGATGACATCATCAGTCATGTGATGTGTAATCAGTGTTTAAAGGAAAGGATACGTATAACGTGAGCAGCCTCGGTGTAGCTGATGCTTTCAGGGTCGAGACCAAAGCCTTTTCAAGCTTTTTTCTTAAATCTAGAGTCCAGGTGTCCTGAAATCAAAGACAAACACACAGAGAGGACTTCTTAACACTTCTCTAAATGTATTATTAATGCTGATTTTGTATGTACTGTTATACTTTGCACATTTGAAACTAAACAGTTCACTTATTACCATCAACTAAACTTTAACAAAATAATCAGAGGCTTAACCCCAATTTGGCTCCTTACTGAATACATAGTGCACTACATATAATAGTGTGTAAGCTAGTATCTCATTCCCTACACAGTGCACTTATATAAGGTGTAGAGTGTAGATGAAAAACAGAGCAAGGCAGAGAAACTAAAATAAAAGCTTCTCCACCCTACAAAGTGCACTAGATATCCAGCAGACAGCAGAGATTCAGCTCCCTACTCCCTACATCAGTGGAAAGTCAAGTCAGAGATGGGCCCAGACAAGATCATAAAGTCTGGATCACTGCGTTTTGAGACTAATGTGAATAAAACCAGAGATTTGACACAAAATGAGTGTGTTTTAAAGATACTGTAAGTGATCATATAAAGTGTGCTGATTGAGGTGTAAGAGAGGAAGTGCAGCAGTGGAGATGAAGATCACCTGGAAGAGCTCCTTGAAGGACGGATGTGCTACAGGATTGGGAACGAAAGGCAGAGCGTAAAATGGCAGGAACTCAGTGGTTTGGCTCAGTGCTGCTCCTCTCGTCTCCAAGAAGTGTTTAAAATGACTGATCCGCTCATCAAACTCAGCTTTATCCTTCAGAGTAAAATGAAATTTCAAGATTACACATAGCCAGATTAACATGCCATGTGATCATTAATCATTATTGTTATTAAATAAATGAGCTAAGCTATGCGCACTTTATAATACAACAATTATAATTATACAAAAATTATACTATAATTGTTTCTATAGTAACAGCTCCTTTACAGGGACTTGTATGGTGGATGCTTCATATAAACAGATTTTTAAAAATCATTGATATGGTGAAATTTTCTGAGAGGAGACGTTTATTTAACATTGATGGGAAGGAGTCTCCAGTGTCAGTGCTTTATAAGAGGCAGAGGTAATGAGGTAACATCTTCAGTTTATGTTTGTCAGTTTCTCGGTAACATGACAAGCTAATTTGGAACAGGAACTAACTTGTTTCGCCAACATTCTGGAACATTAAATGTAACTATAAATGGATAAAAAGAATTGTTGTCATTCTTTACTGTATAATTGTATAAATCCACTCATTCCACTTTGGCCATATCACACCACCCTGATGTGGATTATGTTCCAATAACAGCACACCCCCTCAACTATATATATATATATATATATGTGTGTGTGTGTGTGTGTGTGTGTGTGTGTGTGTGTGTGTGTATGTGTATTAGTGTAAATTGTAGAAGTTTATTGACTCAGTAGAGCCTCCTGCTGGCCAGAAACAGTACTAGAGCATAATGAAATATCTCATTTCACCATCATGCTCCGTTCACTACTAAGAAACTGCTGTTAATAAAACCATGATATGAAACCATGTAAATAAAAGACTTTTTGTGTGTGTACCTGCTTTCCAACAGAGTTCTTCAGTGGATAGATGGAAAAGTGAATGTGCAGGTAGAACTCCAGTTTCTGTATGGCGGGGTCGCTGTCACGGACATGTGCAGGCACGTTTTCTGTCCACAGCTCGAAGAAAACCTTCATCTCTCCATCATCAAACGAGCTGAGCAGATCCTTCTGCAAACGCAAAACATGTTTAATACAATGATGTGTCTGAGGGGAAACTGTAATGGACATGGCAGAGAGATCAGCTCACAGCTCCTCCAGTGCACACGTGCCTACCACACTTTTATCTTCTATCCAAAAATGATAAAAGATGTATACAATAGTTAAAAAAAAAAAACTAAAGTGATGTTGCAAATCAGAGACTTGGTGAGAGGAAGTGCCCTGTTAATGCTCAGACAATGTACTAGAACCACTGCAAGAACACTCAGCGATCACAACCTACTTTACGTAGGAAAAGCCATCAGAGGGTGCTGTAAACTGAATTTTTGAATGCTGCTGTTCTGTAAACTAGAAGGAGAATTTTTTTTTAGGGCGGCCATGTTGGATTATAAAACAGGCAGCTGTTTCTGTTCTGGTTGCTTAATAGCATGAGGTAATCTGTCATTAGTGCAAATCTAGTTGATCTGAGATCTCACTACACTACATACATAAAGGTCAAGATACAAGTAAACAGAGAGGAATGAATATAGTGCACAATTTGTGTCAGAGCCTTAAGCCTAAGTGCTTGAGTCACATGCTGTCTCACTCCTGTGCTTCTTTAAAACCTATAATTTAAATTAATGATTAGCAAGGATCTGATACACCACTGATGTATGTGAGCTTTTTAAAATTCACCCCTTATGTTCTGCAGTGCATGCTGGGACATGTGAGTGCACACACTTCATTTGTTCAGTAAATATAGTCCATCATCCGATTGTTTTTACTGTCTTTCTCACTGTAACACCTCCATGTTTAGACAGCAATCTGATGAATCTGCAGGATGAAGGACTGTAAATATAACGTAATGGATCTTACCTGTATGGTTAACGTTTTGGAGTCTTCAGTTAAACTGCTGCGTATTTTTGGCACAGGTTTTCCTTTGCCCTTGCATTCCTTCTCAAAGATCTTCACTGTTTCTTCCAGCTCACAGAACTTCAGGTACTAGAGATTACAAACACATTCACTAGATATACATACGAGTCCTCCTGAACATGTCCTTTGACACCAGGTAAAATAACGCACTGTTTAACATGCAGAGGATTGTCTCTCTACTTATACTTCATATACTTTAGAACTCATAAAGACACCAGCATTTATAAATATGCTTCAATATCCAAATTAGGAGGCACATCCATGTCCTCCTGCCTTCTCTACTGCCTAACATTAGCTCACTAACTGCCAGTAAACTAGCTCATATTAGCCACAGGTCACTATGGACGAGTCAGATATCAGTATCAGAGTCTTGATTTACATTCTCATTTTCATTACGTTCCCATGACAACCTCCATCCATTCAGCACTAATATTAAACAAGTGGATTTGAATGGAAATGTTCCCTGGTTACACGTTATCCTCTGATAATTTACATACTGACCTATATTGGTTGGATTAAATCCTATTTTGTGACATCACAAACTAAGCTCATGCTAGCTCTGCCCACTGATTTCTAGTTTTATTTTTTAAAGTCTCTAGTGTAAATAGAAAAATGCACCTTTAGCAAATTTCATCCAAACACCCAAATTTATAGAATGGAAATCAGCATGGAAGAGAACTGTAAACATTTAAGTATCATTCTGTAGATTTCAGAGAGAATTTCAAGTCCAAATTATACACCTTAGTGATGTGTCTTTATAATTACATTCCACTCACTAAAGGTACAACAGACGTTAGGATTATTTCTCTAACACCCCACACTGCAACACATCAAATTAATAATCCAAGAGGTGACAACTAACAAAATGTTCATTCTTATTGTATAAACCTACTTCTCTGATCATCAGTAGGAGATCGGCTTCATTCGCCAAGACGTCCCCCATCTCTGTAGAGCTTCTGGAACTCATGTATCCACAATCTGATAAACACAACAGCTCAAATTTATTTCTAATAATAACCGAGATAAATGTGCAGAGTGATATACAGTAGTGAGGTGAAATAAATCTGATCTGAAAATGAAAAGAAAAAATAAACACACTGAAGCAGAATATACAAATAAAGATGGATTACTGGGGAAAAACCCCAGCAGATTAGGATTATATTTCTATAAACTGTGAACAGGTAATGCAGTACAGCATTTTAAAACACAGCTGAGAACTAGCAGTGGGCAATATGACAAAAATCTCACATCTCAATTTTTAAAAACTTTTCTACAAAACCTACACAGTGTGTATCACAGTGCACTGGCTAGCAAAACAGCCACCGAGGACAACTGTACTTTTATTTCATGTCAACAAAAATTATTTAACAGTGAAGAGAATGAAAAATAAGAAATTCTTTTACAGATTCAATACCAAAAAAATCAAATCCGTTGCTTCCAATCAGTTTGTGAAAAAAAAAAAAAATTGTTAAAAGATATAATATTATCTGTAATAGATCAGAAAAGTGTATTGTGACATAAATCATGACAATATTGATATTATTTCATCACATCACCCAGGACTACAGAACACATCCATAATGTGTCACTCTTCAAGATCAGTCTATCTTCATTATAACTTTTTATTAAATCACTGCACATGATTAAAATCAGGAGATCAGCAGATTATTTGGCTCTGATCACAAATAAGAGTCGACTCTTTGGGATTCCAAACGGCTCCCCAATATTTTGGCCAATGATTGTTCTTCTTTTGCCTAACCATGTCTGAATTATTTAACAGAATCTTAGTTCTAATAAAAAAGTCAGTTTTATTTAGCTAAAAATGAACTGAATTAGTTCTTCACTTCTAATTCATAAACTAATTTACTTTGCATTGCATTTTATAAAATGTATTTAACAAAGACTGTAAGCATCCATGCATTAATGTTATTGTGCTGCTGTGTTTGGGCTTCATTATGAATTTTTATTATAGGTTATCTATTTATCTATTTTATTATAGATATCTATTTATCCTGATAACTGATCACCTCCGCTCATAGACACAGCTGGGAGTCAAACACACGACTCACGAGTCACGACTCACACAAATGAACAGGTCAGATGGTGAAAACAGGCTTTGGTGGACGCATTTAAGCAGTTACTAAAGATAAACTAATGAGTAAATAAGAAATAGCATCGACTACATCTACGGAAAAAAAAAAAGAAAGAACCCTCACATTTTAGAGTCGGTTCCCAGCCTGAAAGAGTCGGATCAAAGAACCGATTCGTTGGCGTACGACGCAATTCCCTCCAAAAGCATTGTTACAATGACTCTCTTTGTATTTTATGTTATTTAATGTCTTGTTCTTATGATTGATTCTGTGTAGTAGACCACACTTCACGACTTTAACTTGTAAATATCGGGTTCTCTGATTTCTACAAAGGTTAAATCTAAGCATTATTCCCAATCTTTAAACAGATGTGGAGTTGAAAACAAGCCGCTGCTGCTATTCGAGGCCAAGATCTAAATCTTAGCGGCTAACAAACAAAACACCAGGCTGCTATCTGTCCTAATAAAATAGCTAACCTCATACTTTATCAAAGGCTTTCTAAAACTAAAAATATATTATCGCATGAGAGCATGTGTTAATGTATTAAAAGTTCAAATATATCCATAAGTTTTAAAAAGAATCAGACAATTAGCTAGCTAGCTAGTTTTCCAGAACACCTGAACTGCTAGCCAGCTGGCTCCCTTACCTCATTCACACAGCTCGTTTGCGGGGAGAAAACTGTCGCGACACATTTCTATCCGCGGTTCTAAAATAACTCAAATCACACGTAAGACGGGGAATAACGTCTGTGAAAAGAAAACGCAAATTTGTCAGACGCTATGCTAAGTTATCAGGCGAGCTAGCAACACAGCTAACGGACTAGTTTGAGGCTGGTAGCCATAGTAACCACAAGCAAGACGCTTAGCGAATACACCTAGCAACGCAGAGAAACGGCCGTATGTTAGACTAAAGTGTCGTAAACATGTTGGAATTTGTTTAGTAGTGAGTGACTTAACTGTAAAATACAATTAAAATAAATTAATAATTACAAAAAGACGAACATGAGCGTTCAAGTGAAATGTTAAACACACGTGTGTGCAAATATAGGTTATGAATATTAAATTTTCTAGGATCATAAATTTTCTCTTGTAACTTTGTGTTGCTCCGGAAGTAATTGTAACACGGAAGGGTCAAAGGTAAAGCATGTTGCTTTAGCGCGGTAGATGAATGAAAGCTGCCTCTGGAAGATCGGCTTTTAAAGTTATTTTGCTTTAATTGTGGCTTAAATTATATTTATTTAAACTGTATCGACAACGGATAAGGTTTTGTTGAAGAAAGTAAGTGACCGAAAACGATTAACTTATTTTAAATATGCTCAGAGCATTAACTTGCTGACAAATGCTAGCATGCTAACGGTTACTGTATGTGTTAAAAAATATATATATATTTTAATTTTTTTTATTTTATTTCTTTCCGAAAAAAAAGAGAATATGAGTCTTTAGGGAATATCTGATATCAGATTTGAAATATATGAAGAGTAATATAAGTATACATAAAGAGATGTATCATTTGTTATGAAGCAGACGGCGGTAGAATGTAATATTTTGCTGCCGGTTTTTTCCTCGTGTTCTTCAGCAGCTGCAGTAGAGAGAGCTGGCAGATTAGACTGACTGCTTCCAGCTCACTTCTGATTTAAAACTTACCACAATTCTTTCTAAAGTACCCCAGAAATGTAACTTGGATACATCTACATGTACTTTCCATTTAAAAGTAACACAGCATCAGGAATGAAGGAAAAAACAGCAGTGGTTATTGTAACACTGACAGATGTTTTTGCATTTAAGTTACTGAGAACAGATTTGTTTGTGTCCTGACAGGAGAAGACGCCGCTGTTGGACGGATAAACAGCAGAAACATGGCTGGGATTCTGTTTGAGGATATTTTTGATGTGAAAGATATCGATCCTGATGGGAAGAAGTTCGACAGAGGTGAGGAACAGTGAGTTCAGCTCACACTGCTTTTCTCTCTCACGTCTGTGTGATTATGAGCTGAAACGTATAAAATGTGACCAGACGTTCCTCACACTATGTGTGTGTGTGTGTGCGTGCGTGTGTGTGTGTGATTTCACTGGGTTTTCCTCGCAGTGTCTCGTCTTCACTGTGAGAGCGAGTCGTTTAAAATGGACCTGATCCTGGACGTGAACACTCAGATTTACCCTGTCGATCTCGGTGAGTAAATCTACACAAATCTACACAAATATACACAAATATACAATACAATCAAGAACATAAAACACACAACTCTTCACTACTCAACTATTGTGACTACTGAGTCTCCAGGATCATGGTTCAGCAAACACAAGATACACAGCTCTTCACTACACAGCTACACAATATACACAGCTGTACACAGGGCACACATCTGTTCAGTACACACAGCTGTACACTATAAAGCTTTACAATAAACACAACTACACTGTCAAGTCTCCAGGATTAGAGTGCAGCACACAAAAATACACAACTACACTATCGAGTCTCCAGGATTAGAGTGCAGCACACAAAAATACACAACTACATGATACACACAGCTGTGTCAAATACAAAACTATCCAATACACACAGCTACACAAGACACCCAGCTCTACGTAATACACACAGCTGTGTCCAATACGCAACTATCCAATACACACAGCTGCACAAGACACCCACCTCTACGTAACACACACAGCTGTACACAACACACAACTATCCAATACACACAGCTACACAAGACACCCACCTCTACGTAACACACACAGCTGTACACAACACACAACTATCCAATACACACAGCTACACAAGACACTCAGCTCTACGTAATACACACAGCTGTACACAACACACAGCAGTGTACACAATTCCACATTTAAGTCTTCAGGATAACATTATACACAACTGTACGATACACACAGCTACACAGTATGCAGTTCTACACTCTTGTTGAACATGAGGAATGTTGTGTCTTTGTTATGTGATGTGCGTGTACGCAGCACAGCTGTAGTGGAACATCTGGATGTAATGGTGTGATGTTGGTGGTTTTCAGGAGATAAGTTCAGACTGGTGATCGCTAGCACTCTGTACGAGGACGGCACTCCAGACGATGGAGAGTACAACCCCACAGACGACCGACCGTCCAGGTGACACTAATGTCCACCGTCTATAAAACTCCTGCGATTATGATCAAGCTGGCAACCCAAAACCCAATTCAGATTCATTGACTTGTTCAGGGTTGCCAGATTGAGCGTGATCTCCTGTTTTTTTCTTGTTTTAAAATCCTGAACTGAAAGAAAATGGGCTTGGGCTCGTGTTGTTTGTCATTTTGTCTGAATATTGGAGTGAAAATGGTTTTAAATAATGTGCTCTGGACTCTGCATTCAGTCTGGCAACCCTGAACCAGCTAACTTATTTATCTTTCACTGGAGCACATAACTAGCTTTTATTATTTACCTTACTTTTATTGGCATGTTACTTTCACATTATTTTCATATTATATTAATTATTTTATTAATTGTTTAAAAATTATAATAATATAAGCAATAAAAAAAATGTTAATTATTAATAATTTATTTTTGTCAATGCTACTAGTATTATTATTTCTATTAGTATTTATATATTCTTTACATTTTATTTTTATAAATAATTTTTTAAAGGTATGTCATGATTGATTTTTTTTGTAATGTTTTTCTGTTTTAGTGCCTTATCAGTCTATTATGTGTTAGAATTATTATTACTCCACAGTGCTGAAAGGTGTGTGTGTGTGTGTTTCCTCTCTTCAGGGCGGATCAGTTTGATTACGCCATGTACGGTAAAGTGTATAAGATCGAGGGAGACGAGACGTCGACAGAAGCAGCAACGCGTCTGTGAGTGTGGTTGTTAACATGCTAACTCTCATTTTCCTTTAGAGAATCACTGATCTCACTTTCTCCATGTTCAGTATCATACACCTGTTAGATCTGATATCTGATTCTCATCCAATCTTATTATTATAAAAGCACAGACAGGACAAATTAAATATGAATTACAAATTATTGTGTAGATCTTTAAGCAGGAATTATAATTATAATTATAATATAATTTTTATTATATTGAGCAATAATGTTTTGAACTCTCATTTTATTATACTTTTAAACAATATTTTGGTGTAAAACATATTTTATATTTTCAGTGGCATGTATAGAACATTAATTTATTTTAATTCATTTATAACATGAATTCATTTTCTGAAAGATTGCAAATTGACCCTTTAATTTCAAGGTGCTGGACTCTGACACTCTTCCCCTTTTTCCTTCTCTCCAGCTCTGCCTACGTGTCATACGGTGGCCTGCTGATGCGACTTCAGGGTGACGCCAACAACCTGCACGGCTTTGAGGTGGACTCCAGAGTTTACCTGCTCATGAAGAAACTTGCTTTCTAACACAGCTGTGTGTGTTGTGTGTGTGTGTGTGTGTTGTTGTGCTGATGGTGACAGCATGAGGGAAGTACAGCTCTGAAATCTCCAGCCGTTTTATAAAAGCTGGGGAAAAGTTGAGTGAAAAGTGACGATAATGTAAATAAAACGCTTTTATATGTATTTATATCAGTCTTTTTCATTTTTACTCAGTAAATGACACCTACACATGCTGTAAGGGGGAGTGAAAAAGTTTGTACACCCTTCACACA
>CM040464.1:11180709-11191080 GCA_022758105.1 Pangasianodon gigas | reverse complement strand
CCCCCCCCCCCCCCCCCCATTTACTAATTAATGCCTTCTAATTCCATCAATGTGTTGTAAAATAGAGATATATTTTTCTTTCTTAAGCAAAACATTTGCACTTACATATGCATAGATAAGCAAGAATTATACAACTGTGTATTTTGGTTGACTTGGGTCAGACAACATGACAGGAAATAAGAATCTTTCACCAAATGGACATCGTGACAGGGGGTTTACACCCGGGAAAACAGTGCAAGAACATGTGATACTCAAATAAAATCATGTGTGTTAAATTAATCTACAGAGAGCAACACAGTGTCATAAAGAAAAAAACTATGTCATAAACAGAGTCACAGTGTGCCAGGATGAGTGTACAGTGCTATAAACACTGTCATACTCCACAGAATAAGTAAACGGTCTAGTAGCAGATAATATAGGGTTTAAATGTGACTTGGACTGAGCAGAGGCACTCGGAGATTAAGAAATTTAAATTTAATTTGAGACTGAAAGCCTGTGTGTGTATGTGTGTGTGTGTGTGTGTGTGTGTGCATTTAGACTACAATATCACTGCTGTGGCTTAATGAGTGTCACAGGATGGGCTGGCCAGCACTTATTTAGGATAGAAATCTCAATGTTAAACCTGTAAATAAATGGCTGTAGGTCTTATTGTGCTCCCAATACAGGAATCTGCTTTTCTGTGAATCTACACATTACAGAATAAATTAGAGGATAAATATAGCAATTATCTATCTATCTATCTATCTATCTATATGGCCAAAAGTTTGCGGACACCTGACCATAACATTCATACAGCATGTGCTTGTTGAATATCCCATTCCAGATTTAGTCCCAATTTGGTGTTATCCTCCACTTCTCTGGGAAGGCTTTCCACTACATTTTGGAGCGTGGCTGTGGAGATTTGCCCATTGAGCCACAAGAGCATTAATGAGGTCAGGCACTGATGTTGGGCGAGGAGGCCTGGGGGGCAGTCACCGTCCCAGTTCATCCCAAAGATGTTCAGTGGGGTTGAGGTCAGGGCTCTGTACAGGCCACTCGAGTTCTACCACTCTAACCTTGGCGAACCATGTCTTCATGTGATAATGACAGTGTGCACAGGGTCACTGTCATGCTGGAACAGGTTTGTGCCCCTTAGTTCCAGTGAAGGGAAATTTTAATGTTATAGACTACAAACGCATTCTGTACAATTGTGTGCTTCCAAATTTGTGGCACCAGTTTGGGAAAGAACCACATATGGGTGTGATGGTCAGGTGTCCACAAACCTTTGGCCAAATAGTGTGTGTGTGTGTGTGTATATGTATATATATATATATATATATATATATATATATATATATATATATATATATGTTAAATATGATTAAACTGAAGAGGTTAGAGTTAGAGCATGTTGGCTAGTTTGCACAGCACGCTATAGCTAACGTTAGCATCTTCACTTTGCCTCACACTTGCTATTTAGTTGAGCTAGTATTTACTATGTATGGACTACACTAGTCATAAGAAGTTTCTGGGGAAAAAAAACCACATTTGAGTTAAAATGCCAAGTGGTTAAATAATTGTCAAATGGATAAATATAAAATTAATGAATGGTTAAAAAAGTCTTTTTAAATAAATGAAAAAAAGTCTTTAAAAAAAGTCTTTTAAAAAAAAAGTTTATTTTTATTTTTTACTTCCGGAACCTGGCTGTCCATTAATGAATGTAAAACTCGCGCCAATCATCTCGCAGGAGGCGGATACGACTAGCCAATCCCTGTGCAGGAGGCGGGACCTGGTGGAATCAGGACGGGAAATCAGACGCGGTGTCAGTGTGGAGTGAGGGAAATCAGCACAGGTATAATGGGCTTATATTATGGACGCAGTGCTGATTATATTCACACACTCTTACACTTATTTATTAAAGTCAGCGAGCAGGTTTAAGCAGCAGAAATGGATTATGGACGCAAGAGAAAGCTGACATTTATTACAATCGGACTGATTTTCCTGCTGAGTGGAGTGGAATATGGTGAGCATTTGCATGCAATTCCATTAAAGTTATATACTTGTGTTATCATACCTGATCAATAATGATCAATACAAATGTATGATGCAAAGCATTTATAGCATCACTTTGAGGTATTTTAGATATAAAATAAATGCAGTGAGCTTTAATGCATCTGTTTTGTCTGCATTGAAGGTCACCATTAACTAGTTATATGTACTGTTCATATATTTCATGTTATTTTTTTCCCCCACACGAGCTTAAAAACCCTTTTAACTGACTTCTCAACCATGCGGTAGAGCTGACTTTGACAGTGAAAAAAACCTATGAGAAGAAAAAAAATCTGCCCAGCATCCTGATTGGTGTGGGGCTCCAACCCCCTTAATCAATTTGCATAAAGAGTATCTTATTTCCACACAGCTGTGTGGAGCAGCAGTTCCTGCACTTTCCCCACTCTGACGACAGGGGCAGCACCACAAATCACTCCCCAAAGATTAGGGCATAAAGCAGGAATTTGGTAGGTAAGGGATAAACCAGAAGAGACTAGAAACTAGAAGAGACCTGAAAGAATAGGAATATGATATTAAATATCAAAAATGTTTTAAATCCATTGTGCTAGAATTTTACAAAAACATGCTCAACCGTGCGGTCGATATGTCTGTAAAAGGTAGAAATGACCATGAGGCAGGGCAGATGTTAGCATAGTAGTTAGTATGGTAGGAAGATGTTTGAGTGGAAAAAGCAAACAAATGCAATGAAATTAGATTATATTACTAAAACACAATATTATCCTATTACATTATATGTCAGCTTTTACTTAAAATAAAATGGCGATGCACCAAATGGTGCCTGATTATAAAGCAGAAATGCCATACAATGGAGTATCTGTATACAGATGTTTGTTCCAAATCGCAGTTATTGATATGTTCGATATGAAATATGTAATCAAAATGAACTCAGTGATACCTGGAATTAATTTTTTTTTTTTTTGTTCATAGAATCAAAATAGTTTAAACATATAAAATGATTGCCATGATTTTAAAGCAGAAATGCCATATGATGAAGTATATGTCAATGTATACAGATTTATGTACTTAGCCATTATAACTGATGGGACATTTACAGGCAAAAAACATGTTGATGGAGTCTAAAAAAGCAATAAACTGTTTTAAGGTTTTAAAGAGAGATTGAAATGATTGTGTTTCACAAAAAATGTTAAGAAATATAGCAATTTGTGAATAGCATCTTTTACCATAAACTGACATCTCAACCGTACCACAGAGGTCTATAATTTCTAAAAAAAAAAAAAGGGTCAAGTTATGAAAAAAACTGTTAGACATTGTTATTTGGTGCTCTATTAATAGGTATTTATGGTTAAATATTTTTTTCATTACCTATTTTAATGAGTGACAGTTAAAGGGTTAAATAATTTTCTATGAATATGAAACAATACACACATTATTTCGCACAAAGCATGTGCTTCTGTTTCTGTTAGTGTGGAATTAAAGCGATAATATGACACTAGATTAAATTCTGTACACACACTGTTTGTAAATTCCTTATAAATTAAATTAGTATTCCATTCACTCACTGCATGAATTCAGTGATTTATCTGTGAGCTCAATCCCTTAATATAATACAAGTAGTATAAAAAATAGACAGATAAAAAAAATAAAGTGACAGAAAATCTTCAGAGAATTAACGATAGACACAGAAACGCACAGATGAACACACAGGCAGACTGACAGACAAACAGACAGACTGACAGACAGTCAGACTGACTTAAAGACAGACTGACAGACAGAACCACTGACTGACAGACAGACAGACAGACAAACAGACAGTCAGGCTGACTGAAAGACAGACTGACAGACAGAACCACTGACTGACAGACAGACAGACAGACCTACTCACCGAGAGACAGAGAGACAGACCCACTGACAGACAGACTGGTACACAGATTGACAGACTGACAGACCAACCGACAGTAGACCAACTGACAGACAAACGAACCAATTGACCCACAAACTGACCAACTCACAGATAGACACAGACTGACTGACAGACAGATTAACTGACTGACTGACTGACTGACAGACTGACTGACAGACAGACTGACTGACACAGATAGACCGACCGACTGTCAGATAGACTGACAGAGAGTCAGACCGACTGACAGAAAGACTGATTGACAGACAATCCAAGCAACTGACAAGAAGAATGACAGAATGATAGACATACTGAGAGACAGACCAACACTGTTTAACATACAGACAGATCACTAGAGAGACAGACAGTTAATCGTATATATAATATAATAATAATATAACACAAGTCCAGTGTCTGACTTGCTGTTGTCACACACATCTGATAAATCTCTCTCTCTCTCTCTCTCTCTCTCTCTCTCTCTCTCTCTCTCTGTTGGTGTTTTTAATTGTCATTAGCTGTGATTTTACCTACGATCTGGCGTTTCCTGCAGACGCTGGACGCTGCTCCATATTTTCTGGGTCTCAGTCTGTCAGCGTTCAGCCTTAGTGGCCTGCTCTCAGGGCCGTTATTCGGCCTCTGGTCCGACAGGACACATGGCACCAAGAAGATCATCCTGTTCGCCAACTGCTTTGAAATCATTGGTAAAACACACACACACACACACACACACACACACAAACGATTCTTTAGAATGATACTATAAAAGAGCCATTTTTGGTTCCCTAAAGAATCATTTTTGGTTTCTGAGGGAATCGTTCATTCAATGAATCTTTTGTTATTTTCACAATAAACTGAATTATACTTTTTCACATTATGTTAACATTTATGCTGCGAATTTTTTGTTCTTGGTGTTAAAAATCCATCAGTCAAAGGCTCTGTAGGAAACCAAAAATGGTTCTTTTACAGCATCATGTTTCGTGCATATTGTGCAAAATCCATTAAGATGTTAGAAAAATCTAACAAAAATGACCTTCAGAGCAGTAAGTGTTTTATTCAGCTGTTATATAAATGTAAATATCTCTCTAAGTCTCATGGAATAAGCTGAGAACCTGAAGGAGAAAAGATGATCTGATCATTTCTCTTTCTCTCTGTATTTCAGGTAATTTTATGTATTTTACAGGATTTTCCAAGTGGCTGCTACTGAGCAGTCGTTTTGTTGCAGGTGAGAAAGAGTACACTTTTCCTTATTTCTGCAGCAGATAATAAAAATCCCACAAGTAAAGCATACTAACCATATCTCTTCTCTTGTTTTGCATGTTATGTTAATGTACAGAAACAGCAGCAGATTTTGTGGTTACAGTTTTCTCACATTACAAACCTTCAGTTATAATGTTGTTTAATGTTGTGTAAAATTGTTTAACATGGTGTAAAATTGTGTACTGTTGTACAGTGTTGTACTATGTTGTGTGTTGTTGTGTATTGTTGTGTAACATCGAGTATTATTGTTTTTCTGTAACAGGAATCGGGACAGGAGCCGGTTCGTCTATATTTGGTTTCTTGACGAGAATCACGGCCCCTGAAGATCGGTCCACTGTCTTCGCTGCTGTCATGGCCTGCAGACAAGTTGGCCTTCTGATTGGTCAGTTTGTTGGATTGTTTATGTTGTTTGGTCATCATTGATCAGTTAGTTATTATTTTAAATGAAATTCTGTAGCAGTTTTATCAGTCGAGGAAGACTGACATCAGACATGTGCTGATCATTGATTCTGTGTACCTTGATATTGAATGTACAATGTATTCGTGTCATGGATACTTATATAATGATTGGTATAAGTATTATATATAATATAATACTTATAAAATAATAATAATATCAGTACCTGTAATGTGACGTGACACTGTGTATTTGTGTTAGACATGTATCTGTTTGTTTCTGTGTGCTTTGTTTTATGGTCTATGTTTTTGTAATCTGACAGTTGAATAACTGTTTGAACACACTTTATTCTGAGTGTGTCATTGAAAATATATTGCAGCTTTTATTTTACATGTTGCAAAAATTTACAGAGTTTTGTTTTAGACCCTTTATTAGCTTTTATTTCATTTCCAGTATGATATATACTGTGAGCAATAGAACACGAGGTGGTGTGCATCATGGCTGTAAATCAGTAAAACACTACACAGCTCTGATGTTTATTATAATATTATAACACACCATTTTTGAGTGTTCTGTTGCTTTTTTGCATCAGTTTGCATTAGTGAAGAAATTAAAGAAATGAAAGGAAACACCCTCAGTCTTTAATATGAGCTGTGTGTTTCGCTACAAACAGCATTTCCACAACAGAGGTTTTACCTCTGACTGTTACAACGCACTGACACCGGAGACTCCTTCCATAAATATTTATAAACATCTCCTTACAGAAAACTTCACCATATCAATGATTTTTTTAAAAATCCGTTTATGTGAAGCGTCCATTGTACAAGTCCCAGTGAATGAGCTGTTACTATAGAAACAATAACGTAGTAGAACGAGTGCATTGATATAAACGTGTGATTTCCAGCTGCACTACTGTCACAGCTGCTGTTATAGAAAATTAGTCAACACCTTCTGACCAATCCGAATCCACAGCACTGTGGTATATCTCTATCTGCCTTTCTATGCACAGCTGTTACTCTCATGTTTTAATAGTGATGACGTTCTTGTCCTTATTCGTGTCGTGTTTCAGGTCCTGCGTTCAACATTTTCCTCAGACTGTGTGACTTCCAGCTTGGACCGTTCGTGGTGAATAAATACACCGCTCCCGGGGTAAATCACACACACAAACATATACACTAATGTGTTTAGTTATATATCTTTATTATTTTCATGAGTGGTCATTCAGAGGGGGCAGAGTTAAGTCCAGTCGAGCTGAATTTTTTGTGTACGGCATCTCTAAGGAGATTTCGAATGAAGGCTGGGTTACTTAAAATGGCCGCCATCAGCCAATCAGATTTAAGCAAGGATTTGACAGGTTTGGCACTGAGAGACGGTTACAAAACTTGCGTTTCTTTGTGATGAGGTGTTAAGCGCAGTTTGCAGTCAGATTGCACAGATGACTCATTTGCAACACAGTCGGTCCTGATGTAGGTGACGTGGACCCCATCATCAGGATAATTCCTGTTGATCTATGACAAGCTACTAGTCAGATGAAGCCGATGGTTTAAATAGTGCATTGTTTATTATTTTGAGTGTGTGTGTGTTTGTGTGTGTGTGCAGATCTTCATGTGTCTATTGTGGCTGCTGCTTCAGCTGATTGTGTTGCTGATGTACTGGGATCTCAGAGGAAGGAACGAGGGATCAGAAGAAGAGAAGCCAGAAGAAGAAGAGAGGCTGTTGGTTAGACCCAATGACCTCTCTGAGTCATATGGAACACTACACAACTCACCTGTAATGGACCAGACCATCGCTAATGGCAACTTGACTCCGCCCTCACCACCTTTTGAACAGATCCATTCCAACCCTTTCAGACACTTCAGTGCTGCACGAGGTGTGTGTGTGTGTGTTCTGCAAGCAGTTCTTACAAGCCATCACTTGATGGCTAGTTGATAATACATACAAACTCAATTCAATTTTATTTATATGGTGAATTTTTAACAATGGACATTGTCACAAAGTGCTTTACAGAAATCAAAAATATAAATTCGAAATATAGAAATTTATCCCTAATGAGCAAGCCAGAGGCGACCATGGCAAGGATCACTGGTAACTCGGGAGTAGCATGTGTAGCTTGAGAGAGAGAGAGAGAGGGAGTGGGAAGAGGGAGAGAACACAGATTATTAGGTGTGTGCTTGTCATGTAATGGTTTAAGAAAATGTACATTGTGAGCAGTGTGCAAGCAGGGACTCCAGCAAGAATAGCGCTGACAGCATAACTAAGAGGAAGAGCCAGAAGGTAACACAGACTTGAGGGCATCCTGGGACATAAAGCGGCCAGCCACTCCACCATCAACAAACCTGAGTGAACGTGTGAGAGTGGGGGGACGACAGCATCCAAACGTCCCAGTTCACCAAAACACTCTATGCCCATGAACCCTCCAGATCTGCACCTTTGCCTAAGAAAAAATCTTATTAACAAAAGGTTTGACTCAGCATGAACATGAACCCCTGCTTTAGCCTTCAGTATTCGAGGTACCAACAAAGAGCCTGCACCTTTTGATTGAAGTAGGTGTGGTGGATCATAAAAGACCAGAAGTTCACTCAGGTACTGCAGCACGAGACCATTCAGTGCTTTATAGGTCAATAGCAGTATTTTATAATCAGTGTGAACTTTTACTGGGAGCCAATGCAGTGTGGATAAGATAAGGGTGATGGGGTCATCTTGTTCTAGTAAGGACTCTGGGTTCTGCATTCTGGACTAACTGGAGCTTGTTTATTCACTTACTGGAACATCTAGACAGTAAAGCATTACAATAATCCAACCTAAAGGTAACAAAAGCATGAACTAGTTTTTATGCATCGTGTAGTGACATTACATTTCTTAACATTTTATTTCTTAACATAATATTTCTGAGATGAAAGAAGGCTGTCCTAATAATATTATCTACATGAGCTTCAAATGAAAGACTGGAATCAATAGTCACACAAGTCTTTTACTGCTGCACATGATGTAACTGAAAGGCCATCCAGAGTTACTGTGTAATCAGAAAGCTTACTTCTAGCTGCATGTGGTCTTAGTACAAGTACTTCTTGTCAGAATTAAGTAGAAAGAAGCTACTGAGCATGCAATGTTCAAAAGCACTGCTGAATTCTGAGAGAAGTTTCTCTCTGAAATGTCATACTTGGTGCTTGAGTATTATATACGCCTACTCTTTTTTAAATCTGTTTCTTTCTTTCTTAATGTTTTTATGTGTGCTTTAACAGAGTTTCTGAGAGAGGAGGTGGTGGTTCTGCTCACGGCTCAGTTCATCACACTGTTCAACCAGACAGCACTGGAGGTGAACACACACACACACACACACACAAACACATTAACATGAACGCAGAATGAGCAGATCAAAGCATATGATCTGGCAGGCGGTTGTTCTGAAGACAACCTTACATTTGCTGTTCGAAAATCCAGAAAAATGAAGAAAAACAAAGATTTTGACAGCTTCAAGCCCTATTCAGACTGGATTCGTTTCCCATGTGGAGGTGTGAAATGCAGTTATTCCTGGAGTAACTCTGGGATTTTAGTCTAAATCCGTCATGCCAGTCACTTTTACAGCCTGTAAATGCATATGTCTGTAAAGATTACGTCCTATTTTACCTTCTGTAAAATGAGCAGTAGAAATAACTCCAGGAAATACATATCTCATCTGAACTGACATGTTGGTAAAGATTGCATTAAAGTCTGTAGGGGAAAAAGAAGGTTTTTTTTTTTTTTTTGCTTTTTTTCTGTATAAAGATGCTCCAGGAAGCTCTTGCTCTTTTGTATCGCTTCCAAAACCAAAAGTTTAAAAAGCACAACAATAAAATATAGCGATGTTTAAAAGGACATGTCAGAGAAGCGATGCAAGTTTTTTGTCCGAACGTGAGTGCAATCTGTGAGGAATGGCTAAAGTGTTTAATGGGAATGCAGCCATAGAGTTTATACATTACCACTTCCTGGTTGTGTACTCAGACTGAGTGTGTATTCCATGTTGCCTGGGTAACAGACGATGGTGACTCCGCTGACGCAGCAGTACTTTAATTTCGGTGAGTTGGAGAACAGTGTGATGTACTGTATGTGTGGAGTGGAGGTGATTGCCGGCTTCGTCTTCGTCCGCTGGATCAGCAGGAAGGTGGAGGAGAGGGTGGTGCTGTCCATCGGCCTCTTCCTCGCCAACATTTCCTGTGTCTGGTGTCTCATCTTCCTCGCTAACCCTCAGGGTGAGTCTCTCTCTCTCTCTTTCTCTGTGTGTGTGTGTGTGTCAGTCCCAGCAAAGGATGTGTGACCTTTGTGTGTATCAGTCCCAGTGAAGGTGCGGCCTCTGTGCCTGTCAATCCGGATGAAGTAGGAGTGGCCTCTGTGTCTGCCAATCTCTATGAAGTAGGAGTGGCCTCTGTACCTGTCAATCCACAAGAAGACGGTGTGGCCTCTGTACCTGTCAGTCCCCAAGAAGAAGGTGTGGCCTCTGTGCCTGTCACTCCCCATGAAGAAGGTGTGGCCTCTGTACCTGTCACGCCCCATGAAGAAGGTGTGGCCTCTGTGCCTGTCATTCCCCATGAAGAAGGTGTGGCCTCTGTGCCTGTCATTCCCCATGAAGAAGGTGTGGCCTCTGTACCTGTCATTCCCCATGAAGAAGGTGTGGCCTCTGTGCCTGTCACTCCCCATGAAGAAGGTGTGGCCTCTGTACCTGTCATTCCCCATGAAGAAGGTGTGGCCTCTGTACCTGTCACTCCCCATGAAGAAGGTGTGGCCTCTGTGCCTGTCACTCCCCATGAAGAAGGTGTGGCCTCTGTGCCTGTCA
>CM040464.1:11153155-11177202 GCA_022758105.1 Pangasianodon gigas | reverse complement strand
CCCTCTTAGCTCTCTGAATCCATTCACCTGGCCCCGCCCTCTTAGCTCTCTGAATCCATACACCTGGCCCCACCCTCTTAGCTTTCTGAATCCATCCACCTGGCCCCGCCCTCTTAGCTCTCTGAATCCATTCACCTGGCCCCGCCCTCTTAGCTCTCTGGAGACAAGCTGTTGTCCAGTTCTCTTAGCACTTTGACCATCTCTTGGCCTTAGCTCTTTGGAGCCATTCACCTGGCCCCGCCCTCTCTTCTCTCTGTAGTTGATCTGTAAATGATTATTTATAATCACTACATGAACATTGTAAAGAAGTAAACAAGGACTTATAGCTGTATGATAAGGGACTTGTGAGACTTGGTTACAATCATGGTTGAATTTATTTATTTATTTTTACAAATCTGTTTAAGGATTATTGATTATGACTTACATTCTCATTGTTGTATTTACATGTTATTGCACTGTGTAGAATTAGGATATATACTTATATATTCATAAATGACTAAAATACACTAAAACAATGTACAAAAGCAAGACATTTGGGACAGAAGGACTTATTTTCAGTGAAGTCAACCTAACCTAACAAGTAAAAACTACATTTTAGTAGCTTTAGAACAAACGATTTAAACATATAAATGTAAATATGAATTAATTTCACCTCATATAGCTTCTGTCCCCAACATATTGCTTTTCTACACACTAACTACATGCGATGGGAAAGTGTGTGATTGACACTGTATCTCATCTTAATACAGACAATACTGAAATACTGAAATTAATTATTAAAATATGATCTGTCAAACATCACTTTTTCTCTTGTTTATAAAGAGTTTTGGATGACAGTAGATAATGTAGTGCTGTGTGTAGTGTTATTAGTGAGAGCCTAACAGTTCTAGCGTCTGACAGAGCGAGCGCTCGCATCGTACATGAAAAGCACAGCCCTCAGATCCACAACCAGAGATTTATTTCATTTCAGAAATCACCCAAGCATTAAAATAACAGCAGACATTACTGTTTCATTTCATTTTTATTTGTCTGTAGTTTTGCCCCATTCATCTTAAAGTAGTCATCACTCAGCAAAAAACCCCAGTAACAAAGTAAATTTTATGTTGTTTAAATTATAATATCACTCAGTAAAAAAAATTATCAAATATAATGAGAGAAAGTTTTTTCGGGGGTGACTGCAGGGAACGACTACTAGAATTTTTATATAGGAAAGTGCTTTTTTTCCCAATTAAAATAATGTCATATTCCACTTTTGTGCATATAAGACCAGCACAGTGTTTTTATTCCATTAGTTATCAATGTTTTATATACTAGATTGATGTAATTTCATAATATAATTATAGCAATAAAATATAATAAACTGTAGCATAAACAAGAGATTTACGAAATATTTAAATATATAAAATAAATTATTATTATTATTATTATTATTATTATTATTATTATTATATTTTAATAAATTTATATAAAATATTTAAAATTAAAGTATATGTCTATATATCTATATCTATCTATCTATCTATCTATCTATCTATATATATATATATATATATATAAGATAAGAAAAGAGAAGAAAAGGAAGGGAAAGGAAAGGAAAGCATTAAATATAATCTGTTTTCTTTAATTTTTGTATTTAATTCCTGAATAAATATACTGAAATACATTTTTTAAAAAAACCTTTACATGTTGTTTTTTCCTTTTTGGGTTCACAGAACTGTAAATATAATTTACATATAATGTTATAATATGTCCAAATGTAATTATTGTCAACAAATGTGTGTCAGTTAAATGAATATAATCACAAATCAATTGTAGTAATATTGCTGAATTCATTAAGGTAATAATAATAATAATAATAATAATAATAAGATTATCAGGATTCAGTTGTGGACGCGTCGCTGCTGCTGTGTATATGTTGGTGTAACGGCTGTGTGAGGAGGACGGGGGGCGCTATAAACCCATGCTCCTCACTGAACACTTTCCTCGTCAATAAAAACTCTTTGTGCTGTTGATTTGGATATTACATGGCGGTCAGTGCATCGTGTGTCCCCTGAGTGAACTCTGTGTCAGGAGGGCGGGGCATTCTTCAGGGCAGTAACATGATGGGAGTGGGGCATACAGCTGTACAGCGAGGGTGGTTTAGGGCTTTCTCTAACTGCTCTGACCGAATACTGACCTGTCACTCACTGTCAAACTGTACAAAACATCATGCGACGCATCGAGCCGCCAGCGATTTTATTTGTGTAGCTATTAAAAAAAAGTGGACAAACAGACGCACAGACGATGTGATGATAGTAGACGTATGAACTTTACATGAACTCTTGGATTTTTTTTTTTAAGGTTTTAGGTCATTCATATTTCCGGGGTTTTTTTGGAAGGCTGAGAAGATATTAACTGGACTGCAAAAAAATCAGCTAAATATTCAGAATAAAAAGATAATTTGGTTAACAGTCACCTGTCGATGAACTCCATGAATTGTTTAACATTTATTCATTTCATTACATAATTTGTATTTATAATGCAATTTTATTATTATTATTATAAATATATAATTTATATAAATATAATTATAAAAAAAAATAAATCATAGTATAAAAGATAAAGAAAATTCAACATTGACTACAGCAGTTTCCACATTATTATTTACTTTATTATGTTTGTTTGTTTTTTAAAGAAGAATGAGATTTTTTGTACAACTAAAAAAAAGAGTTTGAGACAATTTGCTAAAGCAATACAGTGGACTTCAGAGTTGCTTTTTGGTTAATTTTTTTGTTTGTTTTGTTTTGGTATTTCTTTTTATTTAGTCACAGATTGGCTTAGTTTTATATTTGAGCCTTTATTTCAAATTTAGAAGCCAATAAACCTACACTTAGATTTTACACCAGAAATGGCTTATGAATTATTATTATTATTATTATTATTATTATTATTATTATTATTGTTATTATTATACTGTCCCCTTGCTTTTCCATCTAAAATAAGCATGTAAAAATATTTTTGTTTTTAAAAAAACTGGCGTTGTTTTTGTGCAGTAGTAGCTGACATTTAACAATCGCATGTCAAATATTCACACCGCAGATGGTAAAACAAATATGAAATAAAACAAATTGTGACATGAAAAAGTTGTAATTTTAGGAGATGTGTAAAATTTCTATGAACTCTGGATTTTTTTTTGTTAATATTATTTTTTTATATCGATTATATTGTATATGTAATATATTGTATATTCTGTGCACATGTTTTTTTTTTTAAAAGACTGAAATTAAATTTTCTACTTCATGAAATGAGGAATATAAAATGTTCATTAATATTTTATTCATGTGTTAATTTTTTTTAAAATTAATTATATTTTATATTTATATACATCATATTTACAGCAATAATTATAACAACAACAACAATAATAATAATAACAATAATAATAATAATAATAATAATAATAATAATGATGAATTTGCAGGAAATAGACTGAATGTCTCACACACCTGTGAAGCAGCAATGCTGTGAAGAAAAAAACAGAACTGTCACTTTATATTGAATAGAAATTTAAACTCTACAATTTGTCAGAGATGATCAACATCAAATGTCCTAAACGCTGCTCTCAGCTCAGAATCATCTCCACATTTGGATTAGAAACATGATTTGAACATTCTTGTGCTGGGAAAAATAATCCACTTTTTGGTAAGAATGTGAAGTGTGTTAAAGTGTGTGATGCGTGGTGTTTTTCCCAGAGCCGGATCCTGCACATTTACTAACCGCACCTTTTAGTCCAGAGAGGATTCTATTGTTTCAGTCACATAATGATTAAAAGGTCACATCGTTTAGAAGTTTTTATTCTTGTTTGGTTTAATTATGTTAACGAGCGGTGAGACCTCAGAGTAACGTGACGCAGCCGAGACACAATGAAGTGACACATTTGGATGGAATTTTATTTTTACAGTGAATGTAATATCGCTTACAGAGGACTAAAGCTGTCAGTTATGAGCTTTTAACACATCGGTCATGTGGTTAGACCCGGACACTGAGGAAGGAAACAGAAACGTGGAAAAGATTAGATTTTAGACAGGCTTTAGTTTCTAACTGAACACACACTCTGTAATAAAGAGTACTAACACAGTGTTTAAAACCAACACTATGGTAGAGAGAGAGAGAGGGAGTGAGAGATGGAGAGACACAGTGTGTGTGTGTGTGTGTTGTGGGTTCAGCAGCGGGTCAGTAGGTCGCGGCTGCTGCAGGATTTTCACGCCGTCTCTGTGCTGAAGGCCGCATCAGTCTAATCAGGGTTAACGATCTCGCGCCTCTCACACAGATGGGACGCTGATCCTCACACACCCGGGGCGGGGTGGGGCAAGGCAAGGGAGAGGGGCGAGAGAGGGGTGGGTGGGGCAATAGGGGGCACAGGGAGGACAAACACATCTCACACACACGAGACACAGATCAGAGCTGAATCCTACTTCCATCACCACCTGTACACACACACTTACATAAGAGACACTCCATTAACAGGGAAGGGTTTTGTGTGTGTGTGTGTGTGTGTGTGTGTGTGAGTGAATAATGCTGACAAACATGTCTGAGTCTATTCTCCTGATCTGCTGAGCATGAATAATACGTCTGAGTGTGTGTGTGTGTGTGTGTGCGCTTAGTGTTGCATAGAAAGAAGTATATGTGGCTATTGTGAGGCAAAACCAAGGTCAGTGGGTTAAAGGTCATGAGGTCAGAGGTGAATTCAACATCCGCTGGCGTCATACCACAAAAGCGTCTCTCTGTCTCTCGCACACACACACACACACATATGCACACACGCTGTTACAGACAAAATGATAAGTTTGACTTCATTTAGCTTAATTTTAGTTTAATTACAGAAGTAGACATTTATTTTTATTACATGATATTAAGCAGTAATTCAGTTTAAATTTTACAGAACTGAATTAGATTTCAGAAAGAAGAAATGATTCACTCAGACCACAATGGCAGGAAAACTTTAACTGGTATAAAATGCATCAGTCATCTTCATCACACCAAACCACATACTGGATCCTACTGAGACTCTCGACATTAAAGTTAGGAGTAAAGTCTTCAGGGTGTGCCGTTATAGGAAAATAATCCACAACACAACATTATCACAGAAGTTGATTATTTTCCCTTAACAGCACGTCCTCAAGTGTTTTATTCTGCTTATACCACAGCAATTTGCCAATGTTTACAATTTTTAGCGTTATAGTTTTTTACATTTAATGTTGTGGAACATCATTTTCACTTACATTATAGCAGCTATAAACACTCGTTCCCTCACCAGCCTGGCTTTTCTCTCTCTCTCTTGAAATTAATAAGACAAAAAAAAATGCATCTTGTCACGTTACTAAACTCCTCTGTCCTGATGATGGCAGAAGAAAAGTTACAGCTTTACCTCTGACTGAGACTCCTTCCATAAATGCTAATAAAAAATAAATTACAGAAAGCTTCACCATATCAATGATTTTTAAAATCTGTTTATGTAGAGTGTCTGCCGTACAAGTCCCTATGAATGAGCTGTTACTATAGAAACGATAACGTATTAGTCAGATAACACATATCAGAACTGCTGTTATAGAAAATTCAACACCTGATTTTTTTTTAAGCTTTAAGAATTCAGTTATTATTGTTCAGTAGTCACACACCAGACTTAAACATGTGACGCGTAACAGCGACTCACTGACAGTTTAAGGTGTAAAACAAATAAATAATTATTTAATATTAAAAATTAAATGCCTGTAATATTTCTCTTTATGAGATGTGGTCAGTGTGTGAAGTATGTTTCTTTAGTTTTGCACTGGAGCTACAAGGCTCCAGAAGACACCATTTGTAAAAATAATAATAAATCTAGCATAAAAAAAAAATCTGTATTAAAAAAAAATAGATGTGGCTGTGGAATGACTTACACACACACACACACACACACACACACACTATTAATGTTCATTTTAACTGAAGTAAATTTTAAAAAATATTTATAGACCATTTACATGAATGTGTGGTTTATTAAAGCTGTGTGTGTGTGTGTGTGTGTGTGTGTGTGATGAAGAGTCAAGAATTAATACTAATTTAATTTATTCTGCAAAAGTCTCAGAATAAATAAATGCTGCATTTAATATAACAGGATGTTTTGGATGCTGTTGATTTAAAAATAAATAAATAAATAAATAAATAAAAATAATAATTATTATTTGCTGCATAATGGAAAATCAAAATTTATTATAATAACTTTTTAAATAATGAGGTATAATAATTATTAATTTCCATTCCATTAAAAGCTCTGTGTTTGAATACATTTAAAATAGATAAATGTAGAATATAATTAAATGATATTCTGTATACAGAACTTTTATAATAATACAATTAAAAAACAATGACTATGAATGTTTTTTTAAATTTTTCTTTTCACTTAATTTTAAATATTTTAATTCTATTTATTACAATTTATTACAGTTTTTCTTGTTTTCGTTTTTCATCTTGTATGAAGCAGTTTATGCTGCAGTTTGAAATTTGCAACATTTGAAATGTATTATTATTATTATTATTATTATTATAAAAGAAAACAGTAGAAATTTTCTTTTAAATTAATTAAGTAGGTAATTGTATATAACCTGGTTGTATGTATGAATGTATATGTGTGTATATATATATATATATGTGTGTGTGTGTGTGTGTGTGTGTATATATATATATGTATATATACATATATACATATATACACACACAGCAATTTCATTATTAGTCCTAAATCTCAAAGTGTTTCAGGATGAAATGATTTATGATTTATGAATTTTTATGATTAAACGCATTAACGAAATAATCCACAGTCATTAAGGAATTGACTATAAAACTATGAAAAATGACTGCAGATTATGACTATTTCATTATATTTACATTTATATTAGAATTATATTAAATTAAATAAAAGACCCAATAATGATAAATATTCCAGGTTTAAACATTTGGATGGATTATAAAGCAGTTCAGAGCTTCAGAGTGTTCCTGATGTTCTCTCCCACCGGCTGAGCGCTGATGATCCTCACACAGGATTATAGGATTTTAACTCAACTCAAACCTTCCTAAAAAAAAAAAAATCTATTTTAAACCTACGCAAGAGTCCAAAAAGCCTGAGTGCATGATGAAGCTGTTTATTTCCTCAGTTATCAAACACAAATGCTATTTCTCCATCATTTCTCACTATTCCACATGGATAGCAGGTGTCAGTGGTATTCAGACACATTTCAGTTTCATATCAGACTCTGTGTTAAACAATACATTCACTTGAGTGAAATGTTGGATAACTGAAATAAACAGGTTTTCTTGTGCACTCAGACTTTTGGACCCAGTGGAAAGGATCTGAAGTTAAATTAAATCACATTCGATTTTTATTTTTAAGTCATGAGTTTCACCACAACATTGCTGTGTTCGTGTTTGGGCTTTGCTCCTTTTAATCCAGAACCGCCACTATCTCGCCGAAAAACATGGAAAGCAATCAGATAAGGGTTGGAGTAGTTCACTCTTAAACTGCTTCGCCCTGGAATTTCTTCGTGATGTGCCAGAGTTCGGTGCCAAACTGCCATCATTCGACAGATATGATCAAAGGAAAAATACGAGAATTTTTTTCTTTTTAAGGTATAAAGGAGTAACGACTGTACCGGGATCAGTCTGTAGGGGGCAATGTATGACTTCATTATGGCCATGTGACGAACAGAGTGATGAAAAGAGAGAAAGAGAGAGAGGAATGAAGAGAGAGAGGAATGAAGAGAGAGAGGGATGGAGAGAGAGAGAGAGAGAGAAATGGAGTGCAGCGTAGTGAGCGATGACCTCATGATGAACTGCGACGGATCCCAGAGAGCCTGAAATGCCATCATGGGTCTGATAATTGGACAAAGGAATGGCATATCACGCTGTGTGTGTGTGTGTGTGTGTGTGTGTGCATGGTTACAAAGCCCACAGCATGTTTTGACAGTGGTCCTTGTCTTTCAATCCCTCGTGTTTCTTTTCTAACAAGTGCGTGCGTTGAGCACGGAAAGTTGAATGACGGTGGTCCGTTTTTTAAACAGAATTTTCATTTTCACTGCAGATTCAATTAGAACGATTTGAACTTCACCAGAACAATCCCTTGGCTCCAGGTCCTGTTTGACGTTCTTTCTTTTCTTTGCTCTCGCTCTCACTCTCTTTCTTTCTCCCGCTAACGCGAGCCAGAGCTGGAAGGCACATGATTAGGTGGTGGCTAATTGGGTGCAGATCCGTTCTCTGGAACAAGAAGAGCCAAAACACGCTCACATCTGCGATCTCGTCTCAACTGGACTCGCTCGAAAACCCGGCTCGAATCGACTGACGGCCTCTCGGGTCCTCATTTCATCATTATAGCATCTAAGAACATTGAGAAGAAAAAATCGTGTGAAAGCACGTGGCATGTGACAGCAAGAGAAGTGATAAAACATAATCACAGATCTCTGTATCAAAGCTCTGTGCTGGATTTTCCTCTCAGCACTGTGAAACAAAACCACTGTAAACATCTTCCTTCTCCAAAAAATGCACATGTAGTTCATGATGAAATATGTCATGTCTAAGTAACGTGTAAAATTTGTTTTAGTGCTTAAATTTTTAGGAGACACTGTTGTTAGCTTGTGCTTGTTGTCCAGTGTTACTGAGTCATAGAATTATTGGGTGTTAGCATGTCACCACTAATGCTAATATATTTTGTCAGTAAACCCCCCCCCCCCCAGCCTGCTGGGTTTGTTCTTTTCTCAGATTTCCCAAACAGACCTTCAGGACACAGCTCTGAGAAACTAGACATGAAACAATCACATGTGTTAATATTATGCCAGTGTCACACTAACATCACAACAGCATCATGCCAAAGTCACGCCAATGTCACACCATCATGCTAAAGTCACATTAACATCACTCCATCTTGCTAAAGTCACACTAACATCACACCATCATGCTAAAGTCACACTAACATCACATCATCGTGCTAAAGTCACACTAACATCACACCATCGTGCTAAAGTCACACTAACATCACACCATCGTGCTAAAGTCACAGTAACATCACACCATCGTGCTAAAGTCACACTAACATCACACCATTGTGCTAAAGTCACACTAACATCACACCATCATGCTAAAGTCACATTAATATCACACAATCATGCTAAAGTCACACTAATGTAACAACAACATCATGCCAAAGTCATGCCAATGTCACACCATCACGCTAAAGTCACACTAACATCACACCAACATCATGCCAGGGTCACACTAACATCACACCATCAATCAAATGTCATTCCAATGTCACACTAACATCACACCATCAATCAAATGTCATTCCAATGTCACACTAACATCACACCATCAATCAAATGTCATTCCAATGTCACACTAACATCACGCCATCAATCAAATGTCATTCCAGTGTCACACCAACATCAAGCAGATGTTATTCCAGTGTCACACCAACATCAAGCAGATGTTATTCCAATGTCACACCAACATCAAGCAGATGTCATTCCAATGTCACACTAACATCACACCGACATCAATCAAATGTCATTCCAGTGTCACACCAACATCAAGCAGATGTCATTCCAATGTCACACTAACATCACACCGACATCAATCAAATGTCATTCCAGTGTCACACTAACATCACACCGACATCAATCAAATGTCATTCCAGTGTCACACTGACATCACACCGACATCATGCCAATGTCACACTATCACATCAGTCACGCCAGTATCATGGCAACATCACATAAATATCATGCCATCATCATCATGCAAGTCATGCCATAGGCACATTAACATCACACCATCACATCAACATTCCACCAAACTTAAACGCACATCACGGTAACATTACAGCAACGTCACGCCAACATCACACTAACATTACGGCAATGTTTCACCAACATCACAAAGTCAGGCCTACATCACACCAACACCACAGCAACATCACACTAGCATCACACCATCATGTCAACATCACAATCATGCCATTGTAACGCCAGTGTCACACCGACATCACGGCAACGTCACATTAACGTCACAGCAACAACACACCGATATCACACCAATGCCACAGCAACATTACACTATCGTCACACCTCCACCAGTGTCACAGCCACGCCAACATCAATGACACAAACATCACACCAACACTATGCCAGTGTCACGCTGAGGGCTAAAGTGAAGAGACAAACGTGTGGGACACCTGCATGTTTGCTGGACATTTTCAGTTTTTTTTTCTTTTCCAGGATCAGATAAGAAAAACCTGAGTGATTGTGTGTGTGTGTGTGTGTGTGTGAATCAGACTGAACTCCACTGCTTTCTAGAAAAAAATGAAGGAACAAATGGCCACGTTCCAAACGAATAAATGTTTCCTGCTGATGCAGTTCACAGAGTTTTCTGTGCTTTTAAAGCATCATGTAGGAATAAAACGCAGCACAGTGACAGGCTGAAAAACTCCACAAACTCCACAAACTCCAGCCAATCACAACGCTGGATAATTAAATTAACAGAGAGAAGGCAGAGGCACGGATTCAGGCTGGAAGTGATGGAGAGATGTGCTGATATCAGATGAACGCACACTCACTCTAATCCTGCCAGGAAACCCGAGAGAGGAAAAAAGAAACTGGCCCTGAGCTGGAAAAGCTAAAAATAACAATAACAATAATCAGAAGAAGTTTCCTTTTATCCGCTTTTTTAATGTAACAAAGTGACAGGTGGAGAAAGTGATTTTTTAAAAAAAAGAAAGAAAGAAAGAAAGAAAGAAAAGGAATAGTGAGTTTAGAGTGGAGATAATCATGACTTAGCTCACATGCCCTTCGAAATGATTACTCAGTTTTTTCTTTTTTTCTTTTAATTTGAATTTTATAGACAACCTGAAACCAAAACATTTTTTGCTTTGTTAATTATTATCCCTGATCATATTGTGGGATTTTTGTAGTAGTTCTTCTTTGTAAATTAAGATTTTTGTCTGCTTCTAAAAAATTGTCTTTAGATTCAAAGCTGAAAATAATCCAATAATATTAAAAAAACAAACAATAAAGCCAAATTGAATAAAACCAATACTAAAATGCTTCACGATTTCTATTTCAGTGTTTTTCTTAAAAAAAAATAAAGCAAAATAAACTTTCATGAAATGTCTCAATTTAAATGAATGTCCTAGTAAACTTTTTTATTTAAAGTTGCTGCTTTGCTCTATAGTAGAAAAATTAATTGTAAATACATTTTTATATTTATTATTTTCATTTTTTTGGGGGGGAAGTGGGGAAATCTTTATTACTTTCCATACATTTATTTTATTTTATTTTATTTTATTTTATTTTAATTACAATTAAAAAATATTGTAATTAGCAAAAAAAAAATTACAACAACAACAAAAAAATTAATTATTCATTCTCCTCCATGTTTTGTACATGGGATTTTAAATTGTGAGTGCTGTTGTTTAGTCAGAATATTGATCTAGTTTATTTTTTAACCTGAGCGTGAATTTTTGTTTTGTATTTTTCCTTGCTTATCTGTCAACAGTACAACGTTTTACTTTTCATTACCATAATTTTTTTTTTAAATTAATTTTTATTTTTATTTTAAAGATGGGTTGTTTGGTTGGGCTGATAAATGTCCCCAAAAAAAAAAAAGTATCAGTATGAGAAAATTTATAAAATTTTATTGTTTCATATGTATAAAATTTACATTAATCTTATATTTTCTCATACATTTTTAAATAAAAAAATAAAAATAAAAATAAATAAATAAATAAATAAACTAGTGCAAAATGGAACTCAAATTTAAACATTAAGTAAAATGTATGTGACTGTGTGTGTGAATCAGACTGAACTCCACTGCTTTCTAGAAAAAAATGAAGGAACAAATGGCCACGTTCCAAACGAATAAATGTTTCCTGCTGATGCAGTTCACAGAGTTTTCTGTGCTTTTAAAGCATCATGTAGGAATAAAACGCAGCACAGTGACAGGCTGAAAAACTCCACAAACTCCACAAACTCCAGCCAATCACAACGCTGGATAATTAAATTAACAGAGAGAAGGCAGAGGCACGGATTCAGGCTGGAAGTGATGGAGAGATGTGCTGAGAGGAGAGCAAAATGGAGCTCAAATTTAAACATCAACAAGTAAAAACATCAATGTTTTTTTTTATGTATTAGAATTTTTTCCCAGGTTTCTTTGCTTATAATGGCATAACAGCTAAAAAGGTATATATATATATATATGTATGTATATATGTATATGTATATATATCTTATAGCAATAAATATAGAACATTTTCCTCCTTTAGAGTTTTTTTTAAAGTCATTATCACCTTGTATTCAAACAGAATCTTGGTTTGCTCCTTACTGTGTCCAGATTAAATACACACTTTTTTAAACTGAAAAAAAAAAAAAAACCCTGTGTCTTTTTGGTTTATTTGTTAGTAACAAGTAACAGAAACAAGATAAACATTTTCAAAATCTAAAAATAAAATCAAATCTAAAATTAAAAATAAATGCTTCTGTATTTTTTATGAAAGTAAACTATAATTAAACTGTGTGTGTGTGTGTGTGTGTACAGTATGAGTAAAACTAAATCCTGAATTTTAAGAGTTTTGTTTATTTTAAAGGCCGTTATTTTAGAAAAAAGCTCAACAGCCACAGCATGAGCAAAAGTTTTCATCCCCACCTGCACGTCTAATCTAATTAACAAAGTGTGTGTGTGTGTGTGTGTGTGAGAGACAGAGAGAGAGAGAGAAAGAGAGAGAGAGAGAGAAAGAGAATGAGAGAATGAGAGAATGAGAGAATGTAGAGGCAGTGATTAAGGCTGGAAGTGATGGAGAGATGTGCTGATACACTCACTATAATCCTGTCAGGAAACCTGAGAGAGGAAGAAAGAAACCGTCCTCGAACATGAGAAGCTAAAAATAATAAGAACCACAGGACACTAAGCATCGTCTGGAGCAAGTTAAAGTCCTGCTGGAGGTAACGGAGCAGATGGAAGCTTATCAGGAAGCGCGATCGCAGCTTGGCGCGCATTCTTAGACGTGCTGGTAATGGCCGTGTCCTGCGCTAATGCTAACTTAACGTTAAATTACATGCTGAATTTAGCGAGTAAAAGCGCTCGATGTTTGCTCAGGCAGCCTGGAGACACGCCATCCTCACAATCTCGCTTCTGTTTACCTGCTGTTCAGTAAAAAAAACAAAAAAACAAACAAAAAAAACATACCTCAGAGCCAAAGTGCTACAGCTACAGTGCTAAAACGTACATTTAATAATGAATCTTAACATTTAGCATGAGAAGAGCTGTGAGGCTCTGTGTTTTTATCTGTAATGTTTATCACTGATAAGTTTCAAAACTAAACCTTACAGCTGAAATGCTGTTCTGGTTCAGTGGAACAGAACATTGCTAAATAGTGCACACTACAGTGAGGGTTAAAATAAAACGAGTCCAAAGACGAGGTCTGGCTCGAGCTCCGGCTCTTGACATCGACCCAAAAAATTAGTGAGCATGGCCTTTAATAACGGAGAACTCTTTTAACGTGTTATTAAATCCTGTCAGTCAGGAAAACAGCAGGAATGTTCGGGAACGTTCGGGAGGCGGCCGGCGCTGACTGATGGAGAGATGAGGAACGAGGGATGGACGAACGCCAGCAGGGTGAAGAGTTCACCAGTGACCACGTCTGAACTGATTTATTACTTTCATCATTAGCAGGTAATAATAGTGGGACTAAGACAAAGAGCTTTCAGTCACGTCAAATACTTTTATAGACGTTTTTAACAGTAGAGCTGCAACAATATAATAAATATATAACAATTATACAAATATACTTTTTGTACTATCAGCTTACACATTTCTTATTTTGCACTTTCTAAACGATTTTGTTATTGATCATTTTTAATGTTTTTCAAAAATATTTTTAATCACACATTTTAGTAGTAGAATTGGAGCAATATAATAAATACAAAATAATTTTAAAAAAATCATAAATTTGTAGTATCAGCTTATAGCTTTGTTTATTTACACTTAAAAATTAATTCATAATTTTAAAAATATTTTATACACATAATAGCAGGATGGAAACAACATCATAAACAAAATGATCAGTAAAAAAGTGCTTTTTTTTTAGAAAGCTTACAGCTTTCTTAGTTCGCACTTTTGACAATAATTGTTAAATAAGTTTTTGATTAACATTATTTTTTAAAAATAATTTTTATTGATAATTTGTATTCTTTTTTATATCTGTAATATAACAATATAAATGCATCTAAAATTATTTTATTCATTAAATAAAAAATAAGAAAAAGATGAGATGGCAAGGGAAAAGTATAAATGATAAAAGAGCATTTTCTGTTTATTAGCTTTATTTTTCTTATTGTTATAGTGTTTATAGGTGAACTATGAGAATTATTATAGTAATAATTCAGGGTTGTGGCCTGCTGCTACAGTTTGAGGTCATTACAACTTTTTAAAATTCCCTAAGCAGCAGTAATATTTTACTCAGATGATGGTTATTATAAAAGTATGCGTTGTTCAGTGTCGGGTTAGCGGCAGATACAGATGCAGATGCAGGATGGTGTTTACTGAAACACTCAAACAAAGAATTCAAAACACAATCCGAAGTCAAAAACAGGAACAAAATCTGGTGATCACCAAACAGGCAAAACCAGGCAAATCAAGAGAACAAAGTAACCACACACAAACCAGCTGCTTCATAACACCACTGGTGTGACTAGGACGAGACATCAGACTGCCTGAGGGAGAGTCTGAGTGATTTATAGTGTGAGGCTGATTGGACACAGGTGAAAGGTGCAATCAGAAGGCCGACGATGCAGCGTGGGAGAATGAGTCAGGTAACCAGCTTTCAGTCATGTGATGCAGAGCTGAATTCTGGGAAGTGGAGTTCACGGTTGAAGCTGGCCATTACGTGACATTAAGCTGTTTCTGTTGTTTTTATTGTGTTATAATGAATATAATGGGCTATACTCACACTGAGAATCATCAGGAGTAACACGGATAAAACTGCTGCACACTTACAATAATAACACAACAAAAAGGAATTAAACACAACACACAACCTAAAAACAAAATAAATAATGAACCGATGTGTAAAGGAGGGGTGTAAATAAAGGATATGATATACTACCTGACTTTTACACTTTAAAATATCTATCAGTGGATCACATTTGAACATGGCTCTGTCTCAAATCGAACACGATGCACTATATTCATACCCAATTCACTGTAGGTGACTATTTAATACCTGGATATTGAGAAACATGTTGAATTAAACACTACAGTTGTGTTATTGATGGATCAGTGTGTGATACTTCATGCTACTGAGACTCCAGAACTCCTTTTTGCTATAGATCAGGCTGTGAGCAGGTTTCCTCGTGTAAACTCAGAGGTTTAATCTAATTTGTAACATTTGTCAAAAAATTACCAATGAAGAATTTCAAACATTCAACCCTAGTCTCACAGAGAAAAAAACAAAAAAACATTCACATGCCACGTATCTGAAGTATCTTCTCTATGTTGAATATTATCATTCTGGAACAAGTATATGATGCATATCAGCATATCAGACTTCCACTCGAATGCTCCGTATGCCATGTTCTGCACCAATGTGATTTGACCACACCCTCCTATACCACTATGCTGTTTGAATAAGACTGATATGTAATAAATCATTTTCCATATTTTTTAAAATACATATTGGGCCTCACTTATCAAGCTGGACATGAAATGGTTTATTTCTAAATAATTTTTAGGACCATTTACACATGAAATTTGGTACTCATGAAAATCTCAATTTTGGAAAAAGTTATGCATCCTAATCATGCTCCTGAGTGTGTGCAAATTTACACATAAGAAGACTAACTAATGTAAACTCGAATGATTGGCTTCAGATCATATTAATCACCATGAGTTACTGCGTTTGAGTAGCTTACTTCAATTACACAAATTTATTTTAGTTTAAATTAATTTGAATATTTTGTGAAACCCAGTTTATATTAACCCATGTTACATTAAAGGCATTAACTAAAGAAATATTGAAAAAATAAAGAAAGCAAGTGCATATAAATTTATGAACAAGGCAAAAAAGACCAGTCATTCGATTAAGAATGCCACTGTATAAAAGGAGAACGATGGCTTAGCTTACAAGGCAGTTCCATTTTCCACGGCTTCTGCTTTCAATGCTGTGCAGCACTTTATTACAGCCAGCGCTTAGTGACAGATAAGTGACTGATCTGGTATGTCTCAAGCTCTAATGTGCCTTATACTCCCTAGTGTGCCATAAATGGGCTTCCTATGACACTTCCTGCTTTTATAACACACCATTGGGGAGGGCGTATTATGGCTGAGAGTCACTGAGACACTTTGCTTTGAATAACAAAAAAAAAAGCGAATTTAATGTTTGATGTTCTTGATGTCCACAATCATTTGGGTACAATATATATACACACACACACACACACACACACTCACAGGGTGTCCCAAAAGTCATGTTGCTAAACACGTTTTAGCAAAATGTCTTCCAAAATCTTTCACACTTATTTTCTATTTTTTTTCAGATAGCCTTTAAGAACTCCTTTGACAAAAGAGGAACGTGTTGAAATCATTCTCTTGGCTGGATCGGGAAGCTGTCGCAAGGTTGCCATGGACGTGCAATTACATGCATGACACCAGATGTGTTAACACAAGTTCATCATTAGTGGGAGAGACGACTCCATGTGTGTTTACAAAAAAACTGCAATCATGTAGAGGAAGTTTTGTAAATAAAGTTACATTTTGCTAAAAAGTGTTAATTTCCCCTATGTATGGAGACTTGGGACACCCTGTGTATATATATATAAATACATCCATCCATCCATCCATCCACACACACACACAAATGTATATATATATATGTTTAAAAAAGAGGTAAAACTTTTTAATACATATTGAACTTATTTAAACAGCGTAGTGGTAGAAGTTAGCTAGGTTAAATTACAGATAGGTGCAGAACATGTTTTATGGAGATTCGAGTCTGATATGTTGATATGCATCATATGCTTGTGCCAGAATGTTGATAGTCATCATATAGAAGATACTGCAGATACGTTGCATCACAATGCTTTTTCTGTGAAACTGGGTTGCAAACATGATGCAAAGATGATAACGTTTTATAAAAGAATTTTTATTCCTTTCATTCATTTTGATTTCACTTTTATTTAATCCAAGGTTTATGCAAACAAGTGTTAGAAAGTGCTTTATCTATCTATCTATCTATCTATCTATCTAATGCTGTGTGTTTAGGGATGGATATAAGAAGATATTGATGTATTTATTATTCATTTCCTTTTTCCCATTGTATAAATTAATTTCCATGCTATATTAATTAATTAGTTCATTTATTTATTTATGACAGATGAACGTATGCTTAGTTTTTTTATGCTTGTATAACGCACATCTGAATTAAATGATAAAGGTGGATTCTGGTATTATGGAACATGAAGTTGTAGACTGCACCTAAAGAAATATTTTTGATGATGGGTGTGTGTTATTTCTAAATGAACTAAATGAGATATTGTAAATATGGTTATTAAAAAAGTAACTTTTAGCATGAAGTTAACTATAATAAGAAATTTAACATTTAACATCTATAAAACTGATGTCTCATATTAACATATTAATCAATTTTATGGTTATAATTTCAGATGGTTTTTAAACTTCTGAAATGTTCATCTGAGTAAAATGGACACTGATAAAAAGATTCAGCTAAAGTCTCAATTGAGTTAATTAACTGAATTCAGTTAAAATGTGTTAATTCAGCTTCAGTGATTTCATTCATTTTAATCCTTTGTTCAGTTCACCCATTAAAATTCCACCTGTGTTAATTATTCTGTCAGGGTTCTCAGAGCTGGTATGACCTTTGACCCCACCTGACCCTAATGATGAAAAAGGGGAGCAGTGAAAATGTCTCATTATGTCTTTTTACTGAAAGGCTGCAGAGACGCAGTGGTTTTCTGAAATGTCCATTAATCTTTCATGCTGTAAACTTTAAAAAACACACCCTGGCACTCAGCCAGTTTCTACAAATCGCTTTTGGACGTTTGCCTTTAAAACCACGACGCTGTGACCTCCTGTCTTCAGGAATGTCTGGGAGAAGGAACCATTCCACACACTGAAGAAAATCCAAATAGATTTCAGACGGAGACAGACAAAGCAGATCAGTGGAGGATGTCTAAAAAAATTAATCTCTCTTCACCAACTGCATCAGTGGTTTTTTTCTGGATGCAGTAGGGGGTAAAATGATAAAAAAAAAAACCCTGAATCTTGAAGTTACATATAAACTTTCATTGCAGTAAACTTTTATCTGCACTTATTTTTTTTTTTTACAATTTTATAGAAGTTTTAAATGCTGTTATTATTTATTATATACTAATATTATTACTATTATTATTGTCATGCTCAATACTTTTTATGTTTTAATATTTTATTTACCGTTTTATTTATTTATTTTATTTTTCCTGCCTTTAAATTAACCACGCCCCCAGTGAGCCCAGAGTGTCTCAGCCCCGCCCCTTCTCCTTAAAAAGCAATTTATGAAGCATACAATATGCTTGCTCTAATTGGTCACTGATTTATATAATTTAATAATCAGGATGTATAGCTTTACTATGGTATTGGTTCAGTACCAGAATCAGGGTTCTTGGTATGGTATGATATGGTGTTGTGGTTGTCATGACAACACATCATGAAACCGATTCACACCTGAGATTACAGGATGACGACTTTACACTCAAGAAGATTCAGAGTGTGTGTTCTAAGATAGCTCACTAGCACACTGAGCTAAACTTAGTGATTAAAAAATGGTTGCCATGGTGTACACGCACATGTAATGATGTACATTTTTGATAGGTTTGATTGCTGTTAAATAAATAAGTTGAAAAATGAGGATAAGACCTTCACCAGTGTGACCAATGTAAGCTAGTTTACTAGCAGCTAACAATGAATACCAGTGTTCTATAGTATTCTATTTCATTCTATTGTAATTCTTCTGGATGGTAAACATGTGTGTGTATGTGTGTGTGTATGTGTGTGAGAGAGAGAGAGGTCAGTGTTTGCCCGGAGCTCAGTGGGCTTCGACACTGCAGAGGTCTGGATTAAAGAAGATTAGAGTGGCTGTGTGATTTGGCAATGTGTGTGTGTGTTTGTGTGTGTGTGTGTGTGTGCGCGCGCGTGTGCATGTGTGTTTGTCCTCACAGTGTCCTCTTTGCTACTGTTCTTTTCCAAGCACTGCCTGGACCTCTTGCCAAACACACACACACAAACACACACACACACACACACACAGGACATGGCTATCAGCAGACAACAACTGCAGAACTTTATTCTGAAATCCCCCTGATGGAAAATAAACCACACTGACACTGACATGATCCCCCCGAAGTGCTCTTGTGCTCTAGAAGTTTTAACACTTAAAACTTTAAAGGTGTGGTGTGTAAATTTCAAATATTTTTCTACACCTCTACTAATCATATAATGTTAAAGAGATCATAAATAAACTGTGACTTGCCACATGGTCATATTCATACTTACTATTTTCCTTGTTTTAGGATTTTGTTTGCATGTTTGGGAAAGTAAAAGATTTGTCGATATGAATGATGAAATAAAAGGATCTCAATACAATAACAATAGCTTCACATTTTAAATCTGTATAAAAAGTTCCAGTATGTGTACAATAATAATAATAATACTAACAAAGAAGGAAAATTTAACACTGAGTAGAAAAATCTATTTTATCTTCCAGTCCGCTGCTTCTTATTGTGAGTAACACTGGAGCATAAACGCATGCGGCCTTCATTCACCTCCCACTTAATATTAAACTTATAGGAAGAGTTCACAGTAATCTATTATTATGAACGTTGATTATATATAGGTTAAAGCATTTCAGTTGAAATTGTGCAAAAGTTTGGCCTCCCTACTAATGCTGCATTCGACTTGCCTCAGAAGTGAGAAGTCAGAGATTGGTATCACGTCATTTTCGACCTCCGTGCGTTCGAGCTAACTAGGAAACCAAAACACCAAAACAAAGATGTCTCCATGTTTGTCTTTTGTTAGCAAGCTAGCCAGCTAACTGTGAGGAGTGATGTATTTTTTCCTTCTCAAAACAATGAACTGTTTATTCATTGTTATAGATTTTACAAGTGAATATGTATGTATGCTGATTCATCTAAATTACTTGTATATACAGTACAACTCATTTAAAGGTAAAGAAGTGTTACTGTGTTTACTGCTGATGCTGTGAGCAGCCATGTTGATTTGACATCACTGGCTGAACTCAGAGTTGAGGAGACGGTCTTGAGTAGGGATTCTGAGTTGAGGGGGTGTTTTCTTTGTTGTTTTTTTCTAGTCTTCAGTCAGAAATGATGAGTTATGATATTTAGTCGAATGCAGCATAAGTCAGTACGTAGTAACACCCCCTTTGGCAGATATCACAGCTTTCTGTCGCCAGTTAGGAGTTTTTCTACTCTTATTAAATGAATTTTCACCCACTCTTCCTTTACAGAACATTTCTAGTTCTGAGATATTCTTGGGCTGTCTTACATGCACAGCATGTTTAAGATCTACACACAGCTTTTCAATGATGTTCAAGTCAGGGGACTGTGAAGACGTTTGCTTAAAACTATATATATATATATATATATATATATATATATATATATATATATATATATATATACAGGACATTTTCCGTTAGGAACATTTGCTCATAACAGTAAAAATGGCCCAGATGGATTGAGGAAGAGAGAAAGAATCTTTCTTAGTTTAATTCGAGAAAAATGCGCCATCTTTATTTATTAGTTTACTTATTTAATGTAAACTAAGAGCAGTGCTTTGAAATTGTATGGAACTACTCTCCGTCGTCGTTTATATGCTGTCCACTCTGCGCTGAGACAGAAGAATGATAAGAAAATGGCCGATATGAATCAGAGTGCAGTAGCTCAGTTCTGTTTTTGTCATGTATCAGGTGGTGAAGAAAAAAAAGCTGGAAACTGTGATGTACATGAAAGACTTTAAGAAGCAGTAAAAGTTGGACAAGCGTGCGTTTAAACATTCTGCTGTTTCTGTCTGTCTGGAAGCAAGCATGTCTTTGCGCAGCCTTCCATAGGATCCACACATCAGAAACGAGTGGCTGGAGTTTATTTTTTACTTCGTCCCCGAGGATTTCAGTCTGAGTTTAACAGCTTGTTCAGCACATTTACGCTTTTTGAACAAAGCACAATTGCAGACATTGCTAAAAAGTTCCTTCTAAAGGACGAGTCAGTTCCTGTATATACGGTACCTGCACTGAGAGCGACACCACACCCTAAACTAAACTATAATTAAACATTAAAAATGTTGGTACATTAAGCTTTAACTGGCAGAAAACTGATCTTGAATAAACTCCTGCAAAGTGTTTTAGCTCAGCTGGACATGAAGGATTAAAAATTTAAAGTTTTAGCCAAAAGTCTGAAGTGTGAAGGTGTGGTGTGGATAAGGAGAAGATGTGATATAGTTGAAAAGATAGACTATGGGATAAATAATGATGTGTGTGTGTGTGTTGGTGAGTGTTTATGAATGTTGGAGTTTAATGGTGAGTATTGCATCAGTGTGCTTTGTGTTATAGAGCTCTTTCAGTGTGCCAGTGGATCAAAGCTTTAACGTGTGTGTGTGTGTGTGTATGTGTGTGTGATTGGTAGCCATGTGGTCAGCATTCCATACAAACCCCATGCTGTTGAACAGGCGATGTGGGGAAGCATGACACTGTAGCGGTTTGATACACACATGCACATACACACCACACACACATATACACACACACAGCTGCCAGTCAGTGCCTTGTAGGATGAGGCCCAAGGGAGCACTACAAATCCTACTGCAGACACATGGACGCTCACACACACACACACATGCACACACCCACACACACAACCATACAAACCCGTTTAGCAGTAGATTGACAGCTGCATTGCTAAGCACTTTTCTCTATGACAAAATGTCTGAAATATTATCACACTGTAATTATTTAGTAAAAAAATTAAAGCAATAGTTTAAAATGATATTAAAATGTATAGAATATTAATTATTGATTATATTTATATATATGCACACATACATAACATACAGACTATTTGTTATATATGATACACACTTATACAGTATATACAAATAAGTTAATACTATATAATAATAACTGTAGTATATTATTACTACTTTACTATATTTATTACTATATTATTACATTTTTGCCTTATAAAATACTCACTATGTACTATATTGATTTTGTACTGTAGCAGTGTACATGTTTAGGAATTTAAGAATATATTAATTTTATATGTAATTATATAGTTTTTAATTACACAATTTGTTATATTATTGTGCTACAATGTGTAGTCTATATAATAAAATAATATATTGTGTATTGTCACGGAATTGTAGAGGAGGCGGATGCAAGTGCAGATTTCATTTCTTAAAAGTGAAAATACACGGAACATAAAGACCATGAAACAAAACGAGGAGACAAAAGACAAAAGCTAGAAGCTAATTATTTTCTCTTTTGAAAATAATTGTAAATAAAAAAAATGAAACCAGTAAAATAATGTATTAATAAAAATAGAAAATAGAAAAAAATAGAAATATAACACTTTTCTTATACTGTAATTGACTAATTATTAACTAAAAAATTATTAACTCTTCTTCTTCTTCTTATTCAACTTTATATGTTACTGTAATTTATAATTTATTTATTAGACATATTTATTTTATGATATTATATGAATCTTTTTCTTTTGGTCTTATATTATTATTATTATTATTATTATTATTATTATTATTATATGTATTAAAGCATTTTTAAATCCATAAACACCCCTGGAAAGCGGTCATGTCCCAAATTATTATTAACCTGAAATGCTTTTAACTGTCTGCTTTGTGCTATTGAGCACTCTTAATAAGTGTGAGTGTGTATTTATATGTGTGTGTGTGTGTGTGTGTGTGTGTGATGCAGAAGGAGATAGAGAGAGGGGGTGAGAAAGTGTATACTGTAAAAATCTTACTGGCTAAAATCTCTCTGTCTGGCCTTTATCTTTATCACACACACACACACACACACACACATATATATATATATATATATATAGAGAGAGAGAGAGAGAGAGAGAGAGAGAGCCAATATATATACAGCTGACATGACACTCAGATACATTTACTGTCTAAGGTCTATACACACTCCAGATCTCCATCGTGTCTTTCCTATGAGCCGACGGGGCTTTTAACACCCATGTGAACTTGACCTTCTCTCCCATGTGGCGTCCTGAATGTCTACATACTCCCTACTTCCTGCACTACATAGCACACTAATCTAGGAAACATCATGAGGAATGTTCTCTATACAGTTTATTCCTCATTCCATTTCCTGAACACCATCACAACCTGACCTTCATCCAATGTCGATGTTTCCCAAACCACACACCCTATTCACTATATAGTGCACATAAACACCATGATCAGCCAACTGTGGGCGCATCCCAAACCACACACCCTATTCACTATATAGTGCACATAAACACCATCATCAGTCCACTGTGGGTATGTCCCAAACAATACATCCTATTCACTATATAGTCCACAAAAACACCATCATCAGTCCACTGTGGATGCGTGCCAATCCACATGCCCTATTCACAAAAGTTTACACATTTTATTAGAAGACATGTTAAACATGTTATATGTTTTGGTTTGGGGTATTTGAATAGTGTTTGAGGAATGACATTTGCGAATCCTATTGCATTGCATTGTGGGATGGAATAAATGATCCTCCACTATGCATTCAGACCTGACTACTGAAGTGTGCACTCCTGAAATACTGCACTATGTAGTGAACAGGGTGATGATGATGCTATTGATTAGTGGAAAATTATGGGATATCATGTGATAAATGTTTGTGTTAGTCGTATTAGAAGTTCACACAGACTTTCAAATTGTAAAGTACACACACACAC
>CM040464.1:11103505-11149548 GCA_022758105.1 Pangasianodon gigas | reverse complement strand
TGTGTGTGTGTGTGTGTGTGTGCATGTGTATGTGTGTGAAGGCCTAATCACTAGCAGACTGTGTGTGTGTGTGTGTGTATCATCCCTCTAAAAGCCCGAAGGCCAGCTCTCATTCCCAGAGGGCCGAGGGTCACCTGTCCGTCAGCAGCTGAAATATGAATACTTACGTTGGCCATTTTCTCATCTACAGGCTAAAAGTTACTGCGCACACACACACACACACACACACACACATTCAAGCTTTTTGTTGCTGTGTTGATGAAGGTTCAAAACACACACCATCAAACACTAAAAACACTGAGACACAAAAATAAACAGAGAGACTCTTCAACAAACACGGGCCACCCCATTAAACACCAAGACACACCAAACAACAAGACACACCACCAAACACTGACACACACACCAGACATTGAGATATACCAAACAGAAAGACACACTATGAAACACTGAGGAGCACAAACACCAAGACACACCAAACAATAAGACACACCATCATACACTCATACACAAACCTCACACCATTAAACACAGAGATGCACTAAACACTGAGACACACCGTAAAATATTGACACCATTAAACCCTGATTCACAGCGTCAAACACTAAGACACACCAAACACAAAGATGTATCATCAAACACTGACACACATATTCAAACACTGACACACCATTAACCACAGAAAAATGGCAACAAAACACCAAGACCGAGAAATACCATCAATCACTGATACACCATTAAACACCTAGATGATCGCTGATGTACGCTGATGTACAATCGCTGATGTACAAATGCTGATGTACACCAATAAAAAAGGTGACACACAATTAAACACAGAAACATGCACCAAACACCAAGACACACCATCAAACACTGACACACAACATCAAACACTGATTTTCACCATTAAATACCAAGACATCAAACACCAAGATGCACCATAAAACACAGACACACACCATCAAATACTGATATATACCATTAAACACAGAAACTCTCAAAACACCAAGATGCACCATCAAACAATGACACAGCATCAAACTCTGATGTTCACCATTAAACACCTAGATTCACCACCAAACACTGACACTAACAAACACCATCAAACACTGACACCATTGATCTAAACATTAAACATTTTATTCACCATTAAACAATGAGATGCACCTAAGGCCAAGACACAACATCAAACACTAACACCATTAAATACTGACACCATTAAACAATGTCACTATAAAACACTGACACACACTATCAAATACTGACACACACCATCAAACACTGATGTCATTAAATACTGACACTATTAAACACTGACACCATTAAACACTGACACACACCACCACTGATGCCATTAAATACTGACACTATCAAACACTGGCACACACCTTCAAATACTGACACCATTAAACACTGACATCATCAAACACTGACACACCATTAAATACTGACACCATTAAACACTGACACACACCACCAATTACTAACAACATTAAACACTGACACTTTCAGACATTGACACACACCATCAAAAACTGATACCATTAAATGCTGACACATACCATCAAATACTGATACCATTGAACACTGATACTATCAAACACTGACACACACCATTAAACACTGACATACACCATCAAATACTGACACCATTAAACACTATCAAACACTGACACACACCATTAAACACTGACACTATTAAACACTCACACCATCAAATACTGACACCATTAAACAATGTCACTGTAAAACACTGGCACACACCTTCAAATACTGACACACACCATCAAACAATGATGTCATTAAATACTGACACTATTAAACACTGACACCATTAAACACTGATACACACCACCAAATACTGATGCCATTAAATACTGACACTATCAAACACTGACACACACTATCAAATACTGACACCATTAAACACTGTCACTATCAAACACTGACACACACCATCAAATACTGACACTGTTAATCACTGACACACCATCAAATACTGACACCAATAAACACTGGCGCTATCAAACACTGAGACACATCATCAAATACTGACACCATTAAACACTGACACACACCACCAATTACTAACAACATTAAACACTGACACTTTCAGACATTGACACACACCATCAAAAACTGATACCATTAAACACTGACACATACCATCAAATACTGATACCATTGAACACTGATACTATCAAACACTGACACACACCATCAAATACTGACACCATTGAACACTGATACTATCAAACACTGACACACACCATTAAACACTGACATACACCATCAAATACTGACACTATTAAACACTATCAAACACTGACACCATTAAACAATGTCACTGTAAAACACTGGCACACACCTTCAAATACTGACACACACCATCAAACAATGATGTCATTAAATACTGACACCATTAAACACTGACACACACCACCAAATACTGACGCCATTAAACACTGACACATACCTTCAAATACTAACACCATTAAACACTGTCACTATGAAACACTGACACACACCATCAAATACTGACACTGTTAATCACTGACACACCATCAAATACTGACACCAATAAACACTGGCGCTATCAAACACTGAGACACATCATCAAATACTGACACCATTAAACACTGACACACACCATCAAATACTGACAACATTAAGCACTGACACAGGCCATCAAATACGGATACCCTTAAATTGACACTATCAAATACTGACACCATTATACACTGACACACCATCAAATACTTACACAATTGAACACTGACACAAACACTGACACATACCATCAAATACTGACACCATTAAACACTGACACCATTAAACACTGACACATACCATCAAATACTGACACCATTAAACACTGACAAACACCAGCTAATACTGACACCATTAGACACTGACGCTATCGAACAGTGACACCATTAAACACTGACATAATCAAACCACTGACAGACACCATCAAATACTGATGTTCACCATTAAACACCAAGACACCAAACATCAAGGCACACAATCAAAGTACAGAAATGTGGCCGCAAAGCACCAAGATGCACCATCAAACACTGATGTTAACCATCAAACACTGATGTTCACCATGAAATACAAAGAACAAAGATGGGTCTTTAGTTCACTGACTGTCATCTTGATTTAGTCTTTATTCCACCTGATGTTCTGGTGTTTTCTTTAGGTATCAAAAAATATTGTTAACATCTAAATTCATTTTCTCTCAAATACACACATCTTTTGTTAAAACAAGACAAAAGATGAGACAAAACTGCACTGGGACTGGACTGAACTCCTGAACAGGTTGGCTTTATGAACAAATTCTATGCATTGTACATATTTTCCTAAAGTGGCCCGTGTTTTAGTGAGAACACTAACCAGACATGAACTCTGACATTTGGGATGCAGCCAATGTAGAACGCTGATAGATTCAGGGGCCCTTTTAACTTCCTGAACCAAAAAAAATGCTATAGTTTTTTTAAATGCTAAAACTTTTTTTCCTGCTCTGTGATCATATCGAACTACATCATACCGTGTGCTTCTTAAACTGACCTGGGCTCCAAGCCTCAAAAATATTAAAGTCATGTATCATTGGCTCAGCAGTAGCCCACGTCTGCTTTTCATTTGAGGGCACTGAAAGCTTACCACAGGGCACATTTATTCACGTTTTTACTACTTGCTAAAGTGCCTTTATTCATGTGGTTTCATTATTGTGCAGTTATTACTCAGGACCTAACAAATGCACATTATTACACGATTTTTATGTTGGCAAAAGTTCTGCATGTGTGCATAGTGAATAAAGTTCTCTCCAGTGTAGGCTGATTTATCATTCTTATTCTGGCAAATGTTCTTTTAATATGTTTAAATACATCTGAGATATATTGAAGCTTGTTTAATTACTGCAAAGCATTAAGCTCATATAAAATTAATATTACTCTGTAATTAATCACATTAAACATTGAAAGTCACTGAAGCACAGTGGTTAGGGATTAGACTGTTGTCAGACATTTTGATGCAAAAAATATTGTCATAAAGACTTATGTTGCATGGACAAAAAAACATACACATAATAACTGCATAACAAAATTGAAGCAAAAAGCAATTATTTTTGCAATCTAATAATCTATTGGCGATGTTTAACAATTATTCCTTATTCTAATAATTAGTTGTGACAGCCCTAATAATAATAACAATGTATAATTTATTTGCAAAATGATTATTAGATGTCTAGAATGTATTTCAAGTAACAAAACTCAGGAAACAGCGTAAAGGTGCTGCTTAAATACACACACACACACACACACACACGCAAAACAGACTGAAAATAAAATAAAGAAGCAGGAAACAAGAGACCAATGGGGCAAGAAACGAAGAAACAACTACTATATAAGGAAACTGGAAAACCACAAAGGGACAAAAGGATGCAGAGAGTGTGGGAATCAAAAAGGGTCAGAATTAGGCTAGAAACATTTACGTAAAGCAGTGATATCAAGGATAACACTTAAGTTACTTATTTGATTATATATTTAGCCAAATTAATTTACTATTTTAAAGCATTTTTTTATTTTCTATTGTGTATCAAAAACATTACAAGCTCTATTTTTGTGCATTACCCTGAACTTGAGTGAACCTAAAACAAAATAATTTAATGTAATTGGCATAATTAATGATCATTCTTTTTCTGACATATATGAGCACATATATGAGCAGTAGTGAGTCAGAGTAACTGGACATATTTTAATATTCACTCATGATGACTATTAAAGCTTTCTAAATCTTTTCTGCAGTGTTTCTCTCTTGTTCCACATTGTGTTTTGTTCTTATTCTTCAAAGAAATGCTCTAACTGCCTTCACTACTTTTCTTCAGAGGCCAGATGTGACAGCGCACAGTTTGTTTTGTATGTTTTGTTTTGCAACACAAAGCTGGACAGACTGAAAGCTCTTTGGCAGCAGCCACCATCCAAATGTTCCCTAATGAATCACATTAAACTAAGAATTTTCTTATTGAGGTGTAATTTAAGAGCCATAAATACCCGAGTGTAAGTGCAGAGCTGCCATGGTGACTGACCAACAAACACTGCTTCAGTACAATCAATAATAGCTACACCGAGTTCAACCTGTGTTTAAAAGGAATGAAATATAAATAACAATATGAGTCAATCTGAGCAGTAACCTTGCCCCTCAATAAGGAATGGACACAAATGAGCTATGAAGTTAACTACTACAGAGTAGACTACAGAGTGGACTAAGGAATGGACATGGAGTGGACTATAAAAGGGGGCTACAGTTTGTACTAGGGAATTAGGATTAGAAAAGGGACTACAGAGTGGATTAGAGAGTTAAATATTAAATAGACTATGGATGGGAGTACTGGATGAATTAGGAAACAGATTAGAAAGTGAAGTGGGAAAACATCAGAATGAAGTAGTAAGTAAAGTAGGAAGTAGATAACACAATGGACTATGAAGTGGACAAGGGAGTTGGCCTCTACAAAATATACTTTGCACAGGAGTAGAAAGGAGAATCTGGTCTGGTTTACAGACTACAGATTAGATGGACTGGGGGTGAACTACAGAGTGGACTGGGGGTGGACTACAAAGTGGCCTGGGGAGCTACATAGTGGCCTGGGTGTGAAGTACAAAGTGGACTGGGGATGGACTACAGAATGGACTGGGGGTGCACTACAGAGTGGACTGGTAGTGGATTACAGAGTGAACTGGAGGTGAAGTACAGAGTGGACTGGGGTGGACTACAGAGTGGACTGGGGGTAGACTACAGAGTGGACTGGGGTGAGCTACAGAGGGGACTGGGGGTGAACTACAGAGTGGACTGGAGTAAACTTCAGAGCGGACTGGGGGTGAACTACAGAGTGGACTGGGGTAAACTACAGAGTGGACTGGGGTAAACTACAGAGTGGACTGGGGTGAACTACAGAAAGAACTGCGGAAGAACTGCAGACTGGACTGAGGGTGGATTACAGATTGGACTGGGGGTGAACTACAGAGTGGACTGGGGGTGAACTACAGAGTATACTGGGGTGAACTGCAGAGTAGATTGGAGGTGAACTACAGCATGGACTGGGAGTGGATTACAGAGTGGACTGGAGATGAACTACAGAGTGGACTGGGGGTGGACTACAGAGTGGAATGGGGGGTGGATTACAAAGTGGAATGGGGGGTGAACTACAGAGTGGACTGGGGGTGGACTACAGAGTGGAATGGGGGGTGGATTACAAAGTGGAATGGGGGTGGACTACAGAGTGGAATGGGGGGTGGATTACAAAGTGGAATGGGGTGGACTACAGAGTGGACTGGGGGTGGACTACAGAGTGGAATGGGGTGCACAGTGAAGTTGCAATTAAAGCTACAAGTGCTAATCCTACCCTTCACTCCAACTGTAACCAATTAGAACCTCACACACATGTTGGAGCAACAACTGTTCTTACTTACAGTCAGTAGATTGTTGCTAACTAGTCTAGCACTCTTAAACTGTACTCAAACTGAGAATAAATAAAATCTGCCAGGATGTACAGTGCAGGATGTTTCACTTACTGTAGGTCATGCAGGTGAGAACTTATTTGGAAGCTCTTTTCTATTTATCTGCAGCCTCAAGCATTACAGAGAGATCCCCGTTAGCAATGAGCTAGCATAAACTAGCTATCTAAACACCAGTGCTACCCAAAAAACTGCAAGGGGAAAGTCCAGAGTACATGCTGCTTTAGATCACCACAAAAAGAAGGAAAGGAGAAAAAAGGAAGAAAGGAAAGAAAGCTGGGCCTTCAAACGCCCTGCGCCATAAACACTTTGGGGGTTTTGGCCTTGTCTGCATGTCATCTGTGGCGCAGGACAGTGTGTTTACAGAAAGACTTGGACAGAGAAAAATCGAAAGAGAAAGAGAGAGAGAGAAAAAGAAAGAGAGAGGGAAAACGGATGTTACACTGTGCAGACTCACAACATCAATCTCCAATCTGGACGCTTCCAGGAAAACCCTAATACCAGAGAGAAAGATGGACAGATAAGGAATTAGCGAATTTCACCCACTTTTCTGTCGGCGACATATAATTTGTTGGATCTGCACATTTTCTCTGAGTGACTGGGTGGCCAAAAATGTCAAGAAATGTTCACACAGACATCAGGAATGTGTGTAATGTGTGTAAAATACAATTCCTCCCATTTTCCTGTAAATCTCTCTTGTCTTGAAGTGTTTGGTTTTCCTGCTTTGGTGGCAGACGGCCTGGACATCTCGTCTCTGCATGCGACAGTGTTAAAAATCCCCTGGAAATGTCAACTGGGGCATTAGTGCTCCAAATAGCAAACATTCAGTTCCAATTCCATAGTCCAAGTGTTTGCAGAGCTGTGTTCACTTCTGCTCAGTCCATTCTGCTCTTTAGATTTTAAAGCAATAGGGCTGTAAAATCCCCCCAATCTGTCTTCTCTTCATCTCAGTCATGATCTATAAACAGTCATGACTGAAAAAGTCCCTTCCTTATGCTAAGATTTACAAACACCAGTCATATTTTAGTTAACACTTTTATTCCTCCTTTCATCACAGACTTACATAATTACTTATGTAATTATCAATATACATTTTAATAAAGCTTCCATATAAGTTCTAGCTTGTGGTAACTTTTCAGCACTTGCATCAGGTAAGGAAGTGAGTTTTATTTCAAGCCTTAAATTATGTACAAACAATTTGATCTACACTTTTTAACACTACAGGTTAAGGTGGTCATTTAATGGTTGTCTTTGTCTGGTAAACAATTTAGCCAAAACATTTCGTCTGAAAAGGACACATTTCAGATGGGATTCTGTAAAATTTCAACTGCTTGCCAGATAAAATATGGCTCAACCAAGCATTGACTCTACAGACATTTAAATAAAGAAACAAATCCACAAATGAGTGATGTGATGAAGCCTAGTTATTGTTACTGTTACCTGGAAATATGTGCCAGGTAAGTTTTTTTTTCCTTACAGAAAATTTCACCATAGCAATGATTTAAAAAAAAAAATCTGTTTAATCTGTGGAGTGTCTGCTATACAAATCCCTGTGAATGAATTGTTACTATAGAAACAGTAATGTATTAGAATGAGTGCATTAATATAAACCTGTGATTTGCAGAGTTACTGTTATAGAAAATTAATCAACACCTTCAGACCAATCACAATCCAGAATCCAGCAGCACTGTAGTAACTACTAGTTTAGTAAAAACATTTAGTGGAAAAAAATTGTAAAAATGGACAAAAAAATCCAGAGAAACATGCAATTTCAGACAAAAGTCCTTGATCAGCGGTGCACTTGATAGGTAAGGAGAAAAAAGTTTTAAGAAGTCAGGTTCTCAAAGCATCCCACTTTGAAGACTCTGATCATAAACACTCCTGCCAGAGAGCTTCAGTATTTCCTCTTTCTGATCCACTCAGCAGGCTGTGATCAGCATCACCACCACCTGCAGTGACAAATCAATAATTCAGGCCTCATGCTACATAATGTATAGATCTATAAATCTTTCATAAGTATGGAAATCTTATGGCGAGATGCCACACTGCTGGACAAGTAGCATCAGGTTAAAAACACACACCTGCCATATTTAATGTCATAGAATGTTCCAGGATTCCTGCTCTCATGAACATGCCCTGATTTTAGTTATATATTATGCTTGTTATAATAAGTCTCATTAATGTTTAACCTCAGAGTGTTGACAATTAGAAGACTGAAATGTTGGTAAACTGGAGAATCCAATTTTTTATTTGAGAATTTGGGAGTTATTTGGGAATTATCCTGGGGTTATCGGGGAGTTATTTGGGAATTATTTGGAACACTTTAACCATTCTGAATAATTCCCAAATAACTCCCCAGTAACCCCAGGATAATTCCCAAATAACTCCCGAATTCCCAAATTGTGAAATAAAAAACTGGATTCTCCAGTTTACCAACAGGAATGAGGTTTAAAAAAAACCCTCCATAATTCATTGCAATAGACAAGGTGCAAATTTATTAATTTATTATGTAGCGAGATTTATAGGAGCCACATTTAGGTTTAGCTTTCTTCTCATTGTTAAATCCATTCTGAGACATTACCAAAGCAACGTAACATTTTGGGAAAAAAAACTAGCTAGGCAAAAAAACTTGTTTTTTTTCATAAATTAAAGTATTTAAATGTAGTTTTATCCAGAGAGCCCTCTACTGATTGAACCCACAATCCCTTTGATAGTTTTTGGTGATAAAAATTGGTGATAAACATTGTTTATTGGGAAATATATATATATACTTGACAAAAGATGAATATGATTCAACAAGTCATGTTGCATTTAAAGTTTCTGAATCGGTTTAGGTTTTCTTTTTATTTAAACTTTAAATTTTAATTTAAGGTTTGGTAATAAATTAGTTATAATCAAGTAAATATATAATTCACTGCTTCTAAATGTTTGTTAATACATACTGTATATGAGAATCAGTAGATACACTAATTAAGTCTTCTGAAACACAAAAATTAAACAGATTAAAATTCTAAACTCCCACAGTCCCACTACATTCCAAAGATTCAGGATTTCATTTTTTTAGTCTGTTTCGCCACTTCGCTAGCTAGTTGTCATCACTAATTGTTACCACGATAGTTAGCACGTTTCATAAGTAAAGTGTTACTTTCCACTGGCTCGTGAACATCTAAGATTACTTAGCTACCTGTATGGGCTTGACAGTACAGAAGCTAGCACTAACGCTGAAGGTGAGCATTCTTCATTCTTGTGTCACTTGGTGATAATATTCTGAGAATAATCCTGAGAATACTTTTGGAATTCATGTTATTTAAGCAATATCGCATGAGCAAGAGTGCTGTTATAATAAATATCTGCATGGCCGTAGGCATGAGCCACAGGTCAAATGTAACGAACTGTTGCTAGAACTGGAATTTTATGTAGTGAACCCAGACAAGCGGAGTGATACAAACAATGAAATCTACCAGTGCTCTACCAGTACCAGTAAATATCAGCAATCTTTGAAAGCCACTTGTCCAATGAAATTAACTAACTGTTGTATTAAAGATAATATAAGATTAAGTTGATCCTGAAGGAAGTTCTTGAAACAGCTCTAGTTCCCATGTTTTCATATTCATATTCATATAAGTCGCACTGGATAACTGCATCTGCTAAATGCTGTAAATGTAAATGTAGTTCAGGTACAGTATTGGATAGTTAGGGTAATGGCAGGTGTATTGTGAGTCAGCGTTTATACAGGATTTAAAATCTGAGCCAAAAATGACCCAAATGTAGCCAAGTATATCTAACACTGGTGCAGTGTTTTATTTTTGGCCCAAAATTGTTCCAGCTGTAGGTTCTGCTCTGTATCCTCTCAGAGTTTGGCTCTCACTGAGGCAGAGTTGTGGCTGAGCCAGATTTGGATAAATTCATTGCCATAATTCCATGGCGGCTTGCAGGCCACATGAAAGTGAGAAGTCACTCATCTGCTGTTTGAATCTGTAATACACTAGTCAAGTTCCTGTTTGAACAACCCTTTACACAACTCAGAATATAATAACATGAACACCAAAATCAGTGAAAAAAAAAAACTTAGCTGCCTAATTATCCAAATTACTTTAGTCATGTGACTTTTAATCTCCTCCTGATGTGGCAATTTGCTCTCCGGCAGTTCGGAGCCGTTTCAAAATCCAAAAATGCACATACAGCAAAGTTTGGTGAGTGATGGGAAATTTCTCCCTACACTGCTGTCTTGTATGATGTTGTTGTATGCACTTTATGTTAAGTGTGGGTGTGGCACTATAACACAAGAATTTATTTGTTTCTTTTTAACTCTGTAGTCTGGAAACATTCACCATTAAAGCAAACTTGAACTTGACGTTTCAGAAACAGAAATAATGCCTCCCTTGCTTTTGTAGCCACTTGTTCTGCCCCATCACTTAATTACCTATTTCTTTAAAAAATAACAACAAAGTCAGCAACCTTTCTTCACCATATCCAAGACATGAGAATGTGTGACTGATAACCAGATTACACAATGACTACTGGTTGTATTTTCATTAAAATGATGATGATGAGGCTTATTATTATTATTATTATTATTATTACTTTATTCAATTTTATTTTTATTAAAAGAAAAGAAAATCTGCAGAAATGTCTGATCTACCATGATATCATGTAAATAAGTTCCAGTATATATATATATATATATATATATATATATATATATATATATATATATATATATATATATATATATATATATATATATATATATATATGTGTGTGTGTGTGTGTGTGTGTGTATAAATCTATAGCATTAAAATGTGAGAAAATTGCGAAATTTTCTCCTGAAATTGCCAGAAAAGTGAGATTAAAAAAAGAGAGATCAACTTTGACAAAAAGATTTCCAAAGATTCAGGTTTTTCTTGTTTTATTAATTTTATTATTAGTTATTAATTACACTAAACATTTATCATACAGTTCTTGACTTCCTAAACATTAATATATATAATACAATGTATTTTACACGTTTTTTTTTTAGAATTTCATCATTAATTAAGTTATGTTTTAATTAGTAAACTACTTATTACATGCTTATAATAGGTTCATTATCAAATGTTAAATTAAAGGGTTAAATATTTAACAATAAACAATAAAAGTTTACACGTGACACATCGTTATTAAAGAAAGGTCCTGACACAGCTCTCATTAAGAATTAAGTACTAAAGCCATTTGTGCTGTCATCTGCCCTCTCTTTTATGCTAATCTCTCTTGCTCTCTCTCTTACTTTCTCTTTCATTTCCTCTTTGTTTCTCTGGTACAATGGATCTCCTCAGCATCCCTTCTGTTTGAAGTTGCTCATGAAAGGAGAAGTCCTTCAATCCTCTGTCATTCTTTCCCTTTCTCTTTCATTCCTCCTCGTTATTTATTTATTTATTATTTCATCACTCGTTCCCTGATCTGTCCCCTCCATGGCCTTTTACCTGAGTGGAGATTATAGATCTCAGTCATCGCTTCTCACTCTGAGAGACGTTCTTACAGGATTCAGGAAGGTGTGTTTAAAAGATTATTTAAAGCATGTTTATCTGTACCTGCAGCACTGAAAGACTAAATGAACCTTGACTTCATTATACGTGACTTCTTTCAGTGACATGTTGGTGTATTTTCACTTAAGTTAATGGTTTTCTACATTACTCACAATGCAATTCGACTACGTGCTGATAGTAGTGCTGTGGAATTTAGCCCTCAATTCATTTCTAGCTAAAGACAGCGATGCAGCAGTGCTTTGAGTCTGTCCAGCTCTCTCACCTCCTTATCTGTACACTCTGCTTGAAAATATCAGCTTCTGAAGCTTCAACTTTAATGCTAATACTGCTGTCAACGCCATCATGCTCATCATCTAGTAGATAGTTAACTAGCCGAGCCGAGTTTCTGCTGTAAGTCAGCGATGTATAGCTGCATTGCATTCTGGGACTTTGAGTTCAGCATTTGCACCAAGATCTCCACTACTTACACACTGGATTTATCATAAACATTAAGTTGAACGTCACTGAAAAATGAAAATTGAGTGAGAAGTTTTGGTTTATAGTAGCTAACAGCAAAACCTGACTGTTATCACTATGGTTGAGATTGTTGAAATTTTTTCTCCTATTAAATATCATTGTAACTGTGCTAGCAAGAGTTCACACAATAGTCTAAACTAAAAACATCACAAATATTTTATTCTAAACTTACATAATGTGTCTCAGGGATTTGATTTTTACTTTAAGCACAAGTTCAGCTAGATCGTTTTAAAGGTTGAAAGCAACCCAAACCAAGACAAGGGATGCCTGTATTTTATTGTTAGCAGAGACAAAATACAGAGAAATTTGACTGGAAACTTTGTCAGACAATGTTCCAATGCAAAAAAAAAAAAAAAAAAAAATCCATGTAGTGAACTACTTAGGATTACATACATAGGATATGTTATATATATGTAGTGAAGATATATGTTGAACAGGGATTTTTTTTTTAACAGGATTTTTTAGTTGTTGTAGCAAAGATCAACCAACTACTAACAAACGTTAGCAAGTTCCATACAATGCCTGTCAGGTCACTTGATATTAGTGAGGTAAATGTAACGATGGAAACAACTTGTTGGCATATGAATGTAAATATTGGTGCATTCAGAAATAGTGTTACACTTGCTGTTGTTTAACACAACTAACAGGAGTTACACCATATCTGAAAACATCAATATTGTGTCATAACCTGTGCTCTGAAAATTTTGGAAAAAACCCCCAAAAACCTTCTCTTGTGGTGACTGTGTGACTGCTGAATTTATACAACTGGGTTGTATTAGCTTTCATTACTTGTTAGCTACATTAGCTTCATAGCTCCAGTGCACAACTAAAAAAATAAACTTTTGACACCAAGTATGTCCTGACTGACATGATATTTTCCACTGAGTGATCACTTTAAAACAAAGTTCCAGTCCCTTTCTCACTCTTATACATCGCGAGCTGCCGGCAGTGAGCAAACAGTGCTAGCTGCAATGTTAGCGAAGCTCTGATTGATATGTTTTTTGGTAAAACATTAAATCCAGACAGGAAGTGTTGGAATGGACAAACAGAGCTGATTCTCACATCAGGGAGTTCAGAACATTTCCATCCGCTAGTAAAACTCCTAGCTAGTCACCTTCTGGCAATGCACTAAGAATTTATTTCATTTCTGAGGTGATTTCAGCCAGTAAACACAGCACAACTTATTCTCACTTTATCTGACTAATTCATTCAGTTTGTTTTTATGCTAAAGTTAATTAGTTAACTAAAAGTTCATTAGCAAACTATTTATTGAGAGATTTATTGAGGACATTTACTGAGGACCAGCTAAAGCTGACAGGAATTATTAACAAAATTAATTAATGGTTCATTATTAATAATTCATTAATTCCTGTTTATCCATCAGTCTGTCTTTCTCACTATCTGTCTATCCGCTGTTTGTCTGTCTATAGAAAGAAATCCTTCATTTTTTATTTTCATCACATATACATTATAGTACAGCGAAATTATTTTCTTTGCATATACAGATATCTATCTATCTATCTATCGATCTGTTCTTTCATTTATTAAAACTCGCCTGTTGTAACGCTCACTCTCTCTCTCTCTCTCTCTCAATTCAATTCAATTCAATTCAAAGGTTACTTTATTGGCATGACAAATATTGCATAAACATTACAAATATTGTAAAACATTTGTATTGCCAAAGCTTGGATACAGACTTTGGGAACAAATCAGAAAATAACTATAGAAATAAATAAATAGGAACAGTCAAAAAGAAACACTGGTAATGAAACCCTGAGAATAAAAAAAACAGAATACAAAGTAGAATAGTGTGTGTGTTTGTGTGTGTGTGTGTGTGTGTGTGTGTGCGTGTACAGTATGTGCGTGTGTGTGTTTGTTATATATATTAGATGACATGGTCACCCACTGTTCCTCACCTGGTGGCAGGTGTGTGTGTGTATCGTTCAGCTAGTGTGCAGCTCTCTTTGTGCTCCCCCAGTAGGTGGGGCTGTTTGTCGGTGTCCGAGAGGGAATTAAATTTGGGGATGATTTTGTTCATTTTTGGTGAAGAATTTTCGAATGTTGTTTTATTTAGTGCATTCAGTGAGGAAGTGCATCTCTGTCTGTATTTTATTTAGTGTGCTCTGCTACACAGGACTGTCTGTGTCTGGCCCATCTCGATGACTTCGTCAAGGTGTTTCTCAGTTTTAGATGAATCACTGTGCACAGATAATCTGCCATGCTGTACTGTCTGTTTAGGGCCACAAAATTGCATTTTACTTTGGAGTTTAGTATGATTTTCCCAATAGGTCAAATAGTTTACTTTCAGTGTTTGTGTAATTTGGTTAATTCTAATTGGGTTTGCAACTTTCTTCTATTCCTGAGTCTTTACTGTGTTAGTGTGTGTTAGTGGTGTGTTAGTGGGGTTATAGAGCAGTGACTCAGGTCCAGTTGGATGAGGGGACTGGTGTCTTTGCTCAACTCTTGGTATTGCAGAGCTTTATAATGATATGAGCGTGGGTTGCTCTCTTTTAGGTGTTTCCAGAATTTGAATGCCTTTTTTTGTATTTTTATAATTAGTGGATACCGGCCTAATTCTGCCCTGTATGCATTGTTCATGGTGTTTCTGTGCACCTTTAAAATAATTTTGCAAAACTCGGCATGCAGGGTCTCATTTGGATGTTTGGTGATGTGTAAGCAGACCCCACACTTCACTGCCATACAGGGCAATTGGTTCAATCACTCATTCAAACATGTTGAGCCAAATTCTAATTAGAATTTCTACAAATGTTTGTCGTTTTATGGCCCAGAAAGCTCTGCGTGCTTTTTCTCTCAGTTCACTCACTGCCATGTTGAAGTTTCCTGATGAACTCATTTGTAGTCCTAGGTAAATATTATTTCTGGAATGCTCAATTTCATGTGTACCTAATCTAAATGGGTGTTTTGTTCTCTGAGAGCTGGATCTTTTTTGGAATATGATCATTTTAGTTTTTTTTGAGGTTGACTGTCAGGGCCCAGGTCTGACAGTACTGCTGCAGCAGGTCCTGGTTCTGCTGTAGACCCTGAGCGGTGGGGGACAGCAGGACCAGGTCATCTGCATACAGCAGGAGGTTAATCTCTGAGTCGTGTAGAATGAGACCGGGCGCTGCAGACCGGCTCTAAAATGGAGGCCCACAGTAAACAGTAATAAATAAAGTAATTTATTATAAAGTAATAAATGAGACAAAGTCAATATCTGGTGTGACGATCCTTCGCTTTAAAAAAAAAATAGTCTCAGGTACAATTTGTGCAGTTTTATAAGGAAATGAGCTGTAAGTGTTACTGAGCATCTTGCAGAAGCAGCCACAGTTCTTCTGGGGACTTTGACTGTCACACTTGCTTCTTATTTTTGCAGCAAAACCCAGCAGCCTTCATTATGTTTTTTGTCTGAAAAGTGTCTCTTATGTAATACGCTGCTTTCTTTACTGACATACAAACATTTTTCTCTAACATTTAATTTTGTGCTGGAAAACTAATGTTTGGAAATCTAAAAAGTTTTTGTACTGAATCAATAATGTAGAAGTCATAAAATAAAAATCTATAACAAAGTTTGTACTAAAAAAATAGGGTGCCTAAGACTTTTGCACAGTACTATATATATATATATATATATATATATATAAATATAAATTTGTTATCATGTAATCCACTGTACTATTCCCAAGAGGTGAGCAAAATGTGTATCTTTTTAAAGAGTCCCCTCGTATCATACTGTTGACGATGTACAGACCCAGACTTTGACAGAGCTGCAAGAGGTCCTTGGCAGTTTTTTTTTATCACATTGTCATAGTTATTCCTGTGGATTGAAGAAGAATGATTAGTGAGAATCATATTGTTTTTAATCTAGTGATTTCCGTGTGTGTTTATTGTGTCAGGTTGTGTTCCTGTTCAGGCATTCAGGTCTCTGCAGATGAACACATTTCCCTGGGCCTATAAAACAATCATATATATATATATATATATATATATATATATATATATATATATATATATATATATATATACACACAGATTTTAAATAAATTTATACAACATTTTATACAACAGTGTACCTTTTTGTTTTTTCGCATGTGTACACATTTATATGCAGTTTTTATTTTTTTTATATGAGTCTGTTGCAGATGTACTGCAGTAATTGTTTGATCTCACTCATCTCACTGGTGTGCTGTGGTCCTCTGACAGCTTCAGCATAGCTGTGTTGTGGTTGTAGGGTTCAGCCGAGGGGCAGTGGGGCTGCTGTTACTGTATGCTTTGGCTGGTGCCAGTGAGCTGGTGGGGTTGGCAGGACTGGAGGGTGTTGAGGTGCTAGTCTGCCTGGTGCTGGTCTGGTCAGTTGGGAGCACTGAGCAGGTCGAGGCAAGCTTTGCTGGTTTAGGGTGTGTCCTGTCTGTGCTTTTTGTAGGATTGGGCGTGCTGGTAGTCTCCTGGTGGGTGTGCTGTAGCTGTAGTGGTGTTGTTGTAGTTTTGGAGATTCTCCTCTGTGTTGGCCTGCTGTGTGTGTAGGTGTGTGTCTGCCAAGTGCTGCGTCCTTTAGTGTCCTGGCAAACTCCTTGACAGTATGCTTGTTCAGGTGCACTTGGTCGTATAGGTGATGGGGTCTAATGCTGCTTCTGGTGAGCCAGGTGCACGTTAGGGATGAGAGCATATCCTCTGGAAATATAGGCTCTGACTCTCTATATGGTGGCGGAGTGGAAGTCTTTGAATGGTAGGAGGGTCGATATTATGACTTTTGCATTGGGGAAGGTCTCTGCGGCTCTTTCTCACAGCTCTGCACACCAGGGCCCCGACTCTCTCCTGTTCTGCCCTTAAATCATTTGTGCCTGTGTGGATGATTGTGCAGCTAGGCTCACCTAGGACATTTTTACGGAGGACTTGGTGCACATCTCTTGTTCTTGAACCCCAGATTTTGGATGTTTTGTGTCCTGGGAAGAGCTTCTCCTCTTGTAAGAATTTGCCATTTGAGTTAATGAGGATGGCGATTTCAGTGTCTGTGTGTGAAACACATCTGGCTGGTTGCTCTGCTGGTATTGTGTTGGGGTTTCTGGAGGGGTTTTCTCTGTCTGGTGATTCTTTGCCAGTTTGGGAGGATCTCTGAGTGTCTCAGGTTTGTCTGTCTGTGTAGCCGGCAGTGAGGTGCAGTGTTTGCTATGGGGAAGTGGGCGTTGTCTGTGAGGGCACAGGGGTGGGCTGAGACAAGGGACTGGGGGTGGGTTGTTATGGGGGCCCAGGGGTGGACTGTGAGGTTCTGGGCATGGGCTGTGTAAGGTCAGTGTGGGTGGTGTTTAAGGGGGCAGGAGAAGTTTGCAGTTTTGTTTTTAGGGTCTCTATAATGATATCTCTATTGTGCAGCTCCTGTCTGAGGTTTGATATCTCCCTTGTCAGCTCTGTTTTATGGCTCGACTGTTCTTTTTCTGCTCTACCTTTGATAGTGCAAATTTTAGTGTTTCTCTGTCCTGCTGCTAGTTCTGTATGTCTCTTTTCAGATCCTGCACCGTCACTTTAAGTTAGCTTTTGATTTGGCTGATCTGGTCTCTGAGGGGCTCGTGTCTGTGTTGGTGGTGCTGTGGGGGAAGATCTGCTCTTTCAGTTCTATCAGCTCCGCCTCTCACAGGGCTAGGCAGTCTCTGAGCTGGATTACAGTGGTGTGGAGGTGTGGGCTTGGTGGAGGGGTTGTATTGTGTTTCACACACTGCTCTGTTTCTCTCTCGGTGCTGTGTGGTTCAGAAGTGGAGGAGGAAAGGGTCAAGGCGTCACTGTGACACAGGCTTCTGAGAGAGGGGAAAATCTCTACAAACGTCTGCAGAGCACACTCACTGCCTAGAATCATTACAGTACCCGTCTGGTACAGGTTAATTGTTAGGAAGCTGTGTCCTGCATTTTTTTCACGGTCTTCAAAAACATAAATTTGCCGTCCCTTACAGATACCATGTTTAGTCACATGTTTATAGTGAGTACAGATAGCTGAGTGCCAGGCTTCAGTGTGTTCAGTATAAAAGAACAGGTTAGTGGTGGTGTTTTTCCCATTAATTAGACTGCCGTCTTTAAACAGAGTGTCTGGGTTTTCTTTGTGTTTTTAGTTTGTACTGCAGTCTGCCATTCTCAGAGTGAATCTCCTGTGGGAACTCAAAGGGGCGGGGCTTCACTGCTGCTGCTGCTTCATTGGCCATTTCAAACAATGTATCAATATTTTGAATAATGCTGGCAGTTTAATTGACTAATCCCACAGTTAGCAAACAATTAGCAAACTTAGCAATATTAGCACTTAGCAAGCTAATGATAACCACTTTATCTTCAGTTTTTATTCTTCTTTAAAAGCAGAGTCAGTGTTAATGTGCAGTATAGGGCTGTGGTATCAGCTGTATTACCCTGAGTGTACAGAAGCAGGGGAGATTTGTGCTGGTTTTATTCAAATCCTGAATCCGAAATATAAATTCCTTATATTTATTTGGTCCATGCTTTTTCTTTTCCTTTTTTTTCTTCATAATTTGGTTTAAATCCTCTCTATGTACTGTATTATCCTCTTTCCTTGTGTTGTCTTCTTTTCTTCTGTTCCTCCTTTTCTTTCCTGGATTTTTTCTTTTTCTCCTCTTCTTTTTCTCGTCTTTTTCTCTGCTAGTTTAGCTTTGAAGCCTGCCTGTTGTAGGTAGCTGCCATTCAATATTTCAGTATTTTTGCTATTTTCTGCCTAATTTATTATATTCTAAATTAGTAACTTACCCTTCAAGTTAACTTTTACGATTATAATAGATATTACTAAAGATATTAGATATTACTGTTTTACTAAAGTTAATCTCATTTTAGAAACAAAAAGATTGAAAAAATTCAGGACCTCATCTTAAGCATGACCTCTCTCTTTCTCTTTCTCTCTCCCTCTCTCTCTCTCTCTGTCCGTCTGTCTGTCTTTCTCTCTGAAATGGATCCAGATTCTCAGAGACTCTTTGGCTCCCCATAATCGGGGGTTCGGGGGTCAGAGGTTGTGCAGTTCTATGATAGATAGCAGAACTACACTGGGGTATCACACACACACACACACACACACACTGCTCCCTCCATTATGAACAAATTGTTCTGCTGAGAAAGACAGGATCCAGCCGTCCTGCGTCCTCTTTATCTTCCCTTTCTCCCGCTCCCTTGCTCCCTCCTGCATATTTTCTCTCTCTCTCGTGAATAATCGTATGTTTCCCACTCGCTCACCCGCATGCAGACAAGCCTTCTGTAAATTTTTCCCATATGGTTCTGTTTACTCCAGAAAAATCCCTCTTGCTGTGTTAAAATGATCTGATTGGATTTAATTTGGCCGTATTTATTTGGACAGGATATCTGCAACGCAAGGTTAAAAGCGTGTGATCCTGAGGTTTAGCCATAAAATGGCTGCTAATAATTGGAGCCACTTGATAAAAAGGAACTAAAGCCAGACGTTTTCAGCTTGAGATAAAAATGGACCATTTTAATATTCAGCCCAGGGGCACAGGGGTTAAGTATATTCATGTTAATCTCTCTGACAATTTTTACTCACATTCATACAAAAACACAAATTAGCCTTCCACAGGAGACAGTTAGAGGGTTGCGGATTTGGATTTCGGCCTCAATGGTCATGACAAACCAATATCTGAATTTTAGCATCTCTGAAACATTGATAGAATCAGGAGATCTGTCTCCAAAAACATCTTATGGCTAGTGTGTGCTGTCACATGACCCTACTTAAAAAAAAAATCACCTACTATAAACCTACGTTCACACTAGCAAGCAACAAAGTGGCAAGTGAATGTATGTAGCTAGCACTAGTTAACTTGCTTTGCTAATCTCATCTGAGAAAGAAGCTAGTTCAAAGCTCAAAGCTCAAATCATGTAAATCAAATCACCAGATTTCACACTGATTACTGTGTTATTTAATTTGTGTATAACTAGTTACCCTTTCTCATCACAACTAAACACAGGGCACGACCACAAGCGACAACAGTAGCATTCACTACACGTCAATAAGAGACAAACTACACGTCAATAAGAGACAAACTACAAGCAACACAAGGTGACTTTTCACCTCCAAGTGTGAAACTAGTTGGTGGTGTGGGTGTGTATTTTGTAGTTGTGCATTGTGTAGTTATATCTGGGTGTAGTCTGCAGTTTTATATCTAGGTGTATTTTGAGTTGTGTATCTGGATGTATTGTGACTTGTGTATCTGGGAGTATTTCGTAGTTGTTTATTGGGCTGTATTGTGAGTTGAGTATCAGGGTGTATTGTGTAGCTATTTATTGTGTTGCAGTGTGTCCTTTCCTGCGCTGCTGTACGAGTGAATGGGAGACATGAGTATTTTGTTCTTCCTCAAACACAGATCAGGATCTGTAGGTGGAGCTGCAGTGTTTCTGATCTCTCTCTCTCTCTCTCTCTCTCTCTCACACACACACACACACACACAGTTATCACACAAGCCCTGCAGATTTTTCAGGCACACTTTCATACTGCCAATCTCCCGTTCTACCACGTCCCAAAGGTGTTCTATTGGATTCAGATCCCGTGACTGGGAAGGCCACTGAAGAACACTGAACCCACTGTCATGTTCATGAAACCAGTCTGAGATGACTTTTGCTTTGTGACATGGTGCATTATCATGCTAGAAGTAGCCATTAGAAGATGGGTAAATTGTGGCCATGATGGGATGCACATGCTCAGCAACAATACTCAAATAAGCTGTGGCATTGATGATTGATTGGTATTAACAGGCCAAAGTGTGCCAAGAAAACATTCCCCACACCATTACACCACCTCCACCAGCCAGGACTGTTGACACAAGGCAGGTTGGGTCCATGGATTCATGCTGTTGGCTCCATATTCTGAGCCTACCATCTGTGTACCTCAGCAGAAATCAAGATTCATCAGACCACGCTACGTTTTTTTTTTTCGGTCTTCAGCTGTCCAGTTTTGGTGAGCCTGTGCGCACTGCAGCCTCAGCTTTCTGTTCTTTTCTGACAGAAGTGGAACCTGATGTAGTCTTCTGCTGTTGTAGCCCATCCACCTCGAGGTTCAACGTGTTGTGCATTCTGAGATGCTTTTCTGTTCACCACAATTGTACGGCGTGGTTATCTGAGTTACTGTAGCCTTTCTGTCAGCTCAAACCAGTCTGGCCATTCTCCATTGACCTCTGAACAACAAGGTGTTTCCGTCTGCAGAACTTCCACTCACTGGATGTTTGCTCTTTATTGCATAATTGTGTGTAAACTCTAGAGACTGTTGTGTGTGAAAATCCCAGGAGAGCAGCAGTTATAGAAATACTCAAACCAGCCAATCTGGCACCAACAATGGTGGTCTGCCATGGTCAGAATCACTGAGATCACATTCCTCATTCTGGTGGTTGATGTGAACATTACCTGAAGCTTCTGGCCCGTATCTGCATGATTTTATACATTGCACTGCTGCCACATGATTGGCTGATTAGATAATTGCATGAATGAATAGGTGTACAGGTATTCCTTAGAAAGTGCTCAGTGAGTGTCGATAGATAGATAGATAGATAGACAGATAGATAGATAAACATTATAAATAGAAAGAGAGATATACTGTGTATTTTGACAACAGACAGATAGACAGACTGACATTCAGATACATAAACAGTCAGAAGTCAGAGAGAAAGATAGATAAACACTTAGACAGAAAGACACATAGCATAAAGCATAAAGGCTTTCATTCATTCATTCAATCAGATGGCTTGACAAACAGGAAGGCAGATAGGTAGATACTCAGTTCAGAAAACAGACAGAGAAATTCATAGATAGTCAGACAGACAGATGAACAGATATACAGACAGATAGACAGACAGATACATACACAGATATACAGTTAGACAGACAGATAGACAGACAGACAAATAAACAGATAGATAGAGGCTTAAACAGTGTTCTTTTTGATAGTAAAACCAGGATTCTTTGGATAGTAAAGCATTCCATTTCACAAAGAGTTATCTGGAACTTTCTCTGAAAGGAAAAAAACCCTCTGTTACAGGGTTCAACACAGAACCCTTAGGTTCCCTTGGAGGGACTGCAGCAGTCAGTGAAGTAGGGATGTAAGACAGAGTTTAAAACTTTTTAGCACTCAGAAGTGTGTGAATGTGAATGAGTGAACTGCTGCTGTATATAGACAGGCTTTAATCTAATTAATGTTAATGAGCTCGTTTAGTGTGAAATGTTCACAGTAATGAACATGCACGAGTAAATTCTGTCCTGCGTAACGAGCGCAGGAGATCGGCGGGTCATTTAGGGAAGAAAGATAGACAGAAACACTCTTTCGCTCTTTTTTTAGGAGAAGAACTGCACAAGTGCACACTTGCACGCACACACACATTTAGCTGGTTTAGCCTTTAATTCTATTCAGGAAAGACCAAAGAAAAGAAATAATATGAGAAAGAGACAGATATACAGACTGATAGACAGATAGATAGATAGATAGATAGATAGATAGATAGATAGATAGATAGACACACAGAAAGATAGACACAGACAGATAGATATTTAGATAGATAGATAGCTGCAGACAGTTAATTGACATTGAATTTGTTGCTGAATACAAGTCTCTGGAGAAGAGCGTGTGTCCATGACCTGCTGTCCTCAGAAAGAGAGAGAGAGAGAGAGAGAGAGAGAGAAGCTCACACACATCACCTGAAACTGTATTAACCCCTGGCCAAGCTCTATATTGCTTTTGAATAATTAACCCCTCACACACACACACACACACACACACACAGTGTGATAAAAAAAACATGCTCCATTATTAAAGTGTGATGCGCTCCATTTTAATCTGAATTATTCAGAATGAAAACCAGAGTGAACACAGCTGTTACCCCAATATTCACATATGGTTATTTATGGATAAAGAAAAGAAAAGAAAAAGCAGTTAAATTAATATTTAAGATGTTTTATGTCTTGCTTTATAATTCTGTAATTTTTCAATACTAAATATTCTGTCTTACTGATCTATTGACCTCAGTCATGTCTGAGGGGGGGGGATTTGTTCCCATATTACCAAAAACCTTCTTCATGCTATCGATCAGGCTCAAACACGTGTGGTAATGTCTTAAATATTGTCAATAACATTGAATTTTTCCCGTTTATAGAACTGTTCATAGAACTGTATCACCTTGGCAAGTTTTCTTTATAACCACAGCACTGTTGAATTCTCTAACCAGAAGAGATTGAATAATTTTCTATAACAGCAGCTCTGACAGTAGTGCAACTTCAAATCACAGATTTATATTAATGCACTTGTTCTGATATCTTATGGTTTCTATAGTAACGGGTCATTCACAGGGACTTGTACGGTGGACGCTCTGCTTAAACAGATTAAAAAATTGTAGATATGGTGAAGTTTTCTGTAAGATGTTTATTTAACAGTTATGGAAGGAGTCTTCAGTGTCAGTGCTTGTAACATTCAGAGGTAAAGCTGTAACTTTAAGTTTTCCAACATCTTCAAGACTGATGATTTACACTTTGTGGTTTCTCTGTAACACGACAAACTGTATTTTTTTTGTCATTAATTTCAAGAGAGAGAAAAAATAGAGGCTGGTGAGGGAATGACTGAATGTATGTGAGAACAGAAACCTGTTTTACTGACGTTCCACAACATTAAATGTAACTATAAATGGATAAAGAGTATGATGTGTCATTCTTTAATATATGAAAAATTGTAATTGTTGCCAAATTGCTGTGGTATAAGAGGAATAAACACTTGAGGTTGTGCTGTTATAGGAAAATAATTTACATAAGAGACATGAAAATGACATAGTGTTTGGTCATTTCTACTTCAATGAGTAATAATAATAATAATAATAATAATAATAATAATAATAATAAAACTTAGTTATGGTGCCAGTGGTGTTTTAAATGTTTGTGTATCAGATGTTCAGATTTCAGTTCTGTAAGATTGCAGCAGTGTTTCATGATCTGGTTTCTCAGATGAATGATCACTGTTTCAGTTTCCTGCACACCTGTCTGTACAGATACTGTGTGTGTGTGTGTGTGTTGAATCACAGAGCGTTAACTGGATGCAGACAGGTGAAGATCAGCAAGAAATGACTGTCAGAAACCGTAAAAAAGAACGAGAGAGATAAACGTCTTTTCAGTTCAGCCCAGTGACATTTTTGGCTTTATCATGACAGGGTTCAGTGATGTTCTGAAAAAAAAAAAAAGAAACACTTCTACTGAGATGGAAAGAGAGAAATAGAGTGTGTGTGTGTGAGAGAGAGAGAGAGGGATTGTTTAACACTTTCTGTACAGGATGAATTTATTAATCACTAAACCATGGTTTAATATAAATCTATAAATTGATAAGAATATGATCTTTAAGTAGTCAAATTGTAATATGCCTATGTATTTGTATATTTACGGTAAGTGTGATACTCCAGAAATTATGGTAATTTGAGGCCACATGTGGTGAATAAAAGTGCTGGCATTAACCTCTTAAACTGAAACCTCACCCCAGGCTTATAAAGCATAAAATAATTAAACATCAGCATTACTTATACCACTGTGCTGGTTGAATGGTTGAATTCTCGAATCTGATTGGCCAGTAGTTCGGACAGTAGTTCCGGCTGTAACATGAATGATAAGTTAATATTAATACGCTCATTCTAAGACGGTATTGTTTCTATAGTAACACAGAGACTTGTACGGCGGACGATCCACGTAACCTAAGACTAATAATAAATGGATTAAAAAACATGTTTTTGTTTAACAAAGTAAACCGTATAGTCGTTGATGTGCTGATGTGTTTTGACAGGAGACATTTATTTAACATTTATGGAAGGAGTCTCTGTTGTTAGCACTTTGTAACAGTCAAGATGCTTTGCAACATTTCCCAGAACAGGAAAGGCTTCACGACAGAGGAGTGTATGCTTTCTCATTTCTCAGGAAAATGACAGGCTGCCTTTTTTTTGAGAGAGAGAGAGAGAGAGAGAGAGAGAGTGAGAGAGAAATTTAAATTTAAACTGTTAAAATGTGTGACTTGTCACTCATTAATAAATTAAACATTGTAATGGTTGGCAAATCGCTGGGGTATAAGAGGAATTACACACTCCAGACTGTGCTGTTTAACGGAAATAATACACTTCTGGGTGGTCACGCATCGTGCCACATCACACCCACCTGGCATGCATTAGTTTGGTATAACTGCATGATTTGTCAGGTATTATTGTCTTCATAAACTATATAAAATAAGTAAATTAATCATTAACTAATCTTTAAACTAATTTGCTTTAATAATTATCACATCAGCAAACAAAAACAGTTGTCATGGCGAGAAGAAATCTTCAATCCTCATCCTTTTATTTTATTATTTCTCATCCTATTTATTTATTTATTTATTTATTTATTTATTTATTTATAGCTTGTATTTCAGCCAATGGGAATAATTTTATCTTTGCGATGTCATTTCCCAGTGACAGGAACGCGCTGATTAGCATGAATCCATGTTTATTTTCTTAATGATCATACATTCAGAAGGAAAAGAGCTGAACTATGTAACAGTTACAAGCTGTAACAGGTAAAAATCAGATGTCTCAGCTTCATAGATTGATTGATTCTTCCCCAATAAATGCTTTATCCTGGTGAGGGTTGCTGTAGTTTAAATTAATCATTGGTTTTTATTTTTGAAGACAGAACAAACTACTCTAAGCTCATTAGAAAAAAAAAGACAATCCTGCACACACTCCTATCCTCCAGCATTTCTTTCTGAAAGATTTATGCAATGGTTGTGAAAGTGTTATTTTAAAGACACTGATTTTACTCCATGGACCAAAATCAGGTGATTATCGTTGGCCCTGATGTGACATGTTTCTGGAGGGAAACCAGTGGTTCGGTGAACAGCTAAGCTAATGCAGCTAATGTGTTTGTGAGTTATGAGATACTGTGTTGACTGAGGAACACTAAAAGCTTTTTAGTCATAGCAAAACGTTAATAATAAGCAGATTCTCTTTGTTAAAAAGATGTGACCCCAGCCTCACACTCATTTTCTATCTCCCACACTTCCAAGATTCATGGGATTAAAGCTCTGGATGAACTCCTCAGAAAAAACTGGAAGAGTTGGATGAGAAATTAACCACTATCTCTAACGTGAATTCCTTTGTCATGTACTGCATCCTCTTACATTAAAGTGAAGAGGATATTTTAGTCATCGGCATCCTGTGTGACGGCTGATTAATGTTAGCCAGTCTAAGATTGTGCTGTTCGGCTCAGCATACACCGCATCCCTGTCTGCAAATCATACTGCATGTTTCTGCTTTTAGTTTTCTGTTCTCATTTACACTTTCCCTCATGTCATGTCATGCTGTCCTGACAAAATTTGGAACACTATTATAATTATAAAAAAAAATGTCATTGGTTTTGGGCACCTCTCTAGATAAGTGTGCGTTTCTCACATGTGACTCTGACTTTAACTTTGTTTTACACTCATGTGGCAGTTCAAAAAACTGAAATAGTTGAGCATTTACAATCCATTTAAAAAGAAAACAAAATAATAATAATAATAATAATAATAATAATAATAATAATAATAATAATTTAAAGTATAAGATAAACTTTAAATGTATATTAATCTAAGATAAATCCATGTAATAAAAATATAAAAGAAAAACAATCCATGACTGGAATGGGTGATTTTCTATATCTCTCTGTTTGCTTGTTCGCTGTATCATTTTTTTCTACATCTCAGACCTCAGTTTCCTGTTTTCTGGAAAAATCTAATCTGTGTCCTGTCTCTAATACCTGCGTGCCGCAAAAATACTCAATACTTGAGTTAATTATGGAATTTTATTTACTTTCATTGAAATAATTTTCCACTGAACTTTGTTTAGTGTTTTTAACGCACCCTGGTCCACTTCCCCTTGGCCTGGTTGAGTCGTTTCGGCTATAATAAGTGCATTTTTGTTACTTTCTCAGCTCATGTGAAGTTTGTTAGACAAGGATCGAGTCAACGTCGCTATAGACTTCGGCAGCACATTACCCAGAATGCAATGCTCCAGCCTGACACAAGTTTTCCTTTTTCATAACAGTGACAAAATGATTTATAAGCACCATCCCCAAGGTTCATGAATATAGGCTTAAAAGGAAGTGTTAGAGAGAGACGCAGCGTCTCGAGCTTTTGTCCCACGCCTTCAGGCGTCACAGATGTTTGAGGACACTTTAATGCAAAAGGCTGAATCATTTATAACTGACGACACGTTTCACTTTTCACAGGAGTCCCATCCGCGTACGCAGCATTAAAAAAACAAAACGGTGAAAGGACAAAAAGTTTGCATGTGACAGCGTAATGGATCAAACACACACACACACATACACACACACACACAGCACTAAAAGCAGTTTTTGCATCATTTACTACTTCCTCAGCGTTTCTATTCTTATTTTAAAGTAAAGCTGCTCGGTGACAGTGGCAAGGATGAAACAGTCGCTGAAGTTTTAGCTGAAAATATTTGCCATTTTGTCGTCGTCCCAGAAGAACGAGAGACTTCTTCTTATTCAGAGTTCCTGGCAGCAGGCCTGCATTTATCACGCCTCACACTGTACATTTTAGATTTTAGATTTGATTTCGATTTCATACTTCCCATGGGAAATTGTTAAGACAATTGTTCAAACCTGTGACAAGGTGATAGGTGACTTGATTTCCTGTGAAACTATATAAATTTTTATCAATTTCATATAACTTATTCACAGATTTTAAGATTTTATTCTTCACTAAAGAATAATGTTTATATATTCTGATGTCATCATCTATACATACACTATACATTAATGATCTTCAGTTTGTTCTTCTGAGGAAACCATTAAAGTTTCCAGGTCAGGACCCTTCAACAGAGTTTCCCTTTTAGAACAAGTCCCAAGTAGAACTTTGTTAGGAAGCTAAAATCACTAAGCATCGAAAGAACCCCTGAGTAACTTTGTTTTAAATATAATATTCATAATTCTAGTCATAATTTTAATACTCAAATTTCCATATACCACTATACCACCATAAAGATATAACATCATGTCAGCTGTAATGACTTCGGCAATATTTCAGAAAAAAAAAGTTCTTCAGTTATGTGTGGAGACGGAATCACTTCTAATACGACTCAGGGTAGCACTGAAATATTGCAAAAGATTATCCGAAAAAGTCTTTGACCAATTTTAGGACATTTCCTGTAATATGATTTCTTGTAAAAGCAATTCGTGGATTCTGTCACACATTATGATCATGTCATTCCCTGATTGCTGTGAAGACCATTTTGTTTTCCTGTATGGAGATTCTCCATGTCATGCTGTGACGGTGAAGGTATGGAAATATTTTTACGTTACTAACAACACGCATTTTTAAATTCAGAGTCTGTGAGCGCCAGTGAAAATCAACACCGCAAAAAAATGTCTGCTATCATGTCTGAAACTGAAATTGTGAAGGAACCGTGTTCTGGGACTCATCAGAGGAACGCTCCGATTGCATTTTTGGATCAGCTTCAACCTGTGCAGGGGAGGACTTTCCATCATAAAAACGATTTGTTTATCCTGAACAGAGAAAAAGCTCCAAATGCAAAACAAATGTGTAGCAAAAGGCTAGAGATACAACATGAATGAAACTGTTAAAGGTCATTTATTAAATCTGAAAAAAACATCATGGTTTATCTGTATCTAGTCATGTTTATTCATGTCTCGAATTGAGTTCTTTAGTGCAGTAGTGTTCAACTACAGAGAGAACTCAGTAGTGGGCATTAAGTCCTGCATTAAAGTGTCCACAAAGTAGATAAATAGTTTAAGGAACTCTCTAGGAAAAGAACTTTAAGGTAGACTTGGAAGTAGACTATGGAGTTGCTTTATGTAATACAAGTCTAACATCAACCGCTTAGTCTATTTAACCAAGCAGGAGCCTTCAGATCCTTTTATTACATTTTTATTTCAGACTTGCCGACCTTCATACATATTGTGCAAGAGTGCTGTATTTTAAAGTTCAGAGTACACTGTTATGAGTTATCACTCAAAAATGTGCCCAAAGAGTCTTTTTTGCTCTTTTTAATTGACATAAGAATCTGGAAAGATTGACAGTTGGGCAGGTGTTTTGAACTCTCTGATATTAACTGAAGCTCTGCCCCTTCCCCAATCTCACATTAGTAATGTTTCAGCTGGTACTTTTGACTTGGATTATCTGTATGACACACACACACACACACACACGACTGGTCCGGCTTTTAATAAGAGTTAAAACTGAAATGCACAAATGACAGCGGCCATGTTAGTGATGTTCAGTGGCATGGAATGAAAAATGGTGGATCCACAGTACCTTACAGACTTCATGAAATGAGCCAGAAATGCAGCATGAGAAGGAGTCATGTCTCAAATTGCGTACTTTAGTGCAGTAGTGTTCGACATGTAGTGCACTATCACAGTTCTGTAGGTAATGATGATCTATCTCGATTCGGACTTACACAGTCTTTAAGAACCCAAAGTAGACAAGAGAACCCTGGCTGAATGATTTTGTTGCTGGTTTTCATTCTAAAAAAAAAAAACAAGTAAGTTCTTTTCAGTAGATCTATAAAAACAAACAAAATGGCCGTTTGGAGCTTTGTGTTGTTGACATGTTCAGACCTCTTCGGTTTCCTGTAGGTTCCTTTATCAGATCAATGGAGGTTGAGAAGTTCATTATCTCAGATAAATCTATACTCCGTCCTCCCTGTTCTCTCACTCCCTCGCCTTTTAATTGGTTCTCCTCATCAGTCATCGGAGACAGGCCTTTTTTTACCACACACTCTTCATCCAGCTCTAACGACACAAAGGCTAATTTTACACCTCCCAATTGTTCCATTTAATTACGTTCTGTCTTCCAGCCTCAGATTCGATCGATAACGTCCTTGTGGGAAACGGACGCAGTTCTCCAAGCGACCTTATTAGCTTGGCTGAGAACCACCTTTTGTGTTTGTATTGACGTTTATGCAGATGTAGTCGGAATAAACGTAAGACACTTCCCGTGCTAATTTAAGTGTTATTACTACGCTACCCTAGTCGTCTCACTCCGAGCCTCTTCATTCAGCTGTGTAATCGCTGAATATTAGCACGTGTTTAAGGTATCTGGTGATTGATGATCCTGGGTTTGTGGTTCTGGTGTGTGTGTGTGTGTGTGTGTGTGTATGTGTGTGTGCTAGCTAATAGCATTGCAGAACATGCCCATGATGCTAGACAGCTTTCTGTTGACAATCACTATTTCTGTTACTGTAACACAAGCCAAATTTATGTGCGCAAAAGGACTGACAGTTACAGTCACACTGAGTAGTTGTATTGATCCAAATTACAGGGTTTAACTAGGTATAAGAGACGATAGCTAAATATAACCTATAGAACCAAGAAAAATGATTGGTTCTGTAGGTAATGATCTTTCCTGGTTATGTATGACTATGTGCGTATTTCATCACAGAAAAAAAAAAACAAAACACATGGGTGACCACAAGGGTGATTTCTGCCAATGAGACTCTTTTTTTTGCCATGTTGGTCAGTGTGCAATATGATGACACAAATTTGCACATGGAAAATGTATGAAAAAATTATGACAGTTTCAAAGTTAGCACAGTGATTATTCTTCTATTTAAAGGAAATGTCATTTGGATTGCTGTCAGTCATTTTACTCTATTTATCTGCACACATAAAAAGTTTCTATAATCGGATCATCAGTCTGCATGTAAACGTAACTGTTTTGTCCTGTAGAGAATGTGGGGTTAAATCACAGCTACCATGCTATGTAGCATCAGATGAAGTGTATTCCGCAGAGTGGACTTTGACAAATCGACGGTGTGTAACGTTTAAAAACGGAACATATTGCTCAGGCATGGAGCTGAGTGTGGAGTGATGGCGCAGCTGAGCGGCGCTGACAGAGTTAATATTAACTGAGAGATAATTAGAAATAAATGACTTCTCCACTGAGTACATCATGCTAGGCCACGCTAGCTGCTCATTTATCATCATCTGTTTAGCAGCAAGCACAGACAGGATAAACACCACTGTTTCCCTTCATCTTTCCTTTTCTCCTCGCTCATCTCTACTCTCATATATCCTGCTCCTCCTTTCATTTCCTTTCCCAAGCTTCACTCCATCTCTCTCTCTCTCGCACTCCTCACTTCCTGTTAGTGCTCATTTATTTCCTTTGGTTCTTGCGGCACTGCTTTCCACCTTCCATCTTCATCATGGCTTCATCTCTCACTATCTGTGCAGAGGAATTGGAGTATTGGGGCTGTTATCTATGAGGCAGAGATGGACAAGACTTAGCATACACTAGCTAAGGCAAGATAAAGGCAGGATGAGATAAGAATAAATGAAACAAACTCCAAAAAAAGACGAACGGAGGTTCATCTGGATTTCATAAGAGCGTCTTTCTTACTTTTTTTTTAATAATAATTTGCAACAAAAACTGAAGTTGACCGTAACAAATCAAGTGATTTTTTATAACAATGATTCATAATAGATTTGTCTGAAGTGAAGTGTTCGCCTGTGTAAGACTTTCCTTATGCATTTTGTTTGTAGACAGCTGGTAAGTAATTGATTGCAGGCTTCAGCTGCTGTGCCAGAGATCTAAACCATTCCAGCTGACCTAACTAGTGCCAATAATCTGCTAAAGCCAATGACAGACAGAGACCAAGTGGAGGAGACAAGAAATTGAGGACTGGAGGATCGGTGTGGTAGTGGTGGTGGTGGTGGTGGTGGTGGGGATTCAGGACACTGCTGGACTCATTTGTGAGAAGGGATAATTTGTATCTCTCATGTCTCCTGGCCGTCTCTGAGAAGCAAGAAAACCGATACAGCGACACCAATTTATCTTTCTCAGCCTCCGTCCTTGTGCTTGTTAAGTTGACTTGAGACAATTACACAGAGATGAAGGCCACGAAACTTTCAACTCGAAACTATCAAAGACACAGGCACTGTGTCACTGTTCACGGGTAATTGCGGTGGTAAATGGAACAGGTTCTAGCAGCTTTCTAGGTTTGGGAGAGGAATCAATTTGGGTCACATTTTCTGGTGCTTCTTAAAAACGAGGTCATGATAAAGTGGGATTTTTTGGTAATATGTCTTAATCATGGTGATGGAATGGGATTGTTCTTGTAGTATATTCATCAAAGAGTCAGAGTATCAGTATGGTCAGCGTGATGGACTAGCAAGTGGACTAGAAAGAGAACTAGAGATTGAAGTAGGGAGTAGACCAGGAAACAGACTGGAGAGTAGACTTAGAGAGTCTAGTACAGTTTGGACTATGGAGTGGACCAGGAAGAGGATTAGGAAATGGACCAAAAAGTGGACTTGAAATTGAAGTGTGAAGTGGACTAGGAAATGGATGACAGAGAGAACTCAGTAGTGGGCATTAAGTCCTGCATTAGGATGTCCACAAAGTAGATAAATAGTTTAAGGAACTCTCTAAGAAAACAACTTTAAGGTAGATTTGGAAGTAGACTATTGAGTTGCTTTATGTAATACAAGTCTAACATCAACCGCTTAGTCTATTTAACCAAGCAGGAGCCTTCAGATCCTTTTATTACATTTTTGTATCTTTTTTTTTTATTTTGTAGACTTGCCGACCTTCATACATTTTGTGTATGAGCGCTGCATTTTAAAATCAGAGTACACTGTTATGAGTTATCACTCATAAAAATGAGACCAAAGAGTCTTTTTCTCCCTTTTTAATTGACATCTGAGTCTGGAAAGATTGACAGTTGTGCAGATTTTTTGAACTCTCTGATATTAACTGACGCCCTGGAAGCTCCGCCCCTTCCCCAGTCTCAAATTAGTAATGTTTCAGCTGGTGCTCTTGACTTGATTTTCCCACTTGAAAGATGCGCCGACATTAATTTCTTTCTGTCATGGTAAATGGAGAATGTTTTGAGTTCATTAACATTAACCAAAATCTATCAGAGTGTGTATCCACTATATACACATATATATCTAACATCTGATGTATATTTATTAAGGATGTACCAAAATCTTTGGCTGATAATGGTCAAAATCAGCACTTTTTTCAAAATATAATATATACATACAGTGAAATGTCAACTCTAACACTGTAAAAATAATTACCATCATTAATGGTAATGATATTTAGAAAGTCATAAAACATTGTTTGCTCTCCTGTGCCATGTAAATAAAGATTATTATTATTATTAGTTGATGATACAAAGAACTGTAATCCTAGTACATTGTATTTTTATCCTATTTTTTTGCAATATCTTAGACTATGCTATTATATATCAACATAATGTGATTTTGTTCTTTTAGATAAGTAATGATTTTAAAATTTAAAGTTTTCACATGACTATTCATGTAAAATATCTTTGATATAATATCATAGTTTATTAAATATTGTGAGGTTAAGTATATAAACCATTTAGAGCTTTATTAACTAAACCTTGTACATTTTTGTAATATTGCTTTGAATATCATTGTCTTATTTATTTATCATCTTATTTCCGTGAATAAATCAAATAAAATTATTTTAATTATTTAAATTAACCTTAAATAAAATATCAGTTTCTGTAGCTGAATGATTGAATCCTCACTATTATATGGTGTTTAATGTTGTTTTTGAGTTTGTAAATCCAAAACTAAATTCATAATGTACTGAAAACCCTCATATTCAGTTGTATGGCTATTATTCTGCACAGATATTTACACTTACACTGAATTTTTGCTCTTGAGTCGCATATTTGAAGGGTGAAAAGTGTTCAGATGAGTCGGTGGAATGCAGGGTGAGTGCAGGTCGTTCTTTACAAAAAAAAAGAATTGTCCAAAAGTTTTATTAAAAATATTGAAACTCGATATTTTCAGCACTAACGCCTCCACACTGTGCTAGCGTGCAGTGTTCACTGTCACTGCATTGATCTCTAATGTACAGTGTAGGTGGAAATATAAAGCCATGAGTCAGAGCAAAGCACCACAGTACATGACTAAAGCCACAGGGCTGACTTTTCACTGCTCATCTTTGTGTGTGTGTGTGTGTGTGTGTGTGTGTGCGTCTGTGACCTTGGCGTTATTTGGTTCTCTGATATTTGCTCATATTTAATAAAGAAAATATGAGAGAAATTGAACATATTAAAGAAACAGTTTGATCCAGAGTAAAATGTAGTAAATTATTTGGCTTTATAAGGAGCGTCTGATTCGAGAAACATGCTGACTGTAGTGTCTTACATTAACCCATTACACCACTGTTACATTACTGTTACATTGTTACAGTACTTATTAGCTTATTATTACATTGCCAATTTGTTACTTTGTTATGTCGATACAAATGTACAATGTTTCATTGAAAGCAAATGTTTCATTTTGGGCTAAATTGGCACATCTGAGAAACATGCTGAATGGTATGTCAGATAATATCCTGATACACCATTATTACATTGTTACAATGTTACTTTGTTACCTAACTACTCTGTCACATTACAGCTGTTATATCTTAACATTGTTACTTTGTTACATTGAATTTTTTTTTACTGTTACACTGTTACATTGAGACTTTGTTACACTGATTGTGTTTTATAGTGTTACACTCTTACATTGAGACTTTGTTACACTGATGTTTTTTTTAATCATTACAGTGTTACATTAACCCTTTCTCCCAGTACACTGGCATTCCATTCTGCCTGTGGAATGGAATTGATTTTTTGGACTTTTCAGTATAAACAAATGAATTATATTATCGCCACAAGTCTGTTATAAAATTAGTCAGGACAGTGTTGGGTTTCTGTGCATAGAGCATCGTGACTCTGTGTTTAGCAGTTGGTGAACAGGGCGATGGGAAAAGGGAGGGGTGTGAGCCCCCTGCTGGGCAAACAATTCACACCACTCCACAATAACACTGGTACAGAGATAAAACAGACAGCACAACTAAAGCTTTTTTGATAGTAAAACACTGTATACAACTGCTACAATAAAATTATAACATTTAAACTTTAATTATTAAAGCCTTTAGTGTCTACTTTCATATGAACCATTAACCGCTACTGTGGAGTGACATCACAAATAAATTCAATGCTGAACATGAGCACCCCCAAAACAGGCAGAAATCCCATTTCCTGGCCTCTGGTAAAAAGGGTTAATAGTTTTTACATATTTATAACCGTTACTTTAAGACTTTGGTACATTCATTTTTAGTGTTACACTTTTACACTGAGACTTTGTTACATTAATATTTTTTCAATGTCATAGTGTTACACTGAGACTTTGTTACATTCATATTTTTTCAATGTCATAGTGTTACACTGAGACTTTGTTACATTCATATTTTTTCAATGTCATACTGTTACACTGAGACTTTGTTACATTCATATTTTTTCAGTGCCACACTGTTACATTGAGACTTTGTTACACTGATATTTTTTCAGTGTCACACTGTTACATTGAGACTTTGTTACATTTATACTCTTTACATCTTTATGCTGTTACTTTAATACTTTGTTACATTAGTAGTTTTTCACTTTTACACTGAGACTTTGTTACATTAATATTTTTTCAGTGTTACACTGTTAAATTTAAACTTTGTTACATCAATAGTTTGTTACATTGTTATACTGTTTCATTGACACTTTGTTACATTAATAGTTATTTACATTGTTACTGTTACATTGATAGTTTGTTACATTTTTACTTTATTATAGTTACATCATTACACTGTTGCTTTGTTACATTACTACTTTGTTACATTTTTAGTTTTTTTACATTTTTATGTTGTACATTGTCTCCCCATTAAAAGCACTAGTTTGCTTTTTTTTTCTTCAAAGGCCATGCACACAATGCTGAAATTAACCATTTTGCTGCTGTGGATCAGATATGAATAAAAAAACCTTTTCCTTCTTAATTAGCTTCATAAATCTGTTCATCTTCTGCAAGAAATAGTCGCTATCTAACGACCTGATCTGTATCTGATCATCTGTGTGTTGTAAGACAAAGACAAACGTAGATAAAAATCCATTTAGTGTCACAATTTAACCTTCAGCTGCTCATTTTCCCCTCTGCTGCTGCTCTGGATTGGGTTGTACCATAATTTCTTCATCTTTTACCATCAAGTTAATCATTTCCAAGTCACAAAGATACCAGGAGACAATGCTAGGACACTAGAAAACAAGAGGATGAGGATGAGGACAGATGGACACTATGAAAAAGAGAAGACCATTGAAACAGGTGGAGTAGAGGACTAGGGAACTCAGAGGCAAGGAAACAAAAAACAAGTTGATTTGGTAATTAAGATACTATGAATCTGGGAAAGAATAAAACAAGGAGATCGATGACAAGACAACAAGAAGACATGAAGAGAATGGGACTAGGGACAAGAAAACAATGAGACAGAGAGACTATGGAATAAGAATATGAGAGAATATGGACTATGGAATAAGGAGACTAGGGAAAGAGAAAACAAAGGAATATGGAGACAGGGAGACTAGAGGAAAGGGGGACAACAGAACAGGAAAACAAAGACAATACAGGAACAAAACAAAACAAAAAACAAGGAAATTAGGAACATAATGGCAAGAAGATGTGGAAACAAAGAACATTAGGAAACAAGGAGACAAGAGAACAAGAAAACAAGTAAAGAGACAGGGAAAGAGAAAACAAAGAAACTTGGAGACAAGGAAACGGGGAAAGTGGAACTAGGGAACCAGAAAACATGGATACTAGGAAACAATGCAAAAAGACACAAGGAACATGAAGCCAAGAAAACTTAAAAAGTGGGAAACTATGGAACAATGGGACAAGAAAAATAAGAACCCCTGAAGATCCCACTTATTCTAAGAGTGTGTGTATTACCTGGATAAGTGTGCGGTGCAAACTCCAAGTTATTGCTTATTAATTACTTCTTAGTAATTTTCCTTCTTAGATTCCTACACAGAACCTTTAAGATGGACTAGAGTACACAGTAGACAGTAATCTTCCTCATGTGTAAGGTGATGGATCTCAGAATAAATCTGAATGAAATGTGAATTCGAGGAGTGTTGCTGGTTCTTCCCTCGGTTAGAGGAATCAGCTGTTCTTCTCGGTTCCACATGGACTGTTTTATATAAATTATTCCAGCACAGGACAGAGGGAATGACAGAGAACGTCATTGTGAGGACGCACTCAGCACTGCATGAATACATTAACCTTCTCCTCTCACAGATACAGCTTTATTGAACTTTCAGATCAATTTCAAATTTTCACCGTTACTTCAGCTTGCGAACTCGATATCGAGCAAAACAGACTAATCGAAAGTTCCCGCTAATCAAAAATGCACTAATTTGCATCTCCTTGTTTAATCCTTATGGTTCCTCTTTTTCGCTGATGTGGTAATAATGTTTTTAAGTGTGCCACAATTCCACAGTTCCACAAGAACCAAACTGATATGTAATAAACTTTCTAAAAATAAATTTTTTTACTTTTGGCTTTGCTGTGTAATATTTATCATTCATAACACAGGAATTGTGATTGTGTCAGAAGGTGTTGATTATTTTTCTAGAACATAATCATTCTAGAAAAATAATCACACTACTCTGACAGTAGTGCAGCTGCAAATCACAGGTGTATATTAATGCACTTGTTCTAATAGGTTATCGTTTCTATAGTAACAGCTAATTCATGGAGACTTGTACGGCAGATGCTCCACATAAACAGATTTTTTTTTTCTTTTTTTTTTAAAAAACATTGATATGGTGAAACTTTTTGTAAGTAGATGTTTATTTAACATTCTTGGTAGGAGTCTTTGTAACAGTCAGAGGTAAAGTTGTAACTTTTCTGACATCTTCAGGACAGAGGAGTTTATGTTTGTGTGGTTTCTCTGTAACATGACAAGCTGCATTTTTTGTTTTATTAAATTGAAGAGAGAGAAAAAAGAGAGGCTGGTGAGGGAATGACTGTTTATAGCTGCTATAATGTAAGTGAGAACAGGAATTGTTTCACAGATGTTCCATGAAATTATATGTAACTAAAAACAGATAAAAGTATGATGTTCGTTGTTTAATAACTAAAAATAGCAGTCATTGGTAAATAGCTGTGGTATAAGAAGAATAAAACACTCGGGGCCATGCTGTTAGAGGAATAATCATCTTCAGGGTGGTGACAGTAACTCCACTTCATCACACCACCCTGTCGCTAAGTATTTTACTGTAACACACAGTATTTATTGCAGAAAGCAGAAATGTGAGCAAATTACATTCATTATGGGTTCTAAGAGTTAAAATACTTTGAAACAGTCTGGAAAGAGCTGAAAAAAGCACCCAAAAAGGGGGTGGGGCAGGGTATTAGCTTAGTGTGTCAGGGTGCTAGCATAGCATGTGAGGACGTTAGCGTAGTGTGTAGCTGTCTCAGGGTTGTCTGATGGGCAATTCATCACATTAAACAGTGAAATTTCACAAAGAATTCTTTTAGAAATGATTTATATTTATTCAAATTACAGTACTGGAGCTCTGCCCCCTGTACCCCCAATTTAATTCATTAGCATTCCACAATTCATTAAAAGTGCTCTACATATTGCTGAGTCTCTCGGTGTGATTTGAGACACAGCCTCTCCTTTTACTATCACACTGACCGCTTTCTCCAACTCGGCCATGGCTCTTTGATTTATGATGCCGTGTCACAATCATAATCTCTGTCCTTTTTCACTCTGTCTGTCCCCTCGCCGTGTCTCTGCCCCTCTATTCCTCATACACACACTCACACACATATGCACGCACACACTCATACACGCACACACACCTCTCCATCCTCTCCTGTCTGATTACACAGAGATTTATCATGGTTATTCTGGCAGCAGGTTCATTACCAACACAGCCTGTTAGGAAACAGACAGATGGAGGAGGAATGCAGCTATAACGCTTTATCCACTCGAGGCCAAGGAATAAAAGTTTATCACTTTGGATGTGCACGTCACTAATCTTTACATTCTGTAATATCACATGTCAGAATCTGATGTCACAAATATGTTAACCAGTTTCACTCTCTGAGAAATCTGGATATCCAAATTTTTTGTCCGAAAATAGTCACACAGTGTTGATCGTTTAATCTCTTAATGAAACTTTTAGGCAAAAATTAAACACCCACATGTAGTTAATCATGAGTCAAGGATAATGTAGTTAATAAGTAATGGTAGCCACCAGTTTAGCATTGTGAAACTCACACGGCATCCCACAAGGTTCTCCTTTAGACTCACTTTAACTCTCCTTGGATGTGTAACTCACAAACATGACGCTGGCTTTCACTTGTACACGGATACATGATTACACTTCCAGACTAAAGTAGCTAACAAATAATAGAAGCTTATAGTTACTGGTTTAGCATCATAAATCACCACATATTTACTGTTTGTCTCAGTGACCCCATAAACAGCAGAAGAATCCCTATTTAAATTATATACAATTCATACGTCAACTATTGTATCATCCACATCATGTAAATGTACAAGCTGTGCCTTCAGACTGTGCCTTTAGGCCACGCCCCTTACCTGAGTCTGATGCTGGTGTGCAGTGACAACAAACTCATGAAGAAAATGATTTTCGCTGAGAATATTTTTCTCTCTGTGTCTTTGTCCTTTTGTCATGTTTTTAGATAGTAGTGTGTCATACAGAGGCTACGTGCTAAACTGGAGGTTATACATTTACATTACTTGTTAGCAACATTAGCCTTGTAGCTCTGGGCATCTTTTGGAGCCTTTTTTTTTTCATATTTCCTGTTTTTGTGTTCAAACTGGAGAATTACTAAAAGTCAAGACTTTATGATTTGAAAGCATGTTTTACATGAAACAATCTATATTTTTTGTAAGGAATAAAATGGAAAAAAAGAAAAAACCTTCCTTTTTTCTGTATCTGTTTTTTGATGAGCACAAAGGACCCCAAGCTGTGTGGTGATATATACTAAAAGAAAAAGGAAGGGACACTTTTTGTGCAATCTAGACAAAAAATAAAAAAATAGACATCTCAATTAAAAATATTATTAAGAATAATATTTGCCAATGAAGCATTGCTGAAGTGAATTAAACTGATAAGAGAGGAAAGACAACAAAAGAGAGAGAAGAAAAGAGAAACTTTTTCAAAAAGGAACATGAAAGAAAGAGAGTGGGAAGAGGGAAAGAAAAAAGAAAGATCCTGAGACAGAGAGTGAGTTTTTTCAAGTGAATGAATATCTGAAAGAGGACATTCCTCCTGAGATGTCCTTTCTGAGGCCGTGAACACATGACCTGAAACTCTGCAGGAGATAAAGGGGAGAGAGAGAGAGAGAGAGAGAGAGAGAGAGATAAGGAACAGAGACAGAGAGGTGTTTATATGTGAAGCAGGTACAGAACTGTGAACTGATGGATTCTTTTCTGTCTCAGCTGAAAGGCTGTAAACAGTGATTTAGAGCTAAAGGATCAGAACAAGGGAGAACATTTCTCTCTCTCTCTCTCTCTCTCTCTCTCTTTCTCTCTCTCTCTCTCTCTCTCTATTACGCTCTGTGTCTCAGTCTCTCTCTGTCTCTCTCTGTCTCTCTCTCTCTCTCAGTGTTGGAGGAGCAGGTGATGTCCTGCATGTTTACACTGACACTGGAGACTCCTTCCATCCTTCCATCTTTATTTTTATTAACATCTCCATACAGAAAACTTTACTATATCAACGATTTTTAAAATCCATTTATGCGGAGCACCCACTGTACAAGTCCCTGTGAATGAGCTGTTACTATAGAAACAATATTGTATTAGAACAAGTACACTCAGACCATCGGACCCGAGCATATCTGTCCCGATCACACACACACACCTTCAGGGCATGAGCCACATTTGAAACTTGCAAGCTGTGTGTGTGTAGAAGTGTGTGTAGAAGTGTGTGTGTCAGTGACCTACAGGCTCATTAGGGTCGCTTTGTTAAGAAAACGCTGACCTTTAGATGCCATAATGAAACCTGACATGAATCATAATCATGTTTAAGGACGTCTAAAGTTAGATTTAGTGAAGAGACAGATGGAGATTGAAGGCCAGGCCTCATGCGGATCATCACAATGGGGAGAAACGATCAACAGCAGAGTGCAGTGGATGTCCGATCTTATCCACAATGGGTCAATTTTTTTTTTTTTTTTTGGTGTCATCCATTATTTGCAAAGAGTTGGTGTGGCTGCTGGTTCTTGTTCCAGCCAATCAGGTTGTGGTTGGAACGAAAACCAGCAGCCACACCAACTCTTTGCGGATAATGGATGACACCTAAAAAAAAAAAAAAAAAAAAATGGTATGATCTTGACATTTTGGACATGATGAAAGATCAAAGAGGTGGAGTGTGTAAAGGCAGCTATGTTGGGAATGTGCATGTGTGTGTTATAAAGGTGCACAGTGGAGCATGACCTGCCTCAATACCATCATCTTCTGTCAAATAGTCAAAGCTCGAAGAACACTAACATGTTATACAAGTTCTCACAGATATGATAGTGTGTACTGGTGTGTGCGTACATATGTGTGTGTGTGTGTGTGGATCTTACTCTATTACCCAATTTCCCCAACTCTCCAACATGACGTTTCATGGATTGTAGTCTGAACACATCTTCCAAAATACTCACTTTGGCGCTGAATAATAAAAGATTTAACACCTGTAAACTTAAATATCAGGGCTGTTTTCAAACAAATAATTTTCAATTTTCAAATAAATTTTCAGTGTTAAAGTTCTAAGCAATCTCACGCACCCAAGAAACAGCCTCCCCACCACTAGAGGCAGTGTTACCTGAGATTTTACGCAAACCTGGAGCAATTTAAATTGAATTTTTGGTATTTGGCTTCTGAATATTCACACTGAAGCCGCCTCAATTCCTTGAACCGGAAATCATTCAGCTTGGCCAAGAGGGGGCATGGCTAAGAGTGGGCGTGGTGGTCTGTGCAGGAATATGTTATCTCTCAAACTAGGTGTATTCAATCAATTATTAAACATTAAACGATTAATATCCCTGTCAAAACAAATACAAATCGCCGGAAATGTAAATTCACCTCCTTATAACTGATAATCGATGCCAGAGTTGCCAAAACAGATTAAAATGGAAGTGTGCTGCTGCTCCATCTCTCATTCCCACTCTCTCCTGGACAAGTGCCGAGTTTATGGAGGAATTGTTCCATTTCCATCAGAACAGATAGACAGAATGTTTTAAAATCAATGTTACAGCTATGCTCCTATAAATCACAGCAACAGGTTAATTTCCTTTTAGAGAGTTTTATTTGAGAGATAGATCACATATGTAACTGCCTGATCTGTGTTTTAGGTAAATGACAGGGGCACACACACACACACACACACACACACACATATACACACACATCTGTCAGGCTGTATGGTGTAATTATTAATCACAGAAAAGCCTTTGTTAACCTGGCTAGCCCAAAGCTACATTAGGAATTCAGCTCTTTTCCTCTGTTCTCTCACCTGCGTGTCACGGGACAATCAGTATTCCTCTCACTTCCTCTCTTCCTCTCACTCCTCCTCCTTCTCCTCCTCTTCCTCCTCTCTCTGGACTCTGCCGTAAAAAGAAGGACAGAGTGAGAGTAAGGAAAAAAAACCAGATTGGTTCTGCCTTGTTTACAGCTCTCCTCTGCACGCTATTAAATGGGGAATTCACTTTCAATCTAATCTCCATCTATTACCATACGGGTACAGGCTCTGTTAAATAAAACCACACGTTCAGCTGAAGGGAATGTAGCACTGTCCCCATTTCACACACACACACACACACACACACCAACAACAACACGGTGTACACTTTCGTTTTGACCATGCACTGATGCAATGAGGGGCTAACTGTGTGAGATATCAATAACAAAGAGTTCTGATAGAGAACAACACAGACAGACAGACAGAAAAATAGCTAGACAAGTGGATGGACAGACAGATAGACAGACATAAACAACCAGACACACAGACAGAGAGGCAGGTAAACAGACATGCAGACAGACAGTCAGACAGACAGACAGACAGATACAGACAGTCAGAGACGCAGTTAAGTAAGTAGACAGGTATACACACTCACACAGCCAGACAATACATGAAAACAGTCAGACACACGGACGAGTAGACAGGTAAACAGACACGCAGACAGACAGTCAGACAAAGGCAGATAGTTGACAGACAGACAGACAGACAGATACAGTCAGTCAGAGACGCAGTTAAGTAAGTAGACAGGTATACACACTCACACAGCCAGACAAACATACACACAAATAATCAGAAATACATGCAAACAGTCAGACACACAGACAAGTAAACAGACAGTGGGATAGATGGGCAGACAGACAGAAAAACAGACAGACAGACAGCACACAGTCAGAGAGGCAGGCATAATCATATACAGACAGTCTGTACATCTCTCTCTTTCTCTCTCTCTCTATCTCTTTCTCATTCTCTCTCTATTACGCTCTGTGTCTCAGTCTTTCTCTCTCTCTCTCTGTCTCTCTCTCTCTCAGTGTTGGAGGAGCAGGTGATGTCCTGCATGTTTACACTGACACTGGAGACTCCTTCCATCCTTCCATGTTTATTTTTATTAACATCTCCATACAGAAAACTTTACTATATCAATGATTTTTAAAATCCATTTATGTGGAGCGCCCACTGTACAAGTCCCTGTGAATGAGCTGTTACTATAGAAACAATATTGTATTAGAACAAGCACACTCAGACCATTGGACCCGAGCATATCCGTCCGGATCACACACACACACCTTCAGGGCATGAGCCACATTTGAAACTTGCAAGCTGTGTGTGTGTAGAAGTGTGTGTGTCAGTGACCTACAGGCTCATTAGGGTCGCTTTGTTAAGAAAACGCTGACCTTTAGATGCCATAGACACACAGACAAGTAAACAGACAGTGGGATAGATGGGCAGACAGACAGAAAAACAGACAGACAGACAGATAAAATGGCATTGTGACCTCGTCAGTACACACCTCTGTGTGTTATGTGTTATTGTGTGTATATGTGTGTGTGTGTGTGTGTGTTTGTCTCTGTTGCTCTCAGCCAATACACACCATGTGGAGAAATAAAAATTTCATTCATAGATTGTTTTTAATAAGTGATAAACTTGGTCATGGACTTTCACATGGACATGTGAATGGGACAGTGAGTGTCTCTGCAGGGCATGTGAGATTGTAGGGAGGAAGTGAACACTGTAGGGAGCACGATGTGTGATTTGAGATGCTGCTCATGTTTTCAATTGAGCTTGTGTTTCTTCAGGAAGGCCGATTACAGCCGAGCTCAGAGTGAGGTGATGGATGGAGGCTGTTACCCTCTCACTTTCCTTCACTTTAATACTTTAACCCTTAAACACTCAAGCACTTTTACGGGTGTTCACTTCCTTTATTAATAAGATGTACTTCCAGCACTCAGTCATACACACAGTCACACACATCATATCATATTTCAAACAAACTAAATATGTATTTTATATCTCTTAATAATAAATGATTTAATTCCTCACAGTGACATGGGGATGTAATATTTATGCAGTATATTTATTAACAAAATAATTAGACATAGGTTCAATAATGCAGACAGACAGATAGACACACACACACACACACACAGAGTCAGACAGACAGACAGACAGACAGACAGTCAAAGAGGCAGTAAGACAAACAAATAAACTGACAGGCAGATAGTCAGACAGAGACATGGACAAACAGGCTCAATCCCAAATAATGCACTACATAGGTCATATAAGTCAATATATCATCCACTATGTAGTGCACTTATATAAAGGGGTAGGGCACTGAATCCCAAATTGCTCCTTATTTGAAATACAGTGCACTATGTCAGTATTAGCAGTAATATAGTACTAGTGTATGGAGAAATAATAATAATAACAATAATACAGTTGAGGCCAATAGTTTACATGCACATATGGTAAAGATATTCATAATCTCAGTTTTTCACAACTCCACATATTTCATGTTACCATACATTTCATTTGGCATTTATTTAGGGCATCTACTTTGTTCACATCAGAAGTCATATTAAAATGATTAGATTCAGATTTATTTCAGCTTTCAGGAGTTAATTGGGAGTGCACTTGGCCTGTATTTAAGAGCCTATCTTTAGAGCCACTGCCTTTTGCCCTTGACGCCATGGGAAAATCCAAGTAACTCAAGACCACAGGAAAAATAAGTGTGGACCTCCACAAGTTCTCTTCCTCCTTTGGAGCAATTTCCAAACAACTGAAAGTACCACAAGCATCTGTACAAACAACTGTTTGGAAATATTAAAAATCTTGGGAGCACACAGCCAAGAGGCACAAATTAACTCCCTGAGATAAATGAACTTTAGTCAGAAGGGTTCAACTGAACCCCATGACATCAACAACAAAAGGACCTAGTGCAAGAGGCATCAGGTACCAAATGTGTACGTCCACCATTAACAGATTCCTACATTGCCCTGGCCTGAAAGGCTGTTGCACAAGGAAGGAGCTCCTATTCCAAGACATAAAAAAATCAGACTGAAGTTTGCAGGTGCTCACCAGCCTTTTGGAGCAGTGTTCTC